>OY740765.1:141119683-141719683 GCA_963513935.1 Aphrophora alni | reverse complement strand
CAGTAATATAAATTCCTAGCCCTCGAAATACTAGAATATCGTGAGTGTAGGAAAAGACCTACATGATAGGAAAGATGAAAAAAAGAGATTTAACCCAAGGGGAAATAATTACAGAAGTTCTGTTGGCCTCCAGCACGTCAGTTATGAATTCACCTATGTTCACCGTGCACCGACATCAGTGTCTTAAACGAGCTCTAGGACCTTGTGTAGGGTGACTTTGTCAAATATTTATTTGGCTGCTGATGGCCAAAGATTATCCTCCTTCTGGACTGCAGGGCCAAGCAATCAAAGTGCTTGGGCTGTGGTTTCAGGTTCCTGACCATAGAGACGATAGTTAGGTGGGACTTGGTGTAGTCCCACCTTGTGTAAATGGCTCCGCATATGGCCATTTCCGATAATCATAGCAATGAATCGTCTCGGAGACTTCCTGTTACACTGAACAAGTACTTTCTTTCAGCTCAGGATCCGGTCTCAAGAGAAGACATTTTAGCAGTTTTTGGCCAGGAAATAGTCTCAATATTTTGATTTGTTCTTCACAGGTCCATGTTCTAATCCCACTTCTTGCCATTGAGCGACTGATCCCACAAGCGGATTCTGGTCCCATTAGACAGACAGCAGCTCCCTTTTCGGCCAATAGATCAACGTTTCCCTCGATTGCGCAATGCCCAGATACTCATCTCAGGTAACTGGACACGTAAGGAGCGGAGGAAAAGACTACATAAAACGGTGTAAATCCAGCTAGGTTACCTCTAAGTACTTTATAGTTTCCTATACCAAATTTCATGTTCCTATCTTATTTTTGTGGCCGTTATCGTGCTTACGTACAGAAGAAAATGTCAACGACGACTACGAAAACGGATGGCATCATTTTTCAGTTTCCTGGACCATGAAGGTAGAATTTTTTCGATTACAGAGTTTATCTTATACTTCTTATACTGTGCAAGTAAAATGTAAGTTTAGGTTAACGTTTTCATTTTGGTTAAACGTTTGCTTTTAAAGTGTTACAAAGTTAAGATAAAGCCAGTTAACGGAAGTTGAACCGCAAGCTGTGTATGTTCACATGACATTTCTAATTAGTGTTGTTGTAAACTAGAGCTTTCTCATAATAAAAACACGTACCGTGCGATTTGTTCTAGGTTAAGTTATGTTTTGTGTGAATATTTGAGAGCTTGTGTTTATGTATCTGAAAAGTATGATCAGAAATTAATCTAAATGAGCGAATTAAATTACTACAACGCGATCTGATATCTGAATATTTATTGTAAAACGAAATATTGGTTTGTGATAATATTAACTACGATGTTTTATATTTATTTACTGTCACAGTTAATTAGAGATAAGAGTACTTACTAACTCGCCAAGTTTTAGTAAATTTGGTTGATTATTTTTATGTACTCAGTATATGAATAGGGTACGTAAGCACGATAGCAGACACAAAAGTTAAGATAGAAAAATGAAATGTGGTATAAAAGACTATAGTGTGCTCTATTGATTTTCAAAAAGATCAAATTAAAAACGTTAAAATAGCGGCTACATGTAACAGATTTTTATTCATATATTGTGTTTTTTCCAACTTATAAGTAAATCAGATAAAAATAAACAGATTTAAATTCTGCATAATGGAACCAACCCTGCATCTCTACGATGATGAGTAGGGAAGTTTTAACAAAAATATAATTACGAAACATGACCTACAGAATGTGATATTCGTATAGTTACGAGATTCGATAGGGTCGAATCAATGATATAAGCGCAGGGTGGGGGAGGCTCCATCGCAAATGTACAGCTTCGAGGCCCGTCAGAGCCTAGCCGTCTTCAAGAAAGTAGAAATATACAGAATTACAAGGTTGAGAAACCCTGTGTAGGACAAACTTATACTATACGACGTATACTGGTCAAGACCATTTGATCTCTAGTTCAATTTAATATTTCCTACAACGCTTTAGAATCCAACTTTTGAGCGGATCTGCTTGTTTTACATTATATGTTGTGGCGGGGTAATCATGATGGTCCACCAACTTGTTTAAAATTTAAATAGAAAAAATTAAAATATTGTGAACCATAACTAGACCACACGAGGTAAAGGATAGAAAAGATCATCAAATCGAGTATTGTAGTTAGGTTGTAAAGAACATAGGCTAAATATGATGAATAAAGACGTGAGAATATCTTCCGATATTTTTATGAATTTAGTCTTCGTCTGAAACATAATCATGTCGTGTCTTTGGTTAAAAGAAATAGTAATACTCATAACAGTTAGAATATGTATACATGCTGTGAGATAATTAATTTAATAACTCAAAAAAAGTGTGTGAAAGCTTTTATATTTTATTTTATCTGGTTCGAAATTATTTTTTTTAAATCTAGTAATATTTTATCTATACTTGTATTGTATAGATCATTGCAAAATAAAAATCGTTGTTATTATAAAAATAGTATCCAATACATAATCGGTAGAAGATGTCAAAAATCATCTTACAAAACGAATGTTTATATTGTTGATTATTTTTTCACACTAACATTAAGGGGATCATGTATAGCTTTTTTTGTTTTTTGGTTTGAAATGGTAGAGTGATATCTCCGTTTTATAAATGTTAAAACGTTTAAATAATAAATCAAATATAAAAAAAAGCTTTTTTAACATACCACGTTTTTAAAACGGACTAAAAAGTATAAAATAATATTTCATGACCCTTCTACAATTTTGAGGGAGGATTTTTAGTGGCTATGGATATATTTGGAATACTTGGAGATAAAAAAGTGGGGCGCAGGCAATCTATGATAGTTAAGGAGGAGTAAATAAATTAAATTACAGTTAATCTCATTTCCGATTCACTGAAAATAGCTGTGAATTCATCCGGATTGTCTACTTGTAATATTTACTGGCTGCGCCCCACGTTTTTCTCTTTAAGTATTCCAAATATATCCATAGTCACTAACAATCCTCCCTCAAAATTTTAGAAGGGTCATGAAAAATTATTTTATACTTTTTAGTCCGTTTTAAAAACGTGGTATGTTAAAAACTTTTTCTTATTTGATTGATTATTTTCTGTTTTTTAGTCTTATGTCCGGGTGAAAGATTTCAATCGGTTTTGTATATTGATGAGACTCTGACAGGAACATATATAGGAAATTCCCAATGCATTTCACATCCTGTTTAGCTGCAAATGTCTGAAATTCAAAATATTGCCTATTATTACTTATAATAGTTCTATTAGTCTTGTAACTCAGAAAATCAAACTAAAGAAGTAAACAAAATGCATTTTATTTTTTTCATGTACAATTTTTTTTATATGATTTATTATTAATCCAATAACTCTCACAAGCCATGAAAAATTTGCCTCATCCTACTTCAATAATCCGGTTACCATTCAAAAGCGATAACGCGTTTAAGCGTTAACGCGGTTAAAAAAATCTATTTCTCATTGGCCAATTTTTATTTGTTTAAATAACTATTGTTTAAACAAATGTAGAGACAAGAAACCAACTGAATATTGTATTGTCATCCAATTCTGACATAAGTTCAAAATTTCAGGTCTCTAGCTAATCGGGAAGTTAGTTTAAACTCGATTGCAAAATTCCAACCGGACAGACTGACAGATATTATGGAAACCGAACTAATAAAAACGTGGTAAAATGTTATTTTATTTTAAACATTTTCTGGAAGTCAAACTTTTTTAGTGGTGTTTTATAATTTTATAATCTGAAAAAAATAGAATTTTTTTTTACCTGAAAGATGAATTTTTACATAAAAGACAGAAAAAAACCAACATTATTTAAAATATTTCCAAAAAACATACCAAGAGGTTTTTTCCAAAAAATAAATAAAACTAAAATCCTTCAGTTAAAATGTACAGAAAGAAACATTATTTCAAAAAATGAAAATAAATACAGCTGAATTTTTATAAGATTTTTAGAAAAATGAATTTTTGTTGCAAATTAGGATACGCAGCGCCATTAATCGAATTTTTTTGTATATCAAGGAGAGACCAACCAACTACAACTAGACTACGTTTGGTGTTCTCCCTCCCCCCCCCTCTTCCAACCTTTATTTTAGGCCACAACTGGTACATTTTTCATTAGGATTAGACATGAGGAGTGTTGTAATAACTATGTTACACCATATTTAATTTTCACAAATAATTACACAGTTGCAAAAGAAGTTTATAAATTTTCGAGCTACAACATTTCTTATATAGTTTCATGATGTAACGTTATTATATGTCAGGACACCCTGTATTATCCCACTGGAAGACAACAGTAAATAGAGAGAGAAGTATTTCCGTCAAGAAGTAATCAAGTGCCTGCACAGTATTGCACACCGACATAAATTCCCACTATAAATTCTAAAAACGAAAGATTAACACCATTACAAGTCGTGCGGGATCGCATTAATATGAAGTCAAAATATAAACACAATAATGACTATAATTAATTTACTTACAAAAAAGAAAACAATGTTGAAAGTTAACTTTTGAAAAAGGTTAGCGAAAAGCTGGAGGGCTTGTCATGCGCGGAGACGTTTGTTTAATTGAAGTGTCATGGTTGGTACAAGTGGGTGTGTGTACTCCGCTTACTAGATATCATGTCATCTCCGAGACAGAGAACCCATTGTACACGGCCGACTAAATCCCACACTTGCAATCTATATAGCTGTCCGCACAAATTTATATTGTTGGTCGTGAAACATTTCTGTGAATCCGGCCCGGGGACGAAATGTTAGTCGTGAAAAGATTTTTTTTTTTTTTCGGATCGGAGGACCGAAAATGAATTGTGAAAGTTCTCTTTCAATCCGGCGGGAGGACCAAAATATCGTAAAGTTGTAAATAATACATTTTGACAGAGCCTATATTTTATAACATTTTTAGATAGTTGTAATATATATATATAAATACCCTTTCCTCGCATAGTGTTAATTAAATTTCGTATTGTCACAAATTGAACTAAATTTCAACTGTACATTTATGACTTAAATATACTGAGTAAGACTTTTAGAGCAGTTAATGCAACACTTCCACAAGCAAACACCACAGCAAGTTTCAACTACCAAGATGTCATCCTTAGTTATAATAATAACTGTTCAGTTGTACTGATTGTAACTGACAATTAGTTGAAACTTCTAGATGAGGTTTTTTCATTAATTATTGATTGTTCATTTACTGTTTATGTAATTTTCTTTACAAGCTATTCGTATATATTTAATTCAATTTAATACAGATGAATCAACATTTCTGAATTTCATAAAACACTACGATTTATAATATGTAGATAAGAGACACCCTTAACAACGATTGATTATTTCCAACCACTTCAGATTACGGTAATGATTTCTCTTCTGTGAATATACAGTGTAATTACCGAAAAAACTGAGAAAATGGGCGTATTCTACTGATAAAAGTAAAGAAAAAGTTTATGCAAAAAATAGCTCCAAAAATTTTAATTTCTTGTCTATCCGCCATTTTGTTTTTACAAAAACACAACTTTCAAAATAAATAAGATATTGGTAGACGTATTTTGTAAGTTAGGGTTTTATGCATTCATACATAAAAACAAATAATTTATTGTATGATTTTTTAAATGGCGTCGATTTAAAATATTAAACCTCAAAATATTTCTCTTTAATTACAAATAGTTACAAGAAATCAAATATTTACCTCTTTACAAACAAAACAGATTTTTAAATAAAATTCATCCGAACGAGTCATAACCTATAAATTAAAATTATTCGGATATTAAATTATCAGAATTTGAAAACGTTTTCTTTTTAGGCTGATCTTGAGTGTTTTAGACAATCACAAAGAAATTAAATTGAGTTTTTTTCTGTTATCCTTCGAACTACAGAAAAAAAAATTGTTTTATGCTAGAAGAGGAAAATACTTTGTTTCTTGTACATTTTGTTTAGAGTTAACGATTTTTGAGATACTTGGTGGTAAATATTTGAAAAGGCTACCATTTTGAAAATAAATATAATCATTGTTTTTGGAAGACTTGTAAAATATACTTAGCATAAGAAATGGGTATACCAAATCTGAACTCAATATCTTTACTATTTTCAAAGTTTAAATTATTTGTAAAAAACAAAATGGCAGATAGACAGGAAATTAAACGTTTTCGTCCTTGTGTTCACATAAACATTTTTATCCTGAATATTTCTCCGCTCTTTGTGAATCACTCTTTATAAATATCATTTGGTAATATTGTGAATTTAAAATTTGTGTTTTCAACGATAGTTTGGATACTATTGAAAACAACTGCACGAATAGTCCCGTATTAAACAATCCTAACAAACTTATAACTGCAAAAAAATACCAGTATACAAATATTTGACATTAGATAAAAATTGCAATATGTAAACCCTACAAACAATAAAAAAACAAAAAATAGACATTCCTAAATAATATTTACCCTCTCTGTTTTACATATATAACAGGTATCTTCTTTAATGAGTACACAGATCAGCTATGTCAGATAGTAAAGTAAACATTATTAGAAACGATATTTCATTAGACAGTGTTTGCTGTTTAGCTGCGCTGTTTGCTACAAACAGTCTCTGGAGACGTTCTTTAATTGTTTAAACAGAATCGTAATACAAAGCCAACAGCAGCCAACGTTGATCTTCTTGTCAACAAATATTTTAATAAATGGTAGAAAAGTAATCTCTTCACCTTTTCCTTAATACTCGGAGCACAAACATTGCACAAATGTTGTGCCACAAAAGAAAATAGATATAAAGTGAAACTGAAATAACACCAAAACAGAAATTCTGGAATTTCTTAATATCGATTGGAATGATTTAAATCAAATTTGGCTAAAATTTAGGTTATAAAGGATTATTTTTTACTTAGACGAAAAACCGCAACTCAAATTATGAAGGTAGCTGCCGTAATAAATAAACACAAAATTACTATTTTGTTTTCAAAATCGTCTCTAACAATTTCGATCAAATTGTTCTCAAGTCCTCTAAGCATCTAAATGAAATGTAATGATCTCCATTTTTCCAAAAATTCCGAAGCCTGAATTATTGTTTGAAAGCCAAAAAAATGTTCATGAAAATGCTTTAAAGGTTCTAACCTAACCTAACTTAATTTCTCAAAATCGGTTCTAAGAAAAACCATCGCCTTAAAAACCTTAACATAAAATCAACAACTGGAACCTGAAACCAAACAATAATTTTTAACTTCACCGGCGAGCATTGTTTTTCAACCCACTTTGTAGTCAAATTGACCTTTTTTTCATTATTTTGATTTTTTTCATCTACAAATTAAGTAAGTTTTAAGAAACGTCCCTATATAATACTCTAACACCTTCAGTGTGTCAAGACAACAAGAGTTTGTCTAGAAAGTCCTGATGGGAAAGGTGAGAGAGAGAGAGAGATATCTAACCCTAGATTACGTGAAAAAAAGCGTAGATCCAGCTAAGATATATCAGAATTGCAAAGACCGTACAACAAGTGAGCCTACGACAGGATCCGAACTTAAACAGGTACTACATTAAAATCGTTTAACAACATTTACCCAAATTAATCCTTGTAAAATATGAAGGAATTTAATCATAACAAAATTCTCATAAGGAAAAAATGATTGATATATTTCCGGGAATATATACAAGATCCATTCTCTGGTTTTATTAAAAGGAAGGAAAACGGATTAAAAGTTACCAGTAAGAAAATACTAAGGTTCATGAAATACGTTAACATCGGCATCGCCGGAAGAATTTTACATCAAATAACAAAAGATCGTTTGTTTGTAAGGAATTCTTGTATGTAAGGACTATATCGTCTTTTCATTTTTGCTTCGAAGGAAGTGGAAACATAATAAGGAAGTTAATATTTTCCCCTTGGGGGTAAAAGATGGGGGTAGTTACCAAATCAGACAGTAAAACTCAGCAACCCTTTTCAATTCACCCCCTACCCCTTAGCTAACTGTTATTGTATAGTCTGGTGAGTAATTATTTTATTGAATCAATTCAAACTTTTCTAGTGAATTTGCAGTTTTGAAGTCATTTTTATTTGTGGTGAAGTAAGTGGTAGGGTTTCAACAATTTTGGATCTACCCTCTTGAATGATTTCAGTTCGAATTTGTTAATTGGTAATATATATATATATATATTAGACAGGATTTTTAAACAGAAAAATTTGTTGATATTTTTAAAAATTTCAATCAAAGAAAAATTGTTTACCCTTTCCAGTAGCTGATTTTGTTCAATTCCCATCACCAAACGGTTTTTACTCGTCCATTCTAAAAACCAAATGAAATGAACCAAAACTAATCGTCACCAAAAATAATAGTTCTCCATCAAAAAATGAAAATGAACTATGAAAGGAAGTTTTGAAAGAAAATTATCTTAAAGGTTATCTGCGGAAGCTCTGACAATTATAACGTATGGAAAATAAAGAACAAATACCACTGAAGAATTTATTTTATTCATCATCTATAGTTATAATAAATGTTCAAAGTGATGTCCATTAACATATCTACAATTGTCAACACATTTCACTCTCCTTCTGGAAACTTTTCTTACTTACCTCACTGATATTTGCAATAACTGGGTTCATATTTATTTTCAACTTCTCTAAATAGATGTGTGGATTACTCTTGAATAGTTCAAATAACCCCCCCTCCCCATAAGAAGAAATCTAAACCAGACAGGTGAGGAGAAATAATTCTTTCATTAAACAATTCATGCAACATATTAATGGTATGACAGGGTTGCACTGTCTTGCTGCAACCAAAAATATCACTCATCTTTCAAGCCAGACCAATGAATTTTTGAATAATTTTTTCATACTTCTCGGCATTCACATGGAGATCTACTAACTGTAGACAACTTCAATGTTTTTTGTTCTGTTTTGCTCAGTACTCTCCACTTTTTTTTTACCAATTTAGCCAATTTACCGAAACTTTTTAATAACATTTTTCACTGGAGCTTCTTTACCAAATTTTACAAGAATTGCTTCACAGCACTGTTTGTAAGAACCATATTTATTACATTTTTCGACAATAAGTACCCGCTCTGTACGTATTTTAAAATCCACTGTTCAAATAGGCTAATAAGGACACAAAACTTCGCAAAATGTTGTTCTGAAATTGAGTAATAATAATAACATTAACAAGCTGAAGTAAACAATTCAAATCAGCTGATCCAGAATAGCCATTATAAAATAGTTTACAACAAAGGCTGAAATGATTTAAATCATTGTACATAGAAAATATACCCTAATTTTAATACATTATTAGACCTGGGCCTCTTTTAAATTGATCAGCCGGTATATCTAAATAAGTTACAAAACTTGCTTCACTTGTGATATTATAAACAAGTCCTCAATGTAAATCGTATTTGATTAACATCAAGCTTTTATTGTATTGGGTCAAGGGTATTTTTTTTCAATTATTTCTCAAAATTAACATTTTCTTTAGGTGTACTTGCAATAAAAATAAAAACATATCATATGAGCTTGTCTTATATTGTTGTGTGCTCTGTCCAGTTTATTGTTTTTATTTTTGTGTTAGTGTATGTTCTTGTGTTAAATGTGTTTTTTAATATAATCAATGAAGAGTTCTTCAAAGTGAACAAAGTAATTTTCTGATGATGGGTTTACGGCCTCGAAACATGTAAGAAGCTACCAACAACGAAGTCACAAGACGCCTAAGGTAATTAAATATTTTATTTTGGTTCTCTGAGAGCATGTAAAGAGATCAGTGAAAAAACGGAATTCGAAAATTTTGATGATTACCAAAGTTCGTAATCAAGAGTAAACTTAAGCTTGCATCGAAAACAGCTTCACTTTTAGTCCTAATGATGAAATATATTTTGTACTCAGTAAACCTCAAAAACCAGCAGAAAAATAAATATCAATTTTTGACGTAACATAACTTTTTCTGTACACGTTAGAAAGATAAAAAAATTGACCGAAATTTTAAAACGGCCGATTATCAAATTTATAAATAATAATTACAGAATAATACTTCTTTTCCGTACATCATACGTAATTAGTGCACTGTTTACAGTTTTAAAGAGCTAGTAAACAACTCGCATTAACACATTGGTCAAGAGATTTTATCGATATCTTCTAAAGCAACAACACTGACACCATCTACCCAAGCAAGTGATATTACTTAAATGATTGTAGAGTGTTCGGAGCGAACTAATCCCCGAGTAGTTTGATTGGCGTCCGAAGAGTTATGTGAATACAGCGCATAATGATCCGACAAGAAGAAACCTTCTTCTGGACAATGAACAAAACCGGCGCCAGACACTTTGCCCTGAGTCCTGAATATTCTTAAACCGTCAACAAGAAAAATCGCTTCGTCATCTTTTAGTCATCGCTTTCAGTGGTTGTCATTTGTCACGACCAGCGATGACAGCCGCCATTTTGAATCATTAAAATTGTAATTTAATTCATTTCAGTTGTATACATATAGAAAATAATTAACGATATAAGTCGTTATATGGGATGACTTGAATTTATATAGCGTGGTATTATGGTATGAAAACAATTAATACGAGTCATTGAAATTAGGATGGGTATTGAAATGATGAATTGTTAATTGGTGGTTTTAATTCCTTTGTTAAAAGGGTTTTCAACATCGAATAGTTTGTTGGTAACGTCCTTCGTATACAGGGTGCGGCATATGTCAGTTATCAAACGTACTTTGCGACTTTTCCGTCTAGGGGATAAAAATGAGTGCTTTTAAACAGAATAAAAGATCTGGAACACTGCGAAATTTTGCAACCATTTTTACATTATAACTTGAATGATGTATAAGTGAGACTTAAGTGGTAAGAAAAAAAAATCGATATATTTTCAGGTCATCCGAAAACTAAAATGTTTAAAACAATTATATTGTTTTTTCTAGGGTGGGGGGGGCGTGCAGTTGTCTCAGCCCAAACGTAAGGCTTTTGAATAAATTTGCTATATTTTTTCTTGTTGTATAAACGCGGAATATCTCTCGGTAAGAAAAAAAAACAAAACAAAAATCATGAAGAAAACATAAATTAAAAAATTGTAGTCTCTGGAATAATTTATTAGTGTTAGGGTCGGAAAATAACAAGTGTTGGTCAAGAGAGACCTGACAGGAAAGTGTCGATCTAGCTAGGATCCTTCTGGAATGTCTTCCGTATTGAACCCCTTAAAGTCTATGTTGGTATGTTTTAGCGATATCTCCAGCTTTTCTATTAATAACTCAAAACTTATGTGTAGCTACCATAAAACGAACATTAAAAATGTTATCAAATTTTGCTAGAATGTAATTTTTAAGAACCTGAACAGATGTTTTTGGTGTCGGAGTTATCAGTTGAAAACCAAAAATTGTTCATGAGATGTTTTGAACCTAAATTCTCAAAATCTGTTCTACACGTATTTATCCAGTTTTGGTAAATTGTGATGATTAATAAACCAGTGAGTCAAATCTTATGTAAAACAAAATTAAGTTTTCGGAGGAAAAAACAAAAATCTGCCCATTAATAATTCCTTAATTAAATATTAGTTTACCTGTAGCATTTGTAAAATAAATCTTACGCAACTAGCTTAGGCTCAAATAGTTTTTAAAATAATTGTAAAATGTGCTGCTTTGAAAAATATTTGCCAATGATGGATTATTCATATTATCAATGTGATTAAATCGGACGTCTCTTACATTTGTATAAATAATACACGACGTTTCGTAAGTATGAATCAACTCCCGTTATCAAGTGATAAACTTAACTTGAATTGATTTACACTAGTGAAACCGCATTAATTAGTTGATATAGATAAATGGTGGCGTAAGTCCGATTATGCCATTTGTATTCCTCCATTGTTGTTTAAAGGCGAAAACGATCGCCATTATCTTATGAAAAAGGAAGAAAAAAATAAATATCAATAGCCCTCGAATACTCTAAAAGTGTCAGGGATGAAAGAAAACAAGGGTTCGGCAAGATAGACCTGATAAGAAAAATGAAAGAGAGGAATCTAACCCAAGACTACAAGACAAAAAAAAAAGTGTAGATCCAGTTAGGTTCCCTCGGGATTACCCATCTATGACGTGTTAATGCAATGACTTTTCCTCATGCATTTCTAATAGGAGATAAACTGGTATAAAAATCCCCATTCACAGTTTAAAAAATCTAATCTAAATATTAAAAGTTGTCTAAATTTCTAACTATATACAACTCTTCAGTTTTTAATGGTGACAAATAAAATTCATTTTTATTTTTTACCAATAATTCCTACACTTTTTTATTTCTTTAACAATTATTTATAGTTCTTACGTTTTGCATTTTAGTTTGGGGCATATATGTTCAAATTCCACCCAACATAGAAAAAAATCAGGATAGTTGACTTTTTGCTTTTTATCGATTACAGCTGAGCCGACATTTTTACAGAGATATTAACATATAGGTTTAGCAATGTTTGATCAATTTCCTAGATTTAAGTCCTTGATTCCTTATGTTTTCCTAAATTTTGGGTGGTTGAAAAATATAAAAATATTCCATACTTAGTCAAAATATGATATCCCAAATTTAATAAAAATTGGTGTAGACGTTAGTAACATCAGACTACGAAACACTTATTATAATTAAAAATTCAATATCGATTATTGATCCTTTAAATACTTCATTTTTTCGTACCCAAAATTCGAAAAAATAAAATATAAGAACAGTTTTCGATCGCGTCTGTAATTCAAGATACAACAAACTCTTAAATACCTTCCTATTCTTCTTCTAGATGCGTATTTCAAACAACTGCCCACACCTAAGCAACCCCCTTCTCCCCCTCCCCTTAAACTCATTAAACCTTTGTTTAATCAATTTTCCACAGTTTCCCTAGCATATTTCATAATTACCTTGTATTGTATACCAAAAAGGAAAAATTGCAGTGTAAAATTTCCCTAAAGGCTTTAATTATTAAGGGATGAATAAGAAAGGGTTGTTCTCCCGTACATTGAAGGGGGTGGGGGTAAGGGAGAAAGAGAACAAAATATGTCTTGTCTCCTAGGGGATGAAGAAGGTAAAGGGGTTGAGAGTTCCTGTTTGCTGGTTGATTATTTACAGCTATTAGGGATTTATTTAACGTTGAAAAATACTGATAATGAAATAGTAGGTTGCTTCTTCTTTCTTAAAAATCTAAAATGTATCTTCCGGTTATGATTTTTACGTTCTAGTTAGATTTCTCAGTTAGATAAATAATTTTTAAACAGTTTTTCGTTGTTTTTAAAGCATACTTGCATAAATTCGCCTTAAATTGAAAACAAATAAAAACTTCGAAGTGTTATACATAGCTTTACTCAGCATAACTTGATTAATAACATAATATGAAACTAATAAACAGTATAAAAAAAGTTGCACAAACTTTCTCATTTACATATCCCCAAAATTATTTTTTCCCCCCTTTACTTGTTTAAAGAAGAAAAAAAACCTCTCGGTCATAATTGCCTTATAAAAACAAGGAAGAAAAGAACATAAAATAAAGACCCTATACCATGCACCACGAATCGGTCCGTTATGTAATAGCCAATAGGAGAGCAAGAGTAGCACACGCGGTATCAATTCGAAGAGCTCCCTGCACGAGGCTAACCCCCGAGCGAGGCTACCGACGTCTTGCAATGAAAATAGAGTTGTGTAAATAAATAGTTTTATTATCTTTTCGCAGTTTTTAATGAGTTAAACGATAATTGTTTTGTTTTAATAATTTAAACATATCTAGTCTAACTGATACAATAACATTATGTCAGCGGTAGTGTCATATTTATTTTATTAAACATTTTTTGCTTATTTAAATTATTCCAAAATTATTCGTTAACAAAAATATCAGTTCAGTAGTCAAAAATAAAAATGAAGTAGCCTTTGAAAAATATTTATATATACAGCTGATTTTGTAAAAATCGTCCAAACTTTGCTATATGGTAAAATTTGCCAATATACCAAATTTTATTGAAATAGCTCCACGTATTTGGTCTGTAACACACACCACAGACGATAGACATCATTCCTTCAAAAAACCACTTTTTTGGACTTTGAAGTTTTCAGATGAGTTTTATATATATATATTTTTTTTTAATTTGCCAATTATTCAAAATTTGGTGTACCTGTCAGAAAATAAATATAGATTTTCTCAAGATCGGTTTTAACGATTTCGGTGTGATTTTTAATGTAGTCTATAAGGACATAATGAAAACATAAAGAGAAAAAAAAATCATAAAAAAAATCCAGTATTAACAGATTATTGAATGATATGTCTATTACATACATTTTATATAGTTATATTTTACACCTATCCATCCCACAATTTATTTTATTATTATTTTATTTATTTAATTCCTTTTATACTGCAAACACCAAATAGAAAATAATACTATTAAAAAATAACCATAAGCTAACCTAACATAACCAACCAAATCTAACCCTCCCCCCTCCATCTTATTTTATTTACCGTATTCCTTTTACACTGCAAACACGAAATGAAAATAATACTATTCAAAAATTACCAAAACCTAACCTAACCCAACCAACCAAATCTAACCCTGCCCCCACCATCTTATTTTTTTACTTTATTCCTTTTTTTACTCCAAACACAAAAAGAAAATAATATTGTTAAAAAATAAACATAACTTAACCTAACCTAACTCCCCCCCATCTTATTTTATTTACTGTATTCCTTTAATACTCCAAACACAAAATGAAAATATTACTATTAAAAAAATACCATAACCTAACCTAACATTTACCAACTCAACCTAATCTAACCCTCCCTCTGTATTTTAATTAAATTAAATTTATATTGCAGAACTCAAAAAGAAATTAATAATTTTTAAAAAATAATCAAAAATACTATAGAAAGAGGTATTTAAAAGCAACAAATTATTCGTGTACCATATTACAATAAAATTTGGTCCAAATTGTTCGAGCCTATATTGAGTTGTTCCACTTTCTAAAATCCTTACATTTATGTTGACGAAAATATTTAACTTCTTTTTTCTTGTGTGTTAGAACTATTTCACATAGTTTATTTTCGCTCAAACTAAATTCGATATAAATTTAATCAAATTTAAAAATAATTCATAACAAAAATGTAGCAACACATTTGTTGAATTGTTATTCAGATATACTTACAGACCTTAAAATGTTAAACGTACTTAAAGTAAAGAACACATAATAATAAGTTATTTCACAATCGGTCGTTCAGTAAAACTCTACAAAAATAAACATTATTTCATGTCAGACAATGGTTCGAGATCGGGCAATTAAACCCTCGGATAATACGGGTTAACAAGACGCGGTTTCAAAAAAGGAATGACAAGAAGGTGAAAAAAACCGACTGCCTTGGGTTGACAAGCTGACCAATCAGGCCTAGAAAAAGAACAAGTCCTAAAAGTGGTTTTGTTTTTGGTTTTTTGAGTTCGGTTGTTTCATATTAATGGGTTGGGCGGGGTTAAAACAATAGACCTCTCCAAGGCTGCATGGCGGCTATCAAAAGAAGAAGAAGAACGTAACTCCAAGACCTGCAAACGAGAATTTGATTTATTGCTGATGTAGATGGAGGTTGGTATTGTGACCGAAGCGTGAGACAAACAATGCGATCGCAGGAGATCGGACTTTTACAAGTTACGATTTTTTTATTTTGCTTCTCTTTGCTTCTGAACAACTGTGAGTAAATACTGTAACAAAAGCGTTCGTCAAATTAAATAAACTGTGACAATATTGTCTTACACACACACACACACACACAAAACCAAATATTATTTATGCATACTATTTTGTGGTTTTAACAATTTTGGTAACATCTAGATTACACGACCAAAACTAAACGTATTCTTCAACATCTGCCAAAATATACCGGTTCCAAAAATTCGGTTAAAAAAAGGGGGCAAAAATATCACACCAAATTTATCACTTCCCATCTCAAACAAACACAAGCCATATCAAAAATGTGAGATTCGTAATTGTTAGTAAAATTAAAAAAATAGGGCGTAAACTTGTTTCCTTGTGACTTAAACGCGTCCTAAGCGTAAATCGTATTTGATAAAAGTTAAACTTTTAATAACGATCCTGATTTATTTTTGTTTTTCCTAAATTATTCCTGAACCCTAATTTTTTAAAACTTGTAATTTTGAAAAATTATATTTTATTTTATTATATTTTTAAACAACATATTTTATTTTATGGCCGATTATTTTACTTTTTACCGACGACTCACAAATCTATATTTATGGAGAGATGGCGACCAATACGTTTTGATTAGGTCCTTAGAGGCTACATTTGAGTAAAAGATGATAAAAATCGTTAAAACAGTTTTTTGAGAAAATCGTGTCTTTGTTTTTATATCATTGCAACGTGAAAACGTAATCAATCGACAAGACAAATTTTGCAATGGTAATACAGCAAGCACTATAGGGTACTTAAAGAGCAATTTTGTTCTTATGTGTAAGGAATCTTTTTACTATATATAGACGTAGGACTTGGAACATATTTGTTCTTAATACCCACGTTTTGAAATGCTTCATCAAAATTTTCAACCGATCCATGGAGGAACTCTCTCATCAGAGTATCAGGAGAAAGGTATAATCCAGTTGAGGTTGCTGAAAAACAAGTGAAAATAACAAATTAGAAAAATGGAACACCTAGATCAACTGTCTTGACGTAAAAATGATAGTGGTAGTAGAGTCTAAAGGTAATTGTGATAGGGGTGGTGTGTTTAATGAGTAGTCCCAAGCTTGTTCCTCAGGATATCCTTACACTACCAAGAAGCGAAGCTATTCTAGGTATTTATAAAAGGTTTTACCTCCCTCGCCATAAAAGCACACGTATAAATATTTACAGTAAGCCAAAAATGTAAACAATTACTCAAAGAGATAGGATCAGTGCACAATTTCGTGGTTTCTTGTGTCGACGTTTCAATGAAGAAGATCGCAATAGTATCTTTACACAACAAATTCGCTTATAATGTTACAAAAGAGAAATGTAATATAAAAGTTATATATGTTGGTTAAAGGCGAATAAACCTCTCTGTCATCATCGCCTTTTAAGAAAAATACGAGTAAAAGAGTATAAAATAAATACCATATATCTCGAATACTCTAATGGCGTCAGGGTTGGAAGAGAACAAGAGTTGGTCGAGAGAGATCTGATAGGAAAGGTGATAAAGAGGAATCTAACCTAAGACTACTGTTGATCCAGCTAGTAACCATGGGATTGCTACTCTTGTACTCACTGCAGTGAGTCTCTGATGATAAAGAAGCAATCTAACACGTAGTAACAATCTCGGTCCTAGCCTTTCAACATTGTCAAGATCCTTTACTAAATATTGTCACTAATATCTCTATTAGAGACACCTAGAACTTTTACAATCCCAATGGAAAATGTGATTACGTGTCCTAATCCAAGTGGCCTATCAGACACTCTTCTCCTACTACACCCTATGCAAATCTACTGTCAGATGAAATGTACTCAAGATTCCAATCCGGCGGTCGACCTACCTCTTGAGACTGACAACCACTCTACTCATCAATGGCGGCAAACGATTTCTGTTTGACATCGGCTCTACAATACAGTGTCTTCTTTTATCATTTTAGAAACCTCACTCTGAGTTTCAGGATTTGTTTGTAAAGGGGGACAAATTAGACTGAGGTAACCGTTAATGGTTTGAATTTATTTTGAAACCTAGTTTAGAGAAAATGTAGTTTCAAATAAATTCGGTCACATGGTCAAGCAACTGTTACTTTGATGTGACATGACGCATTGTTTATTGACGACCAAGATATTGGCAACGTACCGGATGACTCACTGAAAACGAAACATTCTTCTTTGATCATATTTAACTTAATTTTTCAAAAACCACAACTCGTAATTTTAATTTCGTAATATTAACTAAGAACGTTTTTATTCTAATCTTAAAATCTACCACTTTTATCCGTAAGCGATAGTGAAATCAATTTCAATAATTTGTTTATGGCGACGTGGTCGAAAAGAACATAATGTGAAAAGGCGAAAATTCTCGTTTCAAAGGAATCATACTTCTTAAATTTGTGTCAATAGTTTTAGAGAAATTTGGATTATCCTTTTATCTATTTTCTTATATTGTAAATTTTTAAATCGCAAGAGTTTTTTTTTCGCAATTGTCTCTACTTTTCGGACATTTTAAAAATAATATTATCTAGTATATCTGCGTTTTGTCTGTGATTAAGAAGGAGAGTTGAATGTAGGAGTGGGAGGTAAAGAGAGAAGATGAGAATGCAAGAGGAAAAGGAGGGAGAAAAGGTAAGGAAGAGGAAGGAAGCACACAAAAATAGAGGGAGTCAAAGAAATGGAAAGGAGAAAAAGGGAATAGGGATAATAATAAATAAAGTGGAAAACAGGAGATAGAGACTGAAGAAGAAGGGAAATCGTAATGAAACAGAGAGTAGGAGAGGAAAAGAAATGATAAGGAATGCACGGGAAAGGGGAAAATGAGAGACTGAACGTGAGAATTAGAAAAAAATGCAGAGTAAAGTGAGGAAGAAAGAGGAAGTAACAGGGAAGTCGTAAGAGGTATAGATGAAAGAGAATGGAATGGAAAAGAGAGATTGAAAAATTGAAAGCGAGAAAAAGAAACATGGAGGGGAAAAAACTGAAGAGAGGGAAAGGGAACGAACATATCTGGAAAGGGAGGAAGAGAGATTGTAAGTGAGAGAGAGAGAGAGAGAGAGAGGAGAGGAAAAAGAGGGGAAAGCATGGAAGTAGAGAATGAAACTGAGATACAGAAAAGGAAAGAGGAGATGAAGTAGACAAGAGACAAGAAGAACAGAGTTTACGTTATGAAGGTAAGAGGGAGAGAAAAAAGAGTGGTAGTTAGATTAAAGGAGAGGGAAGTTGAGAGATAGTGAGGAGTAACGGAGAAAGAGAGAGAAAGACAGTGTGCAAGTGTGTGTGTGATGCTCAGTTTACTGTATATTTTTCAATTCAACACGAAAATAATACAGTCCATTAAACACTACACATATTTTTCAATAAGGACTAACTAAATATCTTACGTACTTCATTACTGAATAATCAAAGGCAGACACGAGCGCGCTCGAGTACTGTCATAAAAACATCCAGCCCTTTCATGAGTCCATCGTATCCAAGCTATGTACTTTTAATTAAATATAGACATTAAAAATAAAGCACGCTAACTTATACGCTCCAGTTGATGTTAATTTGTTTAAAGAAACTTTATCCCCTCCCTTCCTCTTCCGAGGTGCATATTTCAAATATAATTCCACTTAATTTCACTGGCTAAAACTTTACGTAAAGCTGTTTAATAAGAGTTTCTTTAGCTTTATTTTGCTTCCCTTGAGATACGAAAAGGGTTGAAAGTGAGCAATTTGCCAGACAACTAGTCATGTCTTTTTATTTTCATCCCTCCCGTATCTCCTCTTCTCTTCTATCCAGGGTTTTTTTGCTCCGCGGCCATGTTCGGTTTAAAAGACAAGCGTCGAGTTTTACCTCCTTAGGGGATAAGTCTGCAGGAGCGGAAAATCTGGAAGTCTCGCTCACTTTGCTCTTTTCATTTTCCTGTATAACTTAGGATAAAATGTTTCACAGCAATAGAGGATTTCCTTTCTTTAGAAACATTTACTCTGTTTAAAATCGAACCAATGTTTTTTTTCTTACGTTCTCCACTCTATATTGATCAAAAATACACGTATACTATTAGAAAAATACAGATGTCAAAATAATATAAATAGTTGGTTTATACTCTCGAAACGTCGAGTAATAGTTTTTAATACAAATAATGCAAATGTCCAATCAAACCATATTAATAGATTAATTGCGGAGAGTTAAACACGAGGTACGTGAACCTAGTTTTATGGTGCTCCCCAGTAGACTTAGTAGGACAGACCTTTGAGCCTTCAACTAGATTTTCCAGGTTTTATCCAATACAAGGTTCACCATCTTTCCCTGGTTAAAGTACTCCAAAGAGACCTCTTCTCTTAGCCTCCACTCTCTCACAATCCAGAAGAACGTGAGCAATCTTTACGGACTGTTTACGTACCCTGCATTGGGTGTATTCCTCAATTATCCACAATTTAAAGAAGTGATTTTTGAAATAGCCAAGTCCAGTAAGCGCACTTGCGCACTTACTTACATAAGACGTTATAGACTCAAACTCACCAGCCACCCGATGAGTAGAACACTTGGGCGTCTTACAAGTCTTTTGGCTAATATTTCTCCAGAGTAGTTCTGCCACCGACGACAATGTACCTCTCTGGACCATTTTGTAATTTCACTATGGGCAGTTGATTAGCTAATGCGTTCAGGTCCCATGAAAGGTAGCGATACACCTTTTTTTTTGGCAAACTTGTTTACACGCTCGTTGCTTTCGACAGGTCTGTGTCCAGACACTCAGCCAAGGTGCAAATTGTTGTTTATACAGGCAAGTGTTGAGAGGTTTATAAACCGTTCCCAGGCATAGATAGGTTCCCAAGGCATGATTCTAGGTTTAGTTTCGACGTTGGATATTAAATTGTTTTCCATAAAAAGAGTTAGGAAACAAAAGGAAATCCGAGATTTACAGATTTGGACACGTTGGTTGTATACCAAAGGCAGGTGATAATGACTTTTCAAACTATGGAGCATTTGTTAAAGAACTAAATATTTAAATAATACCAGCTATGTAATTGTTACAAACAGATGAATATGCAATTCCGCATGTGCAAGTTTGGATTTGCTCTCGTTATTAAAGTAGGGTTAAGATTCGTTAAGTCGGTACTGCAAACTTTGATTTTTCTTGCTGTTTAAATACAAAAACTCTCGGTTATCATAGTCTTTTATAAAAAGTAATGAAATAAAGACCCCTAGCTCTCGAATACTCTAATAGCGTCAGGGTCGGGGAAAATAACTAGAGTTGTAACGAGAGAACTGATTGAAAAAGCGGAATCTTACAGAAGACTACATCAAAAAATAGGCGCATATCAAGCTAGGATCCCTCAGGATTGCAAAGTCCGTACTCACAAATATGAGCACCTGTTAGTAGGACACTTTGAATGTTGAGACGTTATAAGACATGAACTTTCCTAATCTGTTGAGGTATGTAAAGATAAAAGATAGGTTTGATAAAGACTAAAATGACGGTACTATTCTTTGTATGTGCTGGTGGTTATAAAAGGTCCTTAGGACCTAACTGGGAGGAGTAATACTAGTCACGTTATGGAATAGAATAGATTAAAGAAGATCAAGTTTTCAATTAAGAAAAACAATTTATACACTATCAAATTATGGAATAAGAAAAAAAATTACAAAGAAAAAGTTACAGTCTGTCGACATGCCAAATTAAATCAAAAATTGTTCACTAGTTCAGACTATAGAGAGGTACAGACGAAGCAGATACTTTCATCAAAACTCAACACCGATTTAACAAACCTTACCATGTACATTTTAGAACGTAACACTGTCAACTAAATACCACAATTTTGATACGAAAATCCCACTTTTAAATTTATCAATTATTAATTTTTATGACCGTAGAAACTTTTCTTGCATTATTTCATATTTAATAATTTCTTGTGAAAAGGAGAGAATATCATTTCATTGTTAAATTCATTGGAAAATTATTTAGGTTCAAGTCCAATCTGTTATACTCCATTTATATACAATCTCACGTTAACAGCTGATCCGTAAAAAGCTGATGAATATAACAGCTGATCCTTCACTATCTAACACACACTGTCACGTTACGACAACACCCTGTGTTAGTATTCTTAACATCAATTAAAATGTTTGTCCAAACTGGATAACAGATTCAAAATTAACGAGGCTGTGAACTAATCTTTGACCTCGTGTCACGTCTAGGAAACTTCATTCAATCGTCGAGTAAACATGTCACACAAAAAACAGTGGGAAAAATATCGAAAGTGATTTTAATAGGGAAAGATATTATGAAGTTGTTAATTTTAAATAAATATAATAATTAAAATAAAAGTTATTTAAAAAATGATAATAAATTGAAACTAGTAGTTGCAGGAATTGATAAAACTAAAGAAGTAAATGTTCTCTATATTATAACTAAACAAATTTTATTTCCACATATTAAAAGCCAATACAGTATGTCCCCTCCCCCCTCCACACCTTAACTTTTATATGAACTTAAATAGGGCCAAACGTTTTAGAGATTGTTAATTAATTCACCTGAAATTTCGTTATAGATAGTTTGAAATTTTGCCCTTCTTTCTAAAATGGGGAATTTTAGGGGATACACAACACGTTCAAATAGGAACCCGTATCCTGTGATATGTCACATTAAAGGGCATAAAAAGACAAAATTAATGGTGTTCACATAATATTTTTTGGACGACACTAACCAAAACGGCGGTACAAAATGTCTCTAAGATTTTTAATTACAAAATAGCTTAATATGTGAAATCAGAGTACTATAAAGTTTTTTAAATATTCGTTAAACTAATCTGAGACAAGTGTTTGACGTCGAACTGAATTTTATTTGTCCTTCAAATTTGTTGTACTTTTAGGTACATTCGAAATATTAAAAAGAACCACGTCATGTAACACAACAAATTAAAGGGGTTTTTAAAGCAAAATTAATGGCACCAAGAAATTTTAGTTTTGATTTTATTAAAAATTTTATTTCAAAATCTGGGTAATTTTCAAAAACATTTATAAGATTTTTACTGTTAGTATGATAGTTTCATTTCGTATTCTCCTCTAGATGGAAATTCATCATTGATCAGAATTAGTCATTATGATTTTGTCAAAACTATTTAAAATAATTGTATTTGATATTTTTACTAATAAAAATCTCAAATACAATTTAGGGTTGCCATTTTAATTTAACATCTCACAAGATGCGGGTTTCCATTGAAAATGTTGAGTATGCCACAAAATTTCCCATTTTAGGGAGATGGGTAAAATTTCAAACTACCAAAAAGAAACTTCATGTGATCTAGTTAAGAGTTCCAAGAAGGTTGGTGGGGGGGGGATTTTTAAACATACTGAATTATATTGACCGGTAAGATAAATGTTAGCCAATAAGACATAAAACACTTTTAGTCCGGAGGGAGGGGGAGAAATTCATGGCTTAGGGCTACTTTGGAGTTGAGCGTAATTTATTATTAACAATTTTAGTTCTAAAATGGTAACTTTTTAGTTTTTTATTAGATTTATATTTTGACTGATTTTTACGATTTACATAGCTCATACAAGCCAATTTGTTTATTACTTAATTACGAGGATAATGAGATGGGTTTGAAGTTGATTGGTTTATTTAGGAGTGTAGAAGCGAGAGCCTACAAAATACAAAATTTGACGAGGATAATCCAGGTAATTTTGCGTTTGGCGGAGCGAGGGCCAGCGGTGGGAGGGGTAGTAACTACCCCTCGAGAGTACAATTATGAGGTTCAGAAAACCTGTGTAACAACTGTTTCGAACAAACTTGACCTACTAAGTCCCTTGATCTACTACTACAAATTAACGTTTTCTACAGGGCCCAGAAAACCAAGTTTTGAGGGTTATGTTTAGAGGTTTTGTTTGATTTATATTAGAAACGGGTTAGGTACCTACCATGACGGTACCCATTAACTTGTTTTTTCTTATCACAATATGTTTTTTTCTTATCACAATATGTTTTTTCTCCACTAAGCATGTGACTTCAATATGCGTTCACTTATTCCAAACTTCCAATATCTCCGCCTACACCGAAAATTAAACGTCATCAAAATGATGAACTTCCAAAAGCAATTTCATTCCTAAAACAATGCCTGTCACCGTACAAGTTATTGTATCAATAAATCTGAAAGGTATGGGTTCCAACCAGGGGGTGGTGGTGCATTCAACCCCCTGAACAGTGTCAAAACTTGACTAACGGCGTGTCTACCTGAACCCCAAATCCCAAACCTACCCTCTGATCTTTTGTTCAAATTACTATTATTCTTTTACATCAAAGTTATTAGTTTCTTTGCGCCACTACCGGAGATAATTAAAACTAAAACGTGATCAGTTTTCGAATTTTTTTAACGTAATTTTGGTATTTAAAATAAACTAGTTGATAGATATTGTAATTTTTTATTTAATCTTTTTAAATTTTATAATTATGTTAAATATTTCTTCAATGTTATGAAAAAAATTTACTCGTATATATCCTTTAAGGAGTTTAAACAATATTTCTCACAAAACCATAACTAAAACTAAATAAAATTAAATGTATGTAATTTAGAGTGGAAGTTGTTATGATCTAAATTAAAAATATCGAAAGTGAAACTCCAAGGACCCAAACAAAACGCCATCTCTAGTGAGTAGAGAAAACCCCCTCAGGGGGTCACCTATAGTAAGTTAGGTTGAAGCAATCTCGAGCTATGCTACCTGGATTTACAACTTTTTTCATGTAGTCTTAGGTCCATTCATAATAATTCATTCATACATAATTTAAATCGTTTATTTCCATTTTTCCTATTATGTCTCTACACCAACTCTCCTCCTCTTCGAATACTGACGATATTAGAGTAGGGTATTCGAAAGTTTAGGTGTCTCAATTTGATGCATTATTTAAAGACGACGATGACACTTTTAAACCTCAAAAAATGTGTAATGTCAAAATTTAAGCCAAAATTAATGTACCAGTGAAAAAAATTTTGGTTTATGAATCATTTAAGAAACTTCCGAGTTATCTTTCTTGTAGAGAAGGCAAACTTTCCAATTTTTGGAGGCTAAATTTGAACAAAATCGATGTATTGAGAGTAATACTAATTTCCTTTTTGTGAATTATTTCCAAATTTGATCTAAATCTGACCACTCTTTTGAGTTATAGAGTACAGCAAAAATGACTATATTTTAATAATCCAATCTCATTTTTAATCTAGCGATAGACTCTTTTTGATAAAGAGGCATGGAAAATGTATCTTTGAACTGTGATCAACAATGTTTATAATATTCAAAAAGTAAACTTGTAATGTAAAATAAACGAGCTGTAGTTGAATACGTTTTGAGTATATGTAAAAAAAAACTCAAAATTTAAGGGGCCAATACCATGACAAAATGATGTAGCCGTCTGCAATTTTACGGAAAAGTCAAAATAAATTGATGTAATAGTTATCATTTGTGGAAAAAAATAATTAAATTGTCAATATTACCTAATCTGATATATAGGGCCTATATTAGGGTATTTCGAAAATATGTGTCCTATCTATGGGAAGTGATTTAAGCTATTAAAATAAAGATAGGAATAAAAAATTTTATAAACATACGTCAAAAACCCTTCGTTATACGTCTGTCGGCCTATTTGTTTTGTTGATGTTGTTTTTTTTTCTTTCTAACTAATCACTATAGGCGTATAGTTGTTAATTTTTCAGTGAACTACAGAAAAACGAATCTTTTTCACGAGCCTTGTGAGTCGATACTTTTAAAATATAAGGATGTAAATTCTTGTGGACTCTACCTTTGCTTCACAATTTTGAAACAAACATAGTTACTAGGAATATAAACTGACCTGGATATATTTTAATTGTGCAAACACATTCATAAACCGTTGATCCGATGTTGGAATGTAGATATTGAAAACGTTTCCTTCTATGGAAGGAAAAAAGATGTCCTTTTCATTCCCACAAGTGGTATTTTACATTGTAAATAATTATTAGCAATCATAGCTTTAAACGACAAAATTATTTTACAAATTATCCCCACTCTTATCGCCTTCCTGGAAACTTCAATCATTTAAAAAAACATAACCTCTCTAAACGTTGCCGACTAAAACAAAAGACTCGAAGATCAGATAAGCTATGATCATCCGATCATTTAAATAACTACATCCGTTGTCAATCCATCGAGGAGGTATAGAATTGTTGTAACAATTTGATCAAACGGCAAAAATTGTCCGTTACAATGTTGGATACCGCCTACAATATATTGTCCTAAGTAAAAGCAACGCGGCAGCCTGTAATTTAGTGAGGTAATGCCGCTATTACTAACCATAAGCTGCGAGACACATCATTAAAACATTCCTATTTGGCTGGCTGTCGAAAAATACAAAATGCAGCACCGCCCATCGTAGCGCCCTAGCCAGGTAGATGCGATAGTATAATAGGTTTACCACAAGATGAACCTTCTTACAAGTTTTAATTACTTAGACCTATAAGTTATTCAAAGTAGAAACCAATGTGGTGCAGTATTTGTTGTGAAATAGCAGGTATGTTTAAAGCGACCAAAAATAATGGGACATGGAACTTCGTTCTTATCCTAGCTTTGAAGTCTCCCAATGTAATTATATACGCACTTGACTTAACGTAGACCGGTTGTGTACACCAATCTCTAGTATAGTATTTTTATCTACATAATCAAACTTTAAGGTATTTAATTAATTAATATTTAAAAGAAATTTAAGTCAAAATAAACGCTGCACACCATCTTTCTCAACAGCCATAGACAAACCCAACCAATCAAGATTAAAATTAAAGTAAAATCAAAACCCTGATTTCGATTTTCTCTAATTGAATCGAACGATGTGGATAAAATTTTACTAAAATAAAGGCTCTAAGGACCCTAAGAAAATGTATTTATCGCTATTTTCTCAAAGATACTGGTTCTAGAAATAACAGTTATGAAGGAGTAATGAACTAATCGACTCAAACAATTTTAATCAAACTTAAGTGAAATTTTAAGATTTTTAACTACAGTAAAACAATGTGTTAAACCGCACGTGAGAAAACCCGATTGCGCAGAGAGGAGATAACAACCGCATAAACATTTTGGGGAAGATGGCTACCAATATGTTTAATTTTAGAATTCGAGGCTACATTTTAGGGGGAAAAAAAGTTATTAAAATCGAAAAATTGTAGTAGATTAGAATTATTGAAAAAATTTAAAATAAATAATAATAATAATAAGGCAACAGACAGACAATATTCTTAAAACCACTTTTTGGTCTCACGGTTCCACTCTCGATTTCCGCAAAACACTCCACATTGTTTGGCCGATCGACAAAATCAAGCTTTTGAAAATTTAACTTAAAAGTTAGGTATGTAATCTCCTTAAAAACCAATTTCATACGTTCATAATAATCTACCACCTGATGAAATTAGCACTGGATCTATATAACCTGAAATATCTCAGCTGACTTTAAAGTCACATAAAAATTCTAACCTCGTCACGACTTGAGTCTTGCTCTGTTTTAATTTATATACATAATTGTATTTAAATATGTTGCTTAATTGCCGAAAAACCGCGTCAGTGACAGGTTTGAGTAAAGATTAAGGAATCTTTGCTTCAATTTAAATATATATATATATATATATATATATATATATATATATATATATATATACCAACGTTAACAACGCACGAAGAAACAGTAATGATTAGTAATAGGAAAAAATTCTATAGTAATGAACAACAAAAAATATTAAAAATTCATTTCTATCATATCATCTCCTCCAGTGTAAGTGTAAACCTATTTATTCTTAAATCAACGGTTGAACTTGCAAGCATACGTAAAAAAATGTCTAGCTTACAAGACTGTGAATATAATAATTATTTTTTAACTGTTAACCAATGACGGTATTTTTTTTCTACACTTTGCTACATAATTCATATCAGGTTTCTCTTGACCAACTATTATTCTCTTCAGACCCTCTCGCTACTAGTGTATTATAGGCCTATAAGGAGTCATTATTTTATGATTTTTCATCCATTTGTTTTAAAGCGACGATGACCGAAAGGTTTTTTTTCTTTTAAACAATAAGGAAAAATAATTCAAAAAGATAAGTAAATCACAATGAGTTATAAATATTTCAATACTGCTTGTATTACAAATACGTCTGCAGCATTTTAAACTTTGATTTACCGCCATTTTGGATAAGGTTAACTAAATTACGTGTTCTTTTCGTCATTTTTATCTACTCATCAAAGCTTTATGATCTATCACACGTGAGCTGATCCATTCACAACACCCGCAGGAGGGGGGAAACAATCATTATTACAACAAATAACAAAAAGTGAAGTTTATATATAAGTAAGATTAGGAAAGTTTGGATAGAATATAGAAAGGTGTGCTGTGATTTTATGATGCCACTAAGGTCATGAACGGCAGAGTGTATGTCAGCGAACCAGTTGGATGACAAGTAAACAAGAACGATTTGCCTTCTTATATAAATCTTTACTTTCCAATATCGTTTTCCACACAGCACGGAATAGACTACTATTGTATTATATTAATTTAGTTCCATATCTTAAGACAAGAAGTGCAGACAGACCGCCGAAGCCCCAGGGGTTCCCTCCCCGCGGTCACACCATTTCTATGTATATTTTCTTTTTGGGCGTATCCCCGGCTACGGTGACATCGTCCCGGACCTCCTGCTGATTGTGATTTTGTGTCGTCGGAGGTATAAAACAAGACTTTGCGAATATGCCGACGGACGGATTTGCCACTCCTTAAGTTCCGTCTTGAGTAATGAAACCGACAAACTGATTAATATTAATCTTAAGGAAATTTTCTGTTTTCACGTTTTGGTTTTGTTTTGTTGGCGACAGTGCTGGCGTCTTTGGAAACCTGTTTGTTGGTTTAAATTAGCGAGGTTAATCGACTGGTTCAAATTTAAATTGTTTTATTATTTGTTGTAAATAAATATACATGATATCAGCTGATTTATTAAAATGATGGAAAGTTGTTGTGTATCCGCTCGCTTGACGACCTCGACTTTCGTACTGAACTCATTTGTAGATAAGAACCCTGTTTGAAACGATTGCTATTTTCAAATTATGCATCCAATATTATACTTTAAAAAAATAGTTATAGGTTAAATGTATGTGGATATATCCGTTTTGAGGTCCCCTGCGTTCAAAAAGTTGGCTTTTGGAATGATGTCTGTCTAGCATCTATCGGATGTGCAGTGTCCAACCGTCTGAACAGATTTTAATCAAATCTGATATTTGAATATATTTTGGCAATATACTGATTCTTATTTTTTATAACTCCCATTTGTTTAGAAAATCAAACGCAAACAATATCATACTTTAAGTAAACTTTTTAATTTTAAATATGTTATGTAAATTCATTACAACGATTTCCCATTATTTAACCAATTTAGTTTAAAGTGTGCCATCCTGTTCATATAACAGTAGGTAGTATTGACATTTTAAAATAAGTAGCCCTATCTAGAAAAGCACTTTCAATCTTACTTCTGACAACTTTATTTTTAATTTTAAACTAATTGTTTTTAAAAAATCATTATTATAGTAGTGTTTTCCTCCTATTCACATACAGGATGATTCACGAAGAAACGAAGACATTTTCAGGATCTGTTCTACTGATAAAAATAAATAAATACTGTACTACGTATAGGCCTAAACATACATACAATAACGTTTAAGTTCCTGTGTATCCTCCATTTTGTTTTTTTACAAAAAATATTATAACTGTGGAAATAAATAAAATATTGAATTTAGATTTGGGACACCTATTTTTTGTGTTTCCTTTTCCAAGTGTACCAAAAACAGTGACGTTATTTTGCATATTTTAAGAATGGCGTCTTTTTAAAATATTTGACTTCGAAAATCCCGAATCGTTACGAAACTTTTATAAAAGACAAAATATTTTCCTCATTTTTTACGACAAACAAAAGAGTTTTTTCTCTAGGTCAAACGATAATCAATGAAAAACTAAAAATTTAATTTTATGTTAAGAGTTAAATTTTTGTTTTTAGTATTTTTGATTTGCTTTTACATTTATGAATATTCAGTCTAATAAAACGATTAATTTATACATAAGGTTTAAAATTTAAAAACAAACTTAGATAAAATATCAGAATTGGAAAATGTTTTGTGGGTTTCTGACAAGTAGCAAGAAATTAAAGTGTTTTTTGTTCATAACTTGTTTATTCTTTGGCTTACAGAAACAACAAAAAAACACTATTTTCTTTGTTGTTTCAAGAGGTAAATTACCATTTGTAATTTTTTGTAAAGTTAACAGTTGTTCCAAGTTTTTAGTTAAACATTTTAACCATTTTTTTTAAGTATTAAAAATACGTCTTTCATATGTATTATATATTTGTACCTTTTTTTAGGTCTGTTTACAATCTTATTTTGAACTTAAAATTACCAGTTCGACAGTCAAATTGTCATAATCATCAAATCTCATCCATCAGCTAATTAAATAACTTTCGTTACTTTGTATAAAACAAAACACAATTTAACGAAGAGTGGCTGATGGAAGAAATTTAATGATGAAAATTTTTTGTCGAAATCGGTAATTTAAAGATCAAAATATGATTGTAAACAGGCCTAAAAAGAAGGTACAAATAGATAATACATATCATTCATAATAAAATCATGGTGCACTACAATTGCCAACTTGTTATAACGTCTTTGTTCTTGTACACTTGTAAACCGTAACCAAAAATGAGTGTACTACTTGACTCAATATATTTTAAATTTTCAAAATTATTATATTCATTTGTAAAAAAAAAAATCCATGACATATAGATGGGAAACAAGTGCTTTTGGACCTCTTTATATAACTTAAACTTCTTTTTTTATACTTGTAAAACAAAAACAAGTCCTGAAAGTTTGTCTGTGAATTAACTTGTACAAATATCACTAGGTAATGCTGAGAATTTAAAATGTCAGTTTTCTACAAATGTTTATGAACAAATTCCCGCCTATTAGTTTTCAATAAGAAACTGTTGAGATTGCAGAAGGGTCATTATCGTTATGGTATTATTTTGCCTTGCAAATTCAACATCTAGAAACTACCGGTTTCTATCCGATACAGAAAAGAATTAACACGCAGTATCATTTCTTTACCTTACATATATGGAGAAAGCGAAATGTACGATGATGAGGTCATGTACAGAGATCGTCATCCTAACCCTCAATAAAAAAATCCAGTTTGGAGAGTGAGAGGCCATGATGTAGTGAACGATAAACGCTCGACGACTTTCCCAGTTATTATCTATAATAACATGTTCGCATCTGAACAAATCTCAATTGCAAAATCGATTTCAGTGACAAACAAGTAGGGTTTCTATAATTACTGTTATTATTAAAATACTTGTTAACCATAACACACATATTCAGTGATCTTTCTTCCTTGAGAATTAATAAGGAACAGTCGTAAGGAAAATGGGAAAATAATTAACGTATACACATTTTCTCACACACCCACACGCAAATATTTTTTTAATATTTCAAAACTAAAACTAAAAAATTCACATTTTCTTATAATCGACGCTAACAAATTTAATAAAATTATTTTAAATTGCTCCACTAATTTATTTGAGAAAAACTGATTGGTCGCCATTTAAAAAAGAAAATGATTAATGGCCCTGATGAAATATCCCAAAATTTCCCGGTCCTCATTACGGGTTGGTGAAATTTCAAAATATTAATTGTCATTTCCCATAATCAGAATATTATAGGGAAAACCCTATCAAGTCTCTCTTGACCAACTGTTGTTCTCTTCTGACCCAGATGCTATTAGAGTATTAGAGGCTAATATCCGTTTGTGTCAGAACAAGAGTTATTTAAGAGAGACTAGATAGGAAAGCCGAAAGAGAGGCATTTAGCTCAAGAATACATGAAAAAAGGTGTAGATCCAGCTAGGTTCCTGCGGGATTGTCAAGCTTGTTCTAACTATAAGTGAGCCTCTGATTATACAAGCCCTTTTTTCACCTGGTGTGTGTTAATGTTCTTTTCTTTCTTAAAACAACAAAACAATAATTGCAATAATTTTATATCCTTAAATATCCTGGTGTACATTAATTTCGATAACATTATTATCATCATCAGAGAGTTCTATTGCTAAACTAGAAGTAATATTTAAATCTAATGGCCTACCACCCCCTCCTACTATACAGATGTATCAACCTATCAACTTGAGGCCACGTAAGGACAACATCACCGACCTGGGAGTGAGATGGGAAATTTTACAAGTAACAACTTTATTAATTGGTCCAATTTGAAAAATTATAATCTAAAACAATGTGCAAAAGCAATAGGTTTCTTGGGTAATTAGAAAAAACCAAAACAAACCCGATGGTGATTAAGAGTCATTTCAGTAAGAGTCATTTTCAAAAGTACTCAAGAACTGTTTATCTTTCTTATGTTTTGATTAAATTTTACTAATTTTAATCTAAATCGCTTTGCTCCGTTTATGAAATATTCGAACAACGCCCAAGGTTCATTTTATGTTTTTATCCAATAAGTTCTGAACATAAATTTGTTGATAATTTGCAACCAATGTATTATTACAAAACTTTGATAGCAGCTAATTACTTTTGCTCGTTACAGCAGCTAATACCAAATTTTGAGTTATTGAAAAAATCAGTTTTTAAAACTTCTCTAATTTGATTAAAATCGCTGCACAAATGACAGATAACTGACTACAAACACAATTGTCCTTAATAACTAAACAAAACAATTTAAAGAAAAACGTTTAAGAGAAAAGTTATCTGATTTCTACGGTTTAAAAGAATGATTTTTTTTTAATAAACCTTTTCAAGGTCATTTCCAAGTTCACTTTAAATATAAAATCTATGTTTTTAATACACCATATTATTAAAACAAATCATCTTTAACAACATAAACTTTGATTTGTCTTAAACTTACCTTTTGTCAAATTATTAAGGAAAATATGAAATCTACTATTAATATGAAAATTTTCAATTTTATAGAAAAATTACAAGAAATACAAATTATTTATTTTGTTTTGTTAAAATTGCAGCAAATATATTGTTCTAAAAATTTTTTGTCAAAATTACAAAATAATTTTTCTAACTTTATTACATCAAAATAAAGATTTTTTTTTACTTATTTTGTTTTTGTATAAACATCTTAGTTTCCAAGTTAAAATTTCATAAAATACCAAAAATCTCTAATTATTATGTTAAATATCATTAAAAAAATTAATCTCTGATGTAAAAAAATGACAAAATTATTGGTTTTTCATGTTGAGTAAGATAGTCTACTGTTAAAAAACTAAATATTCCTCTTTAAAAAAACAAACAAAATTGACATTGAAAAATACTTAAAAACAAAAGTTCACAAATAAAAAATGTCAACCCCCCCCCCTCTAAAAACCCAAACCACTTTTGCCCCCAAAAATACTCATTATTCAGTTACTTTGTTACATCAACGTAAAACACTCACTGTTTTTACCTAATATTAAAATTTCAAAATTACAGAACCAGTGAATTTTACTTATTTAAACCATAATATTTATCAATTGTAATGAGTTACACTTGTGGAAATTTCATCAACCAAATGAATGAATATGCAATTTTTCACACATAAAGTTTGTGTGTGTGGGGGGGTGTGTGTGGTGTGTGTGTGTGTGTGTGTGTGTGTGTGTGTGTGTGAGAGAGAGAGAGAGAGAGAGAGAGAGAGAGAGAGAGAGAGTAAAATTGTGCTTAATTCATTTGGTTGTAATTCATTAATTCATTTGGTTGTAATATTTATATTTACAATATTGTGAAGATTTTTTTCCCCGTATTTACTACAGAAAATTATTCATCTACGACCCCTGACTTTTTTAACACCCTGTACAACATGTGTCCATGTTCTCTCACCCTCATCCCAACCCCAACCTCTAAAAGTTTACTGATAGATAATTCAATATTTCTTGACAAAAGATAGAAAATACACACAGTCATCAGGTAAAGAATAGCTGTAGGTACTCAAACATATGTCAAAAGGAAATATTGATAAAAAAAAAATCAGGTCCATCCTTAGGATTGGAGAACAAACCCGGCTATTGTCACAAGGCCTGCAATATGGCAAAGCAGGTAAGATCTAAGCACGGCCTTCTATATTGGAACTAATCGGCATACAAAGAGAGTTATGAATTGCTTTCTTCATCTTCTTTATTATCTTGTCATCATTTGTTAAATTTCTCGTTTCCTGACTGAGGTCTGTTTACTCCGGTGGCGCGATTATTGGAAAAGCGAAGAAACTTTTTGTAAAAGAATATCATTTTATTTATAAATATAGGTGCTTAATATATCAAATGCCAGAAATGTAAATAGGCTATAAAAACTCTCTCTCTCTCTCTCTCTCTCTCTCTCTCTCTCTCTCTCTCTCTCTCTCTCTCTCTCTCTCTATCTCTCTCTCTATCTATCTCTCGCACACAGACAAAAGATGAACACAGAGAGTATCTTCGTCTCTTTTTCTTGTACAAACATATAACAATAACAGTTTTATTTCTTTTAATCTCCCTGCAACTTCAGCCTAAAAGAATGTTTGTGAACCTCCATAATCCTGGCCAGTTGAGTTGAGTCTCATGTCCTTTGTGAGGCTTAGAACCTGATTAGCTAAGTTCTACAGTAACAATGAATTTTTCTGATAATAAAACCTCTACTTACTCTAAACACACTTTAAATCTTAACATACAAAAGTTTTTTGTTGAAAAACTACTTCCTCTGTAGAAAACATAAACATAGAAGGGTGGTAAATATGTCCTTAAACATGTGCATGAGTTATCTATCATTAAACAGTAAACACATTCGTACACTCGGACACACTAACAGACGGACAGTACAAAGAAATGTTCATAAAATCAGAACTTTTGGTTTATCAAGCTTGTTTGCTGTTAAAATAACCACTACTCCTCCAAGGACACTCATTTTGTCTGTTGTCATTGGACGATTTTATACAAATTATACTGCTACTCAGGAAAGAGAAAATCACCAATTTTTAAGATTATCTTCTAAATGGAAAGTATTACAGACATGTTTTTACAGTGTGTTAGTAAAATCCCTCCCTTCTTAACTTTTGTATGAATTTAAATAGAGCCTATTTCTTTTGGGGCTGTTAACTAGATTATCTAAAGATTCTATTATGATAGTTTCGAATTTTGAACCTCTCCTTAAGAGGAGGGAATTTTTGTTGTAGTCAAATTTTCAAATAGGAACCTCCATCTTGTGAAATATCAGATTAAAGGGATCTTGTGAAAAAGAAAAAAAGAAAATAATAATAATAGCTCTCACGAAATTTTTTTGGACAATCATAACCAAAATGGGGGTACAAAATGTATTTGAGATTTTAAAATTTTAATATCACTAAATATGTAGATTTAGAACACAAAAGAGATTTTTTTTCAAATATTCGCTAGACTAATCTGAAAGAAGTATTCGACGGTGAACTGAATTTCACCTATCCACCAAAAGTGTGGTAATTTAGGGTACATTCAAAATAATAATACAGAATCAACTCATTGACATATCAAATTAATTTGCTTCTTAAGTCAAAACTAATGGCACCAACAAATTTCACTTTTAACTTTATTAAAAATGTTATTTCATAATAATGTGTCTGCTAATTAAAAAAAAAATATATATATATATGTTTACAGTTCAAAAGACTGTTATTTATTATATTCCTTCAATACCAACCACTGATTCTAAAAAAAATATTTCCAAAATTTGAAAACTTAAAGAAAACATACTCTCTTTAAAATAAAACATGGAAAATAACAGCTATGGAACCTACTTTTTTTACACAAAATCCTAACAAGAGATTTTGGAGATTAACCGAATATTTTAAATGTTATTTGTAGTTTCCCAAATGAATAAACCCGTTCAGAAAAGTTATAGCAATGTTTTTGAATATTGTGGTTTTGATTAGAACAAATTGAATCCAGATATATAAAATTTAGTTAACATATTGTTAATCAGTGTGCTTACTTTTTAGTTACACCTCTGGTATATTCAGAGATGTTATAAATTAAAGTAGGACAGATATCCAAAAATATTTTTTGAAGAGATAATTCGAATAAATTTATTTTGTGTTAATGGTTGAGAATATTTATCTAAGTGTTATTTTCATTAGGGGATTTTAAAATAGATGGTATTTTTAAGACCATCCAAAAAATATTTTGCAATACACTTATCAAGGCTTAAGGCTCAGAAGACAGGGTTGCTATAGAAATAATTGAACCTAAATAACGACTATCTGTACAGTAGTGAAACCTTTACCAATGTCAAGTGGTTGTTTAATAAGAGCTAAACTGATTTATTTATATAAATGTTGTTTACTACAAATTCAAAATTATATTCTTTGTGTAACTTGAAAAAGAAGAAAGTGTTGTGCATTTTTATTTATAGCAGTGTTATCTTTTGAGTGAGCTTCTTTTAAAATATCCAAGGGAAAGGAGTTTAGCAAATACAGAAATAAAAACCTATTTAAATGATGTGAACTGTTCCAAGTTTGGTTTATTTTGTAAACATTCTTGGGCATACAGATATGAACTGGGACTGTACCGTCATCAAAAAAGAAATTAATCACTAGACAATTCCTTTTCTTTTAAGTTTTGTATTATTTTCGTTTGTTATGCTGTTAGTAAGTTTTGAACTAATAATTTATTTTTATTTCACTGTTTCATTTGCTAATTTTTCTTTTCGTGTATATTTTTGAGACAATGTTTATTTTGTACAACCCCTTCGATAGTCATTTCACCAGTAGCACTGTGTGTATACACGAATTCTAATCCTTTTTTCTATTATTTCCTATACAAAAATGCAAGTTTAAATAAAAGCAAAATTCTAAAAACAACAAAAACAATCCATAAATACCAAATCAACTTCTAAAATACCATCGCAGACATTCATTTCACAACGTATATAATTCACCAAAACCTAAGTTTACTTACAAAAGTGGACAAAACAATGGAGGATATTTTTATTTACTTTCAACAGTAAGGGGTATTCATGAAGAGTAGATTGGGACAATAGACGGGGGAGGGGGTACAGCCACAATAAAAGCACACTTGGAAAACAAAAGTGACCATATGAAGTCAAATAAAATACCGCGTGAATACTGTTAGGTAAATACAGTATTGTTAGGGTGGCAAGTCTGGCTCAAGTATATGAATAAATAAGCAAGGCGCTCGCCAACAGTACTGACGATTTTACAATTAGAAAAATATCAATTAAAATACTTTTAACGTTCGCTGCTTTATGATTTAATTTTTAATAGTTATAACTAAAATTTGAAAATGTTTTTTTAAAGTTAAAAAACGTTTTACAAAGACGAAGACGATCACGCTATGCAAGAAAATTAAATTTATTCTGTTTAAAAGTATTGTTTTATTTATTTTATTTTTTATTTCCCAAAGTGTAAAAAACGTTTTTCACATATTAAGTTTTTTTTTGTTTCGTCAAAAAACCGATGTCGAGTTTTTGCGGGTATAACCATTTGAAAGTTCAAAAGAGTAGTTTCTGGAACGATGACCGTCTCTCTGTCAGTGATCTACAGCTCAGATTCGTATCTTACCGATGTTAACTGAATTTGGTAAATGGACTTTATACCCATATTTCGGGATTTTTTTTATTTATCCGATACAAAAAATTTGGGGTGAAAATACAAGCTTCCGTGAGAAAAACAAAACCAAAATTACGATTTTCACAAAATAGGCACTAAAGATTTTGAGAAAATGTAGCCTCTAAGGTTAATGAGTATAAAACGGAAAATAGCCCACGGGGCTGTTAATTTAAAAAAGCAATTTATCAAAAACTGCTATAAATTTATTGTTTAAATATTAGTAAAATTAATTACCAAAAACCGCGTGAAAAATAAAAATAATAAAAATATTACAATTCAAGAAATTGTCAAAAACAAAATTGAATTTTGACGCCATCATTACAATTTCATTTAAATCCAATACAATTCCCACTGACTAACGTCACAGGGAAGTAAGTTCAGTCCCTCCTTTGAATATATAAATATTTTTTTCAAAGACGGGATCCATGGTTCTTTTACACTTTTTGATTCACAATTACATAACTGACATTTTTGGTTGCGATTAGTGTTGGTTGGTTTTTATTTAGTTTTGAGGATGAGAATAAATAACTTCTAGTTCTTGATATCAGTCTCGGACACCACTGACACGACAGGATCAAGCTATGTTGTCCAAACTTACCCATTTCAGTAATTTTCTGCCGTTTTTAGCTCATTTTGACAAATTTTGAAAGTATTTCTGTACATCTATATAAAAAAAGGCCCAATAAAATAAGCTTAAAAGTGCTTCGTTTTCTGCCTCTCTGTCTGCTTGAAAAATAAGATATAACTCCAAAATGGATATGATAGTAAATTTGGATAAAATAATTTATATTATTAGTTAGTAAACCTTACAATCTGATAAATTATTTATCAAATCGCTTCAAAATTGAGTTTATTTGATTGTCAATTATCTCAAAAACCGTTTATATTATAATCTATTTATAGGAGACAACAAATTATTTAGCCGTTTATTTTTTATAAAAAAGAAAACATTGTTAAAATCCGTATTTTTTTGTTTATTATACAATAAGATTGTAACTTTAACATGTCATTGACTGGTGAATAATGAATGCTAAACAAGATTAAATTTATTTATTGAAGATAGGCGAAATATCGGTAGGAAACTCATTTTTGGAAATTTAATATAACAAACTAGATATTCTTTGGTCTTTCAGGACTTTTTAAAATAGTTATGTCGACTAGTACATACTAGAGGACTTTAAAATCTCTTGTGTGCCTTAATACATTTTCAAGAATTAGTTTTGTTACCAATATTTTGGCTCTACAATAAAACAAAAGAAATCATCTCATTCACCTAGTAACCTTGTAGTGAGTAGGTGAGTAGCTTGGTAATCTCGAAGGTCCCTAGGTGGATTTACACCTTTTTACATGTAGTCTTGAGTTTGTTCCCACTCTATTTTCTTTCCTATCCAGTCTCTCTTGACCAACTTGTGGTCTCAAGGACGAGATGGTCTTTCTGTAGAATATACAAAATAAACAAAAAATTAGTTTTTATCTTGCTACGTAATTAACAAATGTTGCTCATTTTATTCGTTTTCCTTTTAAAGTAATAATTAAATCCTAATACTTTGCATCTTGGGGCGTTAAACGAGTGTATAAGAGATTAAAGAGAGCCGAGACTAAGAAGAGACGGGGAGGAAGGGAGGGAAGAGAATAGAAGACAAAGTAAAGGTTAAAGGGTTGCACAAAATGTGGCCAACTCCTCAAAGGCTTTCGTCTACAACACGTAACTTAACATCACAAAATAATTATATTAGCAAAATTTAATCATGCGGATGTTGGTAATTTCACAGTAGAGCGATCACAGGCGGGCTTTGTACCCCTTAGCTTTGAACCTTTAGCCACCCACAGGGGTTTCTGTGTCATCTTCTTTAGTCATGGTTTCTATTCCTTCGTAGTATCGAATATAAAAAGTAGGACAGTAAAAAGAAAGCATTGCACAAACTTTCTCACTCGCCCATCTCCAAAACCACGTAGAAACCAATCTAGTTGACAGTTGGTTTAGTGAAGGACATTAAATGTTCCTTCACTAAAATTGAACGAATTCTGTAGAGCCGATTTTTACTGACAACTCAGGAACCGGTATTATTTGAGATCTTGTGACAAACACGTTTTGTTTGAGTTCATAGAGGCTAAATTTGATCAAATTCGATAAAGCCGTTTGGAAAAATCGTAATTTTTTCTTACAGAATTACCTTAAAATTTAATTATCGAATATTTTTTTTAAATGCCCAGTGATATGGTTGAAATATACCCACATACCAAATTTGATTAAAATCGGTCCACGGGTTTAGACAAACCACAGACAACATTACCAAAACCACTTTTTTGAACTCAGGGGACCTCAAATCGATTTCGGACACATTACTCAACTTTCTAAACACTAGGTCTACATATATATTTATATAAAGTAAAAAAAAAAAATCTATTTAAATATTAATATCCGTTAAAATTTCTAAACATTTTCAATAATGAATCAGTTAAACAGCGTGCATAAATAAATACTATTTTATAAATTCACCCCCAATAGAATCACCCTATTCCTCCACCTTTCTAGATTCCCATTCTGTTTTATTCAAATCTTCCCGCAAAGGGGGTTCTTCTCCCTTGCTCATCCATGTGAAAGCACCCGCTTGTTCTCTTCACAATGTCAAAGATATTGCCAGAAGGACAAAATATTGAACCTTTACAAAATATTACACCAAAACTTTTCAGCCTTCAATTCAATGAACACAGCTCGTTACACATGTGCTCCCAAGAAGCATAATACCAAAATGAGAAAGTTATCGTTTAACCAAACGCCGAAATATTGTCAAATCACGCTTGAATAGATCAAATTATTGTTTGGGTAATTTCCATAGAAACAGCAAAGAGATAAATTTGATTTTTTATACAGGATTATTTACGAAAATACAGAGAAAATTTCAAGAAGTATTAAAAAAAAAAAAAAATTACAAAGTTCATTTAACTTAGGTCCGAAAACGTTTAGTCTCCCGTCTATCCGCCATTTTGTTTTTTTACAAAAAATGTAACTTTGAAGAAAACGAGGGTGGTTCGGGAAAATCCTTGTTTTCTTTATTGTTGAATATCGCCAAAGTACTTCATGCACATTTGATTATAATTGGAAATAAATATGATCTCAGATTTAGAACACGTATTTTTACGTTACATTTTACAAGTGTACTAAAAATAAATACTTTACATTGTACATATTAAAAAAAAAGCGTCGGTTTCTAATACAACGCCGGATATGTCGAAAACCGATTACAAAACATTTGCAAGCGACAACATATTTTTCTCTTTTAACGACAACAAAAGTGTCTCTATTCGGATAACCGAGAAAATTTAATTATTTAAAACAATCAAAACTTTTGAATTCTAATGATTTTATCTCCGTATAATTTAATTTTAGAATTAATGAATATTAGAGTGAAGATTAAAAATTTTGAAAACGTCAAACGAGAAATTACTTTTTTTAACTATGCGACATTTTTCTTTATGAAAATAGTTATTTTAAAAATAGACATTTTCACTGAAAATAGTAAATAGTTATTTGTGGATTAACTGTGGAAACACGACTTTGATGTCCAGAGAGAAAAATATTGACGTTTCCTCGGGCGGCAATTTTTCCTAGTGACAAAAGCACTTTAAACCCGCAGTACACACAAACATTTTCCCTACAGCTACAATTTTAATCAAATTACTACACCAAAGTTGTGATAAACAACTTCATTGAACAGGCTCTATTTATCAGGATACAACATTTAACTTTTGAGTTATTTAAAATAGGCCTATACAACTTCTTGATTTTTAAATTTCTCTTGATTTTTGTTGCAAGATATTAGCAGCTGCATAATCAGCATCTCCAATAATATCTGGAGGATAGTTATTAATATTATCTGCAATGTTTTGAAGTAACAAACTATTAAAATGTTTGGTTTAATTGAGAAATCAGATAATGACAGAAACAAAATTAACTGAAGAATGTAATTTTTTATTTGTGTATTAAGAACGTTTTAAGAATGTAAACAATGGTTTCTTGTCGTCTGTTGCTATGACAACAACTCATCGGCATTTGATTTAACACAAACAGTTGATTTATCAGACCTAGGGTCGAAAAGTAAAACCAATACTATCCCTATGAATACTTGTGACACATATCAACTCTGTGTAGAAGGAGGGGTGAGAGGTTGCAATTAGTGTTATCTGGAGAGAAAAAAAAATTAGCACAGTTTATTATTCCAAAATGCTATTACATCAACAAATGACCTCGAAATCCCTTACCTAACCTTCCCGATAGAAAACCTGCTTATGGATGCAATAGTTAACATTAAAACAATTTGTCATAACATTATCAAGGGAAAATAAATTACAATTTATTATGCAAAATACAAAAATACACGATCTATTGCATCCGGCTTGAATAACATTAACAGTGTTTATCAATTTTTCTTTTCAATTATTTTTTTCCCCCTTTTTTATGTCATTGCAAAATTACATGATGTCAACTCGAGAAAAGGCTAAGGTTTCATCATCACGTGACCTATCATTATCCCCCTCTCTCTCTCACTCTTGGACCTTGTTTATTGAAACGCAAGCAGAGACATAATACTACCTTTATTACATATTTCGATCACGAATCATTTCTAATCAGATGTCATTATCGTTGGTTGTACGATCGTACTAGTCTTTCTGAAAACATCGAGATAAATTATCCAAAGATCAAGGTTTGTGACGAGTTGTTATTGTGGTGCAAGTATATAGGATACTGCAGATTGTATTATATGTTAGGATATTGGTTTAGATATCGAGAAAGCGTAACAAGTATTAATTTTTTTCTGAGTCAGTGCGTGAAACAAGATTGGAAAAACTTATATATTTGTGATCCACATTCTCTTAACAAAATAATACAACTTTTGTTTTCAAAACTTGTATTGGGTGATTCAGTTCGTATACTGGGTAAGTAAAAGGAAGTGTATTTTTTTTGACGTAAATTTAAATCGGGGTAAATCAATCAAAAAGTAGACTTTGCTATGTAACGATCGTTTTGATGCTAATCTAATAACTCTGGATAATTTTGTAAAACTTAATGATTCTAGTGTTATTAGTGAACAGGAGTCGAAGGTAATGTCACGGAGCGCCCTAATACTAGGGTAGTGCTTGGGTGCTGTAGCACGTCTGAGACTCCTGTATCCTTCACTATGATTAACTTTCAAGGTCATGCGACATCCTGCACTATCCTTATTGTTCACATCGACAGCTGATTGGGGAGTATCGGTCGAGTTTTATTTTAAAAATTTGTTGAAGACTTTGTTATGTTCGTTTAGGTTGTGAAATATAGTTTTATTATTTCGATATTCAGTGAAGTCTTTAGGGTTTTTAACGATTTCATAATACGGAAATTCTAGTGATACAAACAGATGCTCTAAATTTATTGCCCAACGTGGTGTGCAAAGGAAATGTTAAATTGTATTGAGAGATAAAGGAGTCTTATAAGTATGGTAAGTTTATTTAAACAAGTATTCTCACTACTTTCTTGACCTCGGCTTGATGTTTCCACTTGTTTCGCTCTTCTCAGTGTCTCGGTTCTGGCTATTTGTCATCGTAGAGGGTTGGTACCATTATATACAGAATTGAAATCTGAAAATTTATCTAATTTAGAGTTGTTGTAAGTTGAATCAAAAATTGTTTTAAATGGTCGTCAAATCTACAAATCGTATCCATCAAACTATGAGAACTACATGTTTCACCACTTAAACCAATCTATAAATTGTGTTAATCAAACCTACAGAACAGATTGATATATCAATACATCGTATCCATAAAACTATAAACAGTATGTATGGATCATATTTGTAGATTCTTCCCTAAAACTTATCCAAATTAAAAATCAACTTATAAATATGTTATATAAAACTTATAAATCATAACTATAGGACCAATAAAATCAATTTATATATTTCATCAAAAAAATAATAATAATAAAAAATAAACCTACAGAACCAATAAACTCAATATATACACTTCATAACTAAAATAATCTATAGAACCATTGAAACCCTCTGTACAAATCAATCTATAAATTGTTTCCATTAAACGTATAAAACTTATCTATAACGAATAAAACCAATCCAATCTATATATTTCATTTCAAAAACTTAATTCAATAACTGTAAAACCAATCAAATTAATCTATAAATTGTATCCATAAAACGTATAAAAATTATTTATAGTGCAAATTTAAAAAAAAACAATTCAATCTACATTTTTTATTAAAAAGAAGAAAATAATAATAACTGTAAACCGAATAAAATCAATTTATAAATTGTGTACATTAAACTTATCTATAGTACAAAAAAAACCAATCTATTAATTCAATCCACAAAACCAATCTAATCTATATTTATCAAAAAAATAAACTCTATAACTGCAAAACCAATAAAATCAATTTATGATTTGTAGCCTACCCATAAAACGTATAAAACTTATATATATATATATATATATATATATATATATATATATATATATAATACAAATAAATCCAATCTATTAATTCTATCCATAAAAGCAACCCAATCTATATATTTCATCCAAAAAATTAATTCAATAGCTGTAAAACCAATAAAATAGATCTATAAATTGTACTCATATAAGCTAAGCTATAATGCAAAATTTTAATTAATTTAATGTGTTGAATAACACAAGAGATTAGAACAAAAAACTGCTTAAAATAGCGGCCATTTTGATATTTTGTATTGAATTTTCTAAATTCCAGTATGAGCATACTAAATCAAATTAATTTCATGTTTCTGTCTTATTTTTGTAGTTAGTATTGTCCTGTACAGACGACTCGTCGATTAGTTTTTCGGTTTCTTGAGGCTTTAAATTGTGAAGATCAGTAAAAAAAATTGAGGTTAGTTTTTGCGATTGCTATACTTCGTAAACTGAATGAGTAATATTTACATTAAATTGATTCAGTAGGTTATAAGAAAAATAAACACATACAAGTAGATAAGCAGACGGACAGTACAAAGTTTTCTTTGTTCTAGTTTTTAAAATCAGCGGAAACCAAAATTTCAACAAAATCGATGATAGATTTTCCGATCTCTCTACTAAAATAAATATTACTAATTAAATCAGAAACCAAAACATTTGATTGAAATTTAATATCGCACAATAAGAGACCGATCCGAAGCAAAGTGATTAACATACCAGAGACAAGAAACTCGGACGAGCCGCGAACTTAACTCATCCACAAAAACACAGGATAATTACGAAATTGTTGGACCCCGGAATGCAGCTCAGCTCAGGGGCTTAATTCAAATGTAATTTTGTCACTCTGTGTAATTAGTAGGTGACTTTGACAAATGTGATGTGTGTGTGTAAGCTACGGAATGTCACGGTCACACAATGGTCACTTTACAACTACTATTCTTTACAAAATTATCAAACCAATTATACTATCTGTTTATAAAATATTTCAGTCATCGTTGATTTGATGGATTTAACACGCGTTTTATTATTGGAATGAATTGGTATTTTGTTTTGTTTATGTTAGGGGTGATTGTTAATGAGTGATAGGGGTTTTGTGAGTGATTTAAATGAGAATTTATATAAAATGATTTTTTTTTTAAACCCGTGAATATATTTAAGCATTTTAAATGGAAGTAAGGCGTCTGTAGAGACAGTCGGTATATTAGAGACCTACTGTTCGAATCGAGGTCGGTTAGGTTTTTTTATTTTTTTTATTTTTGGCTCATATAAATAATTTCATTATTTTTTATAATTTTTATAAATATATATACATACGAATGTTGCCTCTTCTTGTTACGACGATCAAACATTAAAAAATTTATTTGATATCGACCTCCCCCCCCCCCACTAATATTTTATAAAATGTAAACATAATCACCGAAGAGTATCTCATTAAACAAATATTTATTTATAAAACAATAAATTTTACTAGAATCTGTTTTGGTTGTACAAAAAGTGTAAAAACATTACTATTTTATAATGTACAAGGTAAAAAAGTCTTCCGAGGTTGGCTATTACGGAAGCGTTAAGGGAAAAAACTGTCCTAGGACAAAGGACGTTGACCCCTCCCAAGAGTTTAAATAAATAAATAAAATATTAAATTTATTGCTCTCTCAATTTTACAATATTGCTTTTCAAATATGATTTTTTTTTTCTTTCAGTGACTGTAATAACAAAATGAATTAATTAAACATCAAACAAAACAACATTACAAAAATCATAATTGTAATAATAAAAACTAATATGGTAATAAATTAGAGAGGTATATTAAATGTTATTTCATTTAAAACAAACCACATTAAAATCGGGTCGGTAGAACTCCATAAATAGGGATTAATAAGGTTGTCGCCAAAAACCATTAAAAACCCCCTCAAAAGTGCCCTTGTGACTGTGGGTTAGGTCACTTTATAGATATACTATTGATTCTCAGATCCTAAGCTTTCCAATAAAATCATCCCCATCTCTGTATGATGTAAGGGCCCCGGGGAGCTCTTTAGCACAGAAAGATAGGTTAGCCAATCAAATTATAGACCAATGCGAAACAATTTGGAAAATGTTTTAAACTTGATTTTCTGATTTTACATACACATTTAGTTACCATAACAACCGAATAGTAATACATACTTACAACAGCTGATTAGATCCATTACTTTTATAATTAAGTACAAAAATATATTAGGCTTAGCAACATGTGAAACAATTCGAAAGTATCTTAAACTTGGTTTTGTTATTTTACATACAACTTAAGTTACCATAGTAACCAATATAACAATAGATAATTAAAACAGCTGATTAGGTACAATACAACAATGTAATTATATTGACTGTGGTGTGATTTGTACAATTTTTTTAAAATATAAAAATTAAATTAAATTGTCATTTCATATTTTTTTACAAATAATGTTATAAAGTTCTTTCATTTAAACCTTATGGCCTGGTAGAACTCCAGAATAGACATTAATAGGGTTGTTGCCTAATTTTAAAAATTAGTAAAATAGTTGTTTTAACACGTAACTTTTGACCTCTAACATCCAACAAGAGCGAACTAGACCATCACATATCTGAGGAAACGTATTTGTGAGAAATAAATATTCGCTTTCTATCACAATAACAAATCAGCTGCATCCTGAGTGTCCTTAATTAACTACGAAACTAATTATTTTACGTGTTAAAGAATTTATTCCTTAACAAAAGAAAAGGTTTTGAGATGGAACCAATTTGTCGTACTACCCCTCTCAATTCTCTACCCTTGAGAGAGCCTACTTTGCGGATAATAATGTCACTTAAATAAGCCTACTCCACCCTCAACAAGTGTCCTAAATGTCGCCCCTAGACACAAGGGAGCTATTTACCTTTAAAGGAAGGGGAGAAGTGCATTGACATTTTTATCGGTTTAGGCTTGACTTTTATATCACAGCTTTTTTTATTCTTTCTTTCACACAAAAGAGACAACTTTAGGTAGGGAACGCTTTTATAATATGGGCTGGTTTTCTCTTGTTTGGGAGGGGGGATTGTTTTAACTGAGATGAATATTATTGTTTTCATTATATTAGAACAACTAACTCGTTTATACAGAATGTTTCAAAAATATGCACATTAACCTCGGGAAGTGATTTCAGGAATCAAGATAAAGAAAAAGTTCTTATTTTATGTCCGAAATCTCTTCATTATTAGTATACAAGCCATTTTAGGTTTTTTTTCTTAGAATAGAAATTATTAAGATTTTGAGTCGTTATTTGGTGTACACATTTTGCATTTATCAGTAAAACAAGAATCAAAAACTTCATCTTATAAATTTAAAAAATGACGGCCGTATATATTTTGTCTAAAGTAAATGGTTTTAGAGATATTCATTATTAAAACTTTTTAACGACCACCATTTTGTCAATTTATACGGTAAAGGTTTGATTCTTAGTATACTGGTAAAACGTACGAAATTACGACTCGAAATCTCAATATTTTTTAAAGTTATCATTATTTTGAAAATAAAATACAAAATAGCTGATAGACGGATAACGAACCATTTTCGGTTCGGAGATATGTGTATAGAAACAGTTTTCTTTATTTTTGATTCCATAAACTACTTCTGGAAGTTGAGAACACATATTTTTTTTAAACAAGCTGTAAATACCCTATGAAATGTAACTATAAAACTTAAAAAATCGTTGTATGAAACCATTCACAAAAACTATACAGTTGACAGTCTTAAAAACTGTTATATATCACTATAAACGAATGAAACTTTTCCATGAAATGTATCAACCAAACAAATCTATAACAAAACATAAATCCATAAAACCAATCAAACCAATTTGTAAAATAATTTTGTAAAACAATTCTATGAGGAATCAATACAACAAATCTATAGATTTTATCCTTCAAACTATAATATCTACATCCTCTAACAACTGAGCCAGATAAACCAATCTATAAATAATACTAATGAAATATATAAAACATATTGATATAACAATACATCATATCCATAAATTTATAATCCGTATGTATAGATTAATAAAGCCGATCTGTAATTATGTTTGTAGAATCTTGATAAAATGCAATATCCATAACTATAAAACCAATAAAATCAATTTAAAAATTGTATCCATAAAACTTTTAAAACATATCTACAGTACAATAAAACCAACTCAATCTACGCAAAGATATTTAAAAACCAACTAAAACAAACTGTATCCATAAAACGTATAAACTTATCTATAGTACAAATGAAACCAATCACTTATTTCGATCCATAAAACCAATCCAACCTATATATTTTATCCAAAAAAATTCAATAACTATGAAACCAATAAAATCAATCTATAAATTATTATCTATGAAACTTATCTATATTACTTATAAATAAAATTTATTTATAGACCCAATTAAATCTATAATTTCATTCAAAAAAATAACAAATCCAATAACTATAAAACCAATAAAATTAATCTATAAAATGTATACATAAAACCTATAAAATTTATATGTAGCCCAATTAAAACCAATCTATTAACTCAATCCATACATTTCAACTAAAAAACTAACAAATCCAATAACTGTAAAATCATTATATAAATTGTATCCATATAACTTATCTATAAGTCAAGTAAAAACAATGATGAATTATATTTTTAATAACCTATTTGTAGAACAAATTTTACCAATCTATAAATTCTATCCATAAAACAAATCTTTGTATCATTCAATCTATAAATAGTATATTAAACTCATTTAAACCAATCTATAGGTTTTTTCTATAGAATCAATACAAGTTTTAATATCTATCCATTGTAATTACAAAACCTACCAATAACACCTATCTCTCCATATATATAAAATAACTTTATCAAATAAAACTTCGTCTACATCCATCCCTCCAGTTCCTCCATTTCTTCTGAACCAAGTCGCTGTTCCACTCGTCACTCTCTTTTGTTTCTAGTTCGGAATGCCGCACCGAGCATAAACAAACAAAGATGGCCGCCCTCACGCCATGACGCCATACAAGTTGTTGTCTATTTATTTTTATTATTAATTTAACAACAGAGATCTTGTGACACTTCATTAATAATATTAATTAATATTCCATCTAACGCGGGCAGTGACATTCCCAAAGTAATTAAAGGAGCTTTTGTCAAATCTTGTCTACGACCTTCGTCAGGTCTTTCGTCTTTTGTCACATTCAATGGGATATATAATTCTATAGCGTGTTTAAAGTCTGCTTTTAAAACGAGCGTGTTTTGGCGTCTAAATGTCCTCTTTAAAGATATATTTTGACAAACTATTTTGTTTGCTACTATAAATACAGCTGCAGAAGATTTGTTTTAAATGCAGTGTTACTTTTCTATTCACGTTTCGCCATTGAAAGCAGAAATATTTATCATTGAATTATATATTTTGACAAAATATTTTGTTTGCTCATTGGAAGGAAAAATATTTGAAATTAAAAATCTATATATTATTATTTTTAAGGCGAAAAATTTCGGTTTTCTTCCGTCATAAAAAAAAGAAGATAAAATAAAGATACCTAGGCTACCTCTATAATACTCTAATAGCGTCAGGTTCAGAAGAGAACAAGAGTTTGTCAAGAGAGATCTGATAGAAAAGATTAATTAAATGTATCTAACCCAAGACTACATGGGAAAATGTGTAAATCTAGTTAGGGACCTCTGGGTTTCCACGCTCGTTATCATTATAGTGACCCCCTACCTTTTATACTCTAATCATAACATAGATTTTTTACGTTTTCACATAAACTTTATTAGTAAAAGGGAGTAGGGGGTGAAAAAGTTAATCAATTATTAGGTGAAATAGAGTTTTAAATATTTTGAAAAATTTGGGGATATATCTGTGTTTTAGAATCCTCCATTTCGAAAAAAAAAATCTTTTTCGTTATACTGCTTCAAAAACAGCTGTTTTCAATACATGCATTTAGATGCTAAACTTGTTCTTTTTAGTCCTAGGACCTAAAAACATCAGCTGAGGTCGAGTTCATCAACTGTTACTTCGTTTATACGAATTAATTATCGATTGTAAAGCATCTATAAAAACAACCGATACTCTCGATTGTAAATAACTGATAAAACAGCTGTAACAATCGATTTTATAAATACGTAACACTAACAAAAACTAAACAGCTGTAATAGCTGCAAACTTGTGTAACTTGTCCAAACTTTTGAATTAAATAGGTTATAGCATTTTAGTTTTTGTGACATTGTTTTCTTATATTGTTTGCAGTATAAAGAAAAATATAGTTCATCACTAGGACCAAAAGTGAAGCTTTTCGATCCTCGCTCATTTTCGGCCGTTAACTTCGAGCTTATATCGAAAAGCTTCACTTTTGATCCTAGTACTGAAATATACTATTACTGCAAAATTGTTGTAGGCCTACTGAGCTATAACCTAACGCTTCAATTTTTTTTTTTTATCTTGAGATTCATCAGCAGGATTGTCAATACCAATGGAAATGGTAGCGTATTAGCTACTGATTATGATTTAGTAGCCGACTTCGAGCACCCATATTTCAATTTTAGTTGTGTGCAGTTATTTTTAATAATTAAATGTAAGTGATCCCTTTTAGTTTATTATAATTAACTTATTAAATGCTGATTATCTGGAGTGGTTATTGGTCTGTAGGGAATAAATGAATTAATACCTCTTTAGGGAATGGGCAAATTGTTTTCCTACAGAATGCCTATCAAAGGTTAGCATAAATCTATAACGGTATTTAATTAATTACACCCGCAAGCAACCATAATGCGTTGCAATCCCCAGTGAGCGTTCTGGATCTACACCTTTTTTCGTGTAGTCTTGGGTTACATCCCTCCATTTCATCTCTCCTATCACATGTCCCTTGATCAATTCTTTTTCTCTTCCGACGTTGGCATTGTTAGAGCAGTCGATGGTTAGGAGTCTTTATTTTATGTTCTTTTCTATTTTTTTACTTACCCAATATACGAAGTATACAGTAAATTTGGACACGACCGCTGTTTTTTCACTGATATTTACGTTTCTTAACTATGAAACCAAAAACGTGATTTCCAATATGTTGAACGTCCGTCGTCCTTTATATTATAATTTGTACGTAAACACGATAGCGGCCAGAAAAATTAATATATGAAGATGAAATTCGGTATGGGGAACTATAGGGTGTTCATTTAGATATTATTAAGAGTCAGAAAAATCTAATTGGAGGATATTTAAAAAAATATTTGAACACGCCTCTTGTATTATTCAATTTCGAACATAATAAATAAATAAATTAAAAAAATTGCATATTTAAATTCTGCATGTACTGGTTGGTACCAACCCCATCTCTTTACGATAACAAATAGCGAAATTATTGTGAAAAAGTTCAAACGCTAACCTTCCAAGAAAATTCCATATTCGTATAGTTACGAGATCCTATATAAGCGTAACGAGTGGAGGCTCCTAACATATGTGCAATTTCAATTCCCGCCAAACGAAGTGAGTTAAGATTTTTTAATATATAGCCTACATATCTTGCGTTAAGAACTGTAGTGATATACACAAATTAGGAGGTTCAGAAAACCTGTATAACAACTCTTTTAAATAAGTTTACCCTACTGTATAAGTCCTCTTGATCTACCAATACAATTGAACATTTCCTACTAAGCTACATTAACTAACCTCATTTCATAAAGGATAACAGAGGATGTGTTTGTATTAGAATGTATGATGTTAGGTAAGTCCAATAATGGTACCCATCCATGATGACGTTAAAGAAGGTTTAACAACAAGAAAATGAACTTATCATATGTGTTATATTAAAAAAAAGCCGTCTATACCGGTTGACATAAAATAAAATATTTCGATTAAATTCATTTTGACGGAGTTTTAAATTGGCAGTACTTCAACCTCGGTCGGCTAACAATGAACGCAAGTTTAAATAGCTATGACATGCATATTACTCGCTTTAAACTCTGTAAAAACGTCGCAACTATCGTGTGACGGTCAAGAAATTGATACTCTCGAGGAATATGACAGGACATACAGACGGTCGTGTGAACTCGGCTCCGTCATTCTGGCATGAAATCGTTTTAATCCATGAGTGACAACACCAACTTATGCTTTAGTTCTCACAAGTATCGGACGTGCTGGATTTAGCTATGGCATCCTGGATGGATACCGTTCTCTTTTTCCCCCCCGAAAATATTCGTCATCTGTGACTCTGCATTCAGTCGTTCCAAGGACATGGGTTTTTAGATAAATCGTGTGAGATACGCTTCGTTCAGATACGGAAAAGTTTTATAACACAATAGAAGAAGATCATTGGTTTATTATTAACATATTTGGAAATTTTATTTCAACTCTTTTTGAGATAACTTGCACCCACCATTTTGTAAAGTAGGTCATCATTGAAAATATCGTCTAGAGTTTCGATTAGGCCCTAATACTAAAATCTTGAACCATATCGAGAGAAAAAACTTTGCACTGTTAGTTTTCTTTTGTCAATACCTTTAAAAATAATGATTACGTGACAGGGGTTTGCGTATAAAAATTTTGAGCTGCCCCTTATATTTACAATTTTTGAAACGGGGGTAAAGTTTCCCCATACATAAAAAGTACATTCTAATACCTAATAAACATTCCTTGGATTTGGCTCTTCACCAGTCACTCACTAAAAAGTTAGAAGAACTTGAATCATTATCGTTTTTAACCGTAAATAACTTTAGGGAGGAATAAGATAGAGACCTCTAGTTTCCGTCATTTACATTCTTCTACCAATACTTTTAAAATTTGGGGTCACAAGGCAGGGGTTTGCATTTGAAATTTTTGAGCTGCCCCAAAAATTTCCCATTTTGGAAATAGTAACAACGTTGTCTTATGAGTAAAAAAGTACATGTTTATACCTAGTAAACATAACTTGAGTTTTTTTTCCAATTACTTACTTTAAAATTACAGGGGTGTCTCCAGACTTTTAGTTCATCCTATATATTGTGTTAATAGACTTTTGTGGATCTCTCCTAACCTCAAATTTGATTGTACAGATTTTCTAATAGATCTGCTGTAATTAATTTTATCTTTCAAGAAACAGACAATTTTAAGTACCTCTAGGTGTACGAATTTAATTTGTTTGGTCAATCAGAACTTTTGACTAAGGTTAAATTTTGTAATTCGAATCTGTCACTATTAACATTGTCTCGATTTTAATTATGTGCGTATAATCGTTGATCAATCAAATAGTTTTCAAGGTACAAAGTTTGTTGCTTTAACAAAACAACCTTCTACTTTGGCCTATTTATTACACTAATAATTCCTGGAGAAGGGGGACCTAACGTCAATAATTGGTAGATATGTTTGGATGGTGAGAAATAAAAAATCCCAAGAACATGATAGAAAAAGCAGTACTATCGGTGTAGGCCTATGTGTTTTCTTTTAATATTTATTATTATTATTACTTACTCAGTTGTCCATACGAATTTCAAAAATTTCGACCTCCCTGCTTTGACTGATCTTCACGTGTCATGGCCTAAGGAAACGAAAAAGTGATTTGCGACATGCCGTTCGTCCATTATATTTATAAGTACAGACGTAAGCACGTCACCGGCTACAAAAATTAATATCGGAACATGAAATTTGGTTCAAGGGGATGTAGTGCTCAAGAAGAACCCTGTTGAAATTTAGAAAAATTGAAACATCTAAAAAAAGCGGAGATTTTGAAAAGTTTTTTCCTCGTTAACTCGTGTTTAGTTCAACCTGCAAAACAGTAAATTAGATTAAAGTTTGAATATTTCAGTTAATTTGAATTAGGCAGTCAGGGCTTAGCCGATGTCAAGAAGGTAGTAATATAGATAATTACGAGGTTTAGAAAACCTATGTAACCAAACTTACTCTATTGGTTAAAACCCTTTGATCGACCAATACAACATTTCCTAAAAAAGACCAAAAAAACAACAAATTTTGGCCATTACATTTAGAGTATCTTCTTGTATTATATTGTACAGGACTTGTATTATATTTCAAACCCTCCACTAAATTACGAGTATGAAAATTTCTTATCCCGGCTGATAAACGTTGTTCACATTCATAACAATACTAAATCAATGCGATGCGTGGTTTGTAAAGGTATGTTCACGGTGGAATAAAACAAATATCCATTAATTAATTGTAAACTACTACAATTTTACCGCCTACTAGATTCCTGTTTTTGAAATTAATCAACAATGAGAAAACTCATTACTATGGCAACAAATAAACAGTAATTAGAATAACAATTGATGTATTAATAAATGCCAATTATATCGTAAAGAGTTTGTCTTCGGGCTTGGACAGCATTTGAAGTTTTAACTTACTTTTGAGAGACCCGGTATTTGTTGATGAAAGGATCTCTCAATTGCATATCATTTTTAGTGGCGATTTTAATGTAAAAATTCCTTCAATTGAATTTTTTAGATCGTAAATTCAATTTTATAATGAATAAGATCGCCTTCAAGATTGACTACAAATACACATCATGTTTCTGCCTGTTGTGTCTGTAGTTCTTACGTAGCCTAAGTTTCATTTCTGTAGTGTGTAACATAAAATACACCATGATTGCACAATGTTGTAGCCAATCAACTTGTTTCAGTTTTGGGTTTATGGCAGTTCCCCCTTCCATATTTCGTGTTTTATTTTGTGTAGTGGTATGTATGAAATTTTGATCATTCTATAAAGATCACTTCTAAAATGGACATATCTCAACAATAAATAATAACAAATTACGGTAGACTTTAAACACACTTCTAGACCCCGTTCTTCCGAAGAAAGTCTGTCAATTATGATGCCTAGCGATTCACAAGTGAGACGAGAGGCCAGTAGTAGTTAGTGCACACACACACACGCACCAACATCACACCTATTCTTTTTGTCCCACTCCTTCTTGAGTATATACGCCGCCTTCTGAATATGAAATAATATTGTGTGTAAAATGTCTAGTCATGGAGCCGCTGATCTGATCTGAAAGGCCGTGGAAATGGATGATGACTCGTGATTCAGGACGTCTTGTTCTGTTTACCTTCACCTCGGTCTCAAAGAGTGACCATTGTCGGTTGATTGACAAAGAATGCGAAAATGTAAATACGAATTTGATGTACGTTCGGCCTCGACAATCTGTGTACTAATTTGTTTATTTATTGTGTACTGGCTGTAACATCTGTTTATAACTGCGGCTCACTTTTTAGAAAATATCAAACAAGTTGTAAAAAAAAAAAAAACTATGGTGGACTGTAGTTTACCTACTTTATTATATTACCTATCCTGTATACAAAGTTAAGTTTTGTAATCTCAAAAAAATCTATGTCTGATTTTTTGACTGATTTTCACATTTAATGGATTTAGAAAACTGAAAATATGATTTTTGTCTGTCGACATGTTCTTTGTCGCCTGGATGTGATCACAATAGTAGCGACAAAAGTTCAAATTGGAACATGAAATTTGGTATAGGGGACTATACAGTATAACAAACACACAGAACACAATTCTCACAAAAAATAGGCCTAAGATCAGACGCGTTTCAACGACAAGGTTATGGTTTGGTTATAGTTATAGTTATGGTTATAGTATAACTATGGTCATAGTTATAGTTGGATTGGTGTAGCTCGTGTATCACTGAAGAGGAGGACCTTGTCGTTGAAACGCGTCTGATACTTAGGCGTATTTTTAGTGAGAATTGTGTTCTGTGTGTTTGTTATACTGTATATTTTTTCTCATAAGTGAAGCTCAACATTTAATATAGGGGACTATAGTGTGCATGTATAGAACTCTATTAAAATTCAGAAAAATATAATTAAAAATAACGTAATTTTAAAATGTTCACATCTCGAATGCTCTAAATTAGAAAATTTTGCACATTTCATTTCTTCATCTAATGGTAACAACCCCATCTCACTACAATGACAAACAGCGAAGTTATTGTCAAAAAATGTATTTCAAACACTGAACTCCCAAGAAAATGTGCTATTAGTTAGTTACGACATCAAGCAATGACAAGTCACCAACACGAGCATAGCAAGTGAGAGTTCCTTCAAATATGTTGAGTATCGTGGCCCGTAAGCGCCGAGACTATGACATGAGCGAAGCTAATAGAGAATTTAACTAACAATTAAATTACCTTATATGGTTTCCGCCAGGTGACTTCTTTTTTAAACACTAACGCGTTTCAAATCATCTGCTCCATCTTCAGAGTTATTTTAACTCAGTTGAGATCGTTAACACATTAAAATAAAATATAAAAACACACGGACATTTACATATATATTTATTAATTAATTTATACATCACTTATCGTATCGCGACACTTGGGATGCGCATCATATCGATGTCCTAGGACAACTCCTGGCGGAAACCATATAAGGTAATTTAATTGTTAGTTAAAACAATAGTGACTTGGATACTAGCAACATGATTCTTAAAAGAGAATTTAAATATATTAACATATACAAAGTTAATGAAGTAGTGACATATGCAGTTCGTGGTAAGACATAAACAAATTTGCCCTACTTGGTAAGACCTCTTGAATTGCCAATAGAATTTAAACATTTCCTACAAAACCCAAGAAACCAACTTTTATGCATTACGTGTAGAGGATCTGCTGGTAATTACATTGTATAGACTAATGGGACTGGGTAAGTACCGTGATGGCACCCAACTTGCTTAGCCTTGTAGAAAGTGCACATCCTTCATAACGTGAGACTTTATGGTCATACATTTTTAATTATTTTGTAATAACAGATAGTTAGAGAATGAAGTGAAAATCGGAGAAAATTAAAAGGGATGACACCCACTTAAGAACGTTTTCCACGTTAGACTCAAAACAGTTGTTAATTGGAGGTGATAGTCTTAACTTCGACCTTAAAAATAAAGGCAAAATTCAATTAATCAATCAATCAACTCTATTTGATATGGGTGTTTCTGTAATGCGAGGAGATAGATAAAGTGGTGGTTTAGGCCTATGGATCAAAATATAGAAAACAATTTTTATAAACATATCTCCCGAAACACTACTTTTACCAGCTTCCACCATTTTTTCTCTATTTCTTATTAAATAATTGATCTCTAGAACGGCTTAACAGATCGAGTTCAAATTTTGCACGGCACTCATCAATGTAAAAACCTAGTTTGAGAGAAATAATCAACTTGTTTCTATAATCTGTTTTGTAATGGCGGCCATTTAAAAATATTAAATGAAAATAACTCAAAACCGTTAATGTTTATAAAAAAAAACGTCAACAGTAAATTTTCTTAGCCGGTTTAATTTCGTATCGAATGGTATAACTGTCAAAACTATCGAATAAAGGGTAACAGTAAAACAGTGTATATTCCTGTGCATTGATGAGAGCTGTAATCCATATTGTATGACCATTTATCTAAATAACATATTAAACTCAATGGCTGTAATACCATAACCCCAAAATGCGATTTTGGTAATATTTTAATAAAATATAACGTCTAACGACAAAATCAATAAATATTATTCTCCATTTTGAAAAATATACCAATTTGGTTATTATTGGTTAAGAAAAGAAAATACATTCACGTTCGTTTTTTACATATTATTATAACTCACGAACCTTAATTTTTTTAACTTGCTCTTCGAGTTATAAATTTCACTGACATTTAATCAAAATCGCTCGAGAAGATTTTCAGATATTCGAACTTTATGACGGGGCACATAGTTTTTTGACAGATAATCCATATGTTTCTTTTTTTTTAATTGTTACACCAATTTGAAATGTGTACACCTTCCTCCAAAAAAAAATCTTCTCACGTAGGTCTTCTATGGGGCTCTAAAATCTCATTTTATGAAACTGACACTGTATATATTGACACTAAGAGCGATGACGGTAAACGAGTAGAAACACAAAAATAATTCGCGGCTTATATTGTCTGCGTACCTGTCAAATATTTAAATCTCTTTTCGCTTAGTTATGTAGCTCCGTTGAAGTTACTCGGCAACTCTGTTGACATACGATTTAATTTGCATTCTAACCATGAATTAACACTTGAATTGGAATGTGAAACCACAGGAGACGGAACATTTTACATCCTTCTGCACTCGACATGGTTGTCACATCCTTTCTATGAACGTATCCAGGCGGATCTAAATACATTTTTGCTGGAATACTGATTGTATTGTTATGCTAAACCGAGTCCTCGGTTGACAGGACCTCGGAACAGGACAAACACGGGCTATAGAGATGCAACGAGTGTGAAAGGAAGCAAGTTGACGTTTGTGCGCAATCCGAGGACGTCTAGGTCCTTGGTATAATAGGATGTTGCACTGGAAGGAATTCTTGTTGATATGAGTATAAATTGAGGTTGTAAAAAATATTACGTGCAAACGTTCTTATGCTTGGTAAAGTAATCATCAGAATCTTACAAAATATACGGGTTTTGGTTATATCAGCTCAAAGGTGAGACGATTCTGTAAAAATCGGAAAATTCGATTTCGGCCTTATGTCAGCTAGCTATTTTGAACCTTTTTCGGAATTTCAACCCCACGATTTTTCTCTATTTTTAAAATTAAATCCTTTTTTCCATTTGTCATGAAATGATGTTCTTAGGTCGTTAAACAGAGTGTTTTCAACCACATTAAGAATCTTCAGGGCATGGTTTCTTGGTTCAAAATAAATAAAACAGTAGATTTAAGATTTTGTAGTAGACTTGAAAGTTGTAATGAGAAGGCGGTCATAAGACATTTCTTTAAAACTATATTTTCTTTCTAAAAACATTGCTTTAATCACAAGTAAAAAAGGTTTTACTGTTTTGAAGATATCAGTAGGTTTAAGATTTAGGATATCTGATATCTCTAAAACGGTGAAACTTTTGAGTTTTAATTCAACCACTTTTTTTCTTTTTTTTTTTTAAACAAGATAGTGTTAGACGATATGTCACGTGATCATCTTCGTATTAAGATATTTGATGTTGACATCTACATTTTGGACCTAGAGTGATTTCCTAAAATTCCCAAACACAAATTTGGTGTTTTTACCCAACAATATCTTAATTATTTTATTTTTTTATTGTTGTTTTTGTTTATATAAAATAATATTTATTTCCATGATAACAATTATTTCAGTAACAAACCAAATGTGGAATAGACAGGACGCTAAAAATTTTTTAATTGTTTCTTAAAATGATGCAATAAACACGCTGGAGAATTATTATTATTCAAACGCCAAATACAGAGTGTTTTCAGACTCCACTTCGAAACTTAAAGATATTATTTCTGGGGTTCATGATATGTAAAAAAAAGTAAATATGAACAAATTATTCTTAATTGCTTAGTTTTCATTCCAGACTGCCTGTCATTTTATGCTTTATATAAAATACATTATATTTTGAAAATAAATTAGATATCGAATCCAAATTTGGTACACATATTTTCAAGTGACCTTTTATCAATGAACAAAAAGCCAGCACTAACAGTATGATACATTCTACATTAAAAATTGTAAACCGTTGACATTTTCTAAACATGTAAAACCTACAGATATCTTGAAAACGGTAAAACCTTCTTCCGTTTTGATTCAACCACTGTTTTCAGAAAAAAAGACAATGTTAAATGATATACCAAAGCATTAAAATTTTTAGACCTTGCGTGATACCCTAAGATTCCAAACGAAATATGTAGAAGAAGAAAATTCCAAAAAATCAGACTCTTAAAATGAATTTTTGAAAAACCACAGAAGCTTTATAATTAAAGAGCCTTATCAGATCGATCCAGCTACTAAATAAAATACTCAAATTACCCCTTCTCCCAAAAAATGAAAACTTTCCCTTCTACAAGAGTTGCTAACATGAAGTTAAAACAAACAAGGGTCAAAATGTAAAGAAAATATATAGGTCATCTGTATCGTTACGGTCAACCCTTAGTCTAAACTAATTAATTTTATTTCAACCCTTGTCGTATATTAGAAAAGTCTAATTGAAAAGTGTGTTTATATGAAGGGTTGTGTCGGGTTTTTTTATTACCTCACCCTTAGAAATTCAACATTTTCATTTTGTACGGTAAAGAAATTTGTGTAGCAACCTTTACGTGAAATAACACAGATTGTCTTGTTTGCGAAGTGGCAGCAGCTCGTTAGTACTGAGTTAAGGGTTGGAAAATAAGGGAGGAAATTTACATTTTGAATTTTACGTCATCGTAGGATGTTGATATCGACGTGGTCAGTGTGTCATTTTATAATTAACCAGTACAGGTTTTTAGACTGATCTTTACGTTTCCTGGCGTTAGGAACCGCAAGAGTGATTTCTTACATGCCGTCTGTCCGTGATCATTGTCGTCTGCCCTTAAGCAAGATAACTGCCACAAAATAATATAGGAAGGAGAATTTGATTTGAGGGACTATAATGTGCTCTTATAGTACCCTATTTAAATTCAGAAGAATCAGTTAAAATTATCAAAATGGCGGTCATTTAAACAGTGCTTTGTTTATATCACTGTGTTGTCCAATGTATAAAACAATTCAATACAAAATTTGCATATTTCAATTCTGCATGCAATGATACCAACTCTACGATGATAAATAGCGAAGTTATTGTCGAAAATATAATTTCGAACTGTGACCTCACAAGAAAATGTTATGTTCTTATGAAAAGATCCGGCAGGGCCGAGTCACCGACACGAGCGTAGGGAGTGGAGGTCCCATCATCTTCGAGGCCAGTAAGAGACGAGACACTGACACGAGCCAAGTGAATTGAGACTTTTTAAAATACTCCCTTTTACGAGGCCCGTTACGTCATGAAAGTAGTGCTACCATTGTAAGATTCAGAAAACTTGTGTAACAACTGTTTTAAACAAACTTAATGGTTTCTGTGTATAAATATCATTATTTAATATTAACAATTTTAAATTTTTATTTCCTACAAACGTTTATTTATTATTAAATTTCTTACTTAAAGTGGAAAGACTGCAAACGGCTGTATAAATAAGTTTACTCTTGAGATCGAATTTGAAGTTTCATAATCAAAACTATTACCGTATAAACTATTAGGCTATAATTAACCCTTTTTAATTACCCATGAACACTTGCAACTACTATTCACACTATGATCTCAAGTCCAATTTTAATCCCATTACTGCGCATGCTCGTAAGATTAAACCTAAAACGACGACAACAATCAAAGAATCCCAGTGGCGCTTTCATTCTTCAGCGGAGGAATTTATAGCTCTGGATCCTCCTTTTCCTTGTCAAATACATTATGTGGTCGTTTTACTTCTATTGTATAATACGTTATGAATTAGTGAAATAGTTCATATGACAACTTGGTATGTTGTGAAAATTGTAAAGGATAACTTTATGGACACAGATATTTTTTTAGAAACAAATTTTTATAAAGGTCGGAGAACTCCAAATATTTAAAAAAAATAATAAAAATAGGATTAAAAAATATTACACATACAAGTTTCTTATTTTTAAGTGATGTATAAAGAAGGTACAATAATTTTGGTCTAAAACACTTTTGTTCAAAGTTTGCCACTTACTAGCTTTAATTTTGTTTTCCTTGCTGTTTAAGAAAGATGAAAATCCTCCCAGTCATTTTAGCCTTATAAAAAAAAAGGATAAAAATAACATAAAATGAATTCCCCTAGCACTCATACCTACTCTAATAGCGTCAAAATCAAAAGGGAGAACTGATACGATAAATGAAATCGAGGGATTTAATCTAAGACTACATGATAGCACCTGTAGATCCAGCAAGTACCCTCAGGATTGAAACCATGTTTCAAACACTCTACCATTTTTTTCTCCACCATAATTACTCTTCTTTTTATCTATGAGTGATACATTAAATATTTCGAGGAAACTCTCGATATTTTTCAAAATCAATCAATAATTGTGTGATCTGCCTTACTCTAGGACACCATACAAAATCATGTACTCATTCTAGTTATTGTTTTATGTTGTAATATTAAATGCTCTGTAAATTTCGTAAACCACTTTAAATATACTAATGATATTATTTTATTTTCAGGTAAGCATGAACATTTTGATTTTCTCCTACTATGTAAGTATCTAATTGTATTTAAAGGAATGTTTAGTGGCTGGTATTCCCAATTTTAAAACTTTAATAAATCAAACTTAGGTAAAAAATAATCCAGGCATTTGTGTTTGTTGTGAACATTATTATAATTAAACCTTTGTCAATGGGCTGTTATAAAATTTAAAAAATATCTTAAAATATACTCTACCGATCTTGTTCAAATTTTAGTGAAATAAATGACAAAAGTCGTTGATAAAATCGGAATTAAAACAAGATTACAGTTTCAACGCGTTATGGGTGATTGGGGTGAAGCTAATTAATAAATACCTAGATTTCCTACCCAAAATTAACTAGTGAAAGCATGCTCGTACTAGGTCAAAATTTCCCTATTCCGCTCAGACCAACCACCACTCCAATAACCAGTTCTGAATGACTTAATTATAAACTAAAGGGAAGACTTACATTTAAATATAAAATTAATTGCGAGACTTCAGACTTATTACTAAATTACCTATTCAAACAATTAGACTACAAATTACCGCGGTTCGACTCATTATTACGGCCTTCCCGGCCAATACAGGAACGCCATTTTCCGAAACTTCCGAAATATAAACTGATAAATTAAATAAAGTGACTCCAATACAAGTCCAGTCGAACTGTCGACACTCCGCAGACCACTCACTAAAGCCCATTTCATACGTCATAGGCTTTGCTGCCATCAGGTGAGAGAACACTCTACACGTTGCGTTCTTAATCACAAATTAGCAGCAAGGAAATTATTCTAAAGTCCTTGCTACACGCTAGTGTATTGCAACCATAATTGGGAAACCGGGAACTGTGACTCTATAGCGTCAAACAGTTCAGTAATAATTGACAAAAACAAAAATGAATGTTAACCGCCACAATTCGATTTTAATCAAATACGATTTAAGCTGAGGATGCTTTTATACTACAAGACAACAATTTTAGGCATTTCCATGGCCCATTTTCACTGTAATTATTGACAGGTACTGAATTCACATTTTTGGTGACTATTAGTTTTGGGTCGTTTTTATTTGATTTTGGGAAAGTTTGTACAATTCGCTCCGTTTATTCAAAATATGTTTTGAAATGAAAGATATTTTTTACAGTATTTGGTTTTATTAATTGGCATCTGAGAATTTGTTTTTTTTCTTTTTCATTACTATGTTAATTGTATAGACTCCAGTTTCAAGATGGATAACACTGTGTAACGCCGTGCTGTGAACGCTAGCGGCGATTTCCAAAAAGCAATCGAGTATCGCCCTGTTTGAAATGTTAATGACTGTTGCCTGCAGGTCGTGACGTCACATGATCTATGTCAATGTCAGCCCACCCTAGGGACAGTTGACGCCGTGTTAGTGGTGAGGTTTTAAAGCAAGACACGAATATGAACCAGAAATCTCTTATGTAGTACAATCGTCAGGGATTTTGAGTTCGTATTAGAGCGGCTCTAATCTTTTGAACACATTCGTCGCTTTATATGATACATAGTAAAGGTTAAGTTTGGTAATTGGATCTCCGTTTTTGTCTCGACTTCAGATATCATGGTTTCGCTAGTTCAAGTGATTTTTATCACGCCGTAATCCGTCGTCGTTGTCGTCTCTAGGTAAACGCGATAGCGGTTACAAAATTAAGATGGGAATATGAAATTTACTACTTACTATAGTGTGCTGATATTGAATTTTAGAAATAATCAAATTTAAAATGTTGAAATTTGTAGTTTTTTTTTAAATTTCTCATGTGTTATTCAACTTATAACACACTAAGATAAAAATTTGCGGATTTCAATTCTGCATATAATAGTACCAACCTCACATCTCAACGATGAAAAAACATTCAAGTTATTGTTAAAAACGAAATATCACACAATGATCTCAAAAGAAAATATATTTGTTCAACTTCAAACTCCGCCAAGTTGTATGCATGGTCCTTTCCTCGCATTATACAAATTATAGGGTGATTTTGATAATCTTAAATAATTTCGACTTCTGTATATCTGATTTTAACGTTTCATGTCTGCAGGAAGCCAAAGTTATCCGTCCGTAGAGTTGTCGTAAGGATGACAGCGGCCACAAAAATTAAGATAGAAACATGAAATTTGGTATAGAGGACTATACCAAATCAGAACCTTATTGAAATTCAAAATTAATTAAAAATGTCAAAATAGTAATTTTTAACAGTTTTTTGTTGATATTGCTTGTATTAACAACTTGAAAATGTACACATTTCAATTCTCCATGTAAACCTCACTTCTCTCGACGACAAATTCCAAAGTTATGGTCAATAAATGTATTTCCAATCCTGACCTTCCATAAAAATGTGATTTCGTATAATATATCTACACGATTTTAGCGAGTACGTGGATTATCAGAGATTAGTCACTGGCAAAGCAAGACTGTATAAAATTTCTAGCCTACGTCAAGAATTTAGTAATAAACACAATTACAAGGTTCAGATAACTCGAGTATAAGAACTGTTTTAAAACTTTACCCTACTTTGTAAGTCGCCTAAATCTACCACTAACATTTATAATTACTTATAACTAAATGTAAATTCTTGTGCACCACAATGAAGCACCATTAAAAAAAAAAAACTTTTCTGTAATTTAAAATATTTACTGTAATTTATTGTATTTATTACAATCAGCAACTTGAAATTACATCCATCGCTCCATGAAATAAAAGCCTCATAAAAATATTAGATTATTGACTTTTGAGTCCATCGTCGTACTTACCCAGCCCTATCGTACAATGTAATACAAGCATTTCATCTAAATGTAATGCACTAAAGTTGGTTTCTTGGGCTCTGTAGGATATGTTAATGTTAGGTAAAGGAAGAGGTTTTATCGAGTAGGGTAGGTCTGTTTACAGTTTATACATAGGGTTTTGAACTTCGTAATTGTATATTTTACTACTTTTTTGACATCGGCTAGGCCCTTACGGCCCTCGTAGATGTGTATTTTTATACAGTTCCTCTCGCTTCGATCGCGTCATTGTCTCAGCCCGGTCTCGTAGCTGTGAAGGAACTTTCCACTCGCTACGCTAGTGTGACTTGGCCTTGGTATATTCGTAATTGTACGAACATCGCATTTTTTAAATATATTTATATCAGTGTTTGAAATTACATTTTTTACATTAACTTCGTTGACATCGGAAAAAGGACGGGTACTTATTACACACAGAATTAAAATATGCAAATTTTATTTAATTTGGTGTGTTATAATTTGAACAACACACAAGACATGAACAAAAATCTGTTTAAAATGGTCACCATTTTATCATTTTTAGTTCGTTTTTTTTCCTGAATTTCATTAGGGTTTCGTATGAGTTCACTGTAATACACAATCCTAATTTCATGTTCTTATCTTTATTTTGTGACCACTATTGTGTTTACAAAGCACAACAAATGTCGAAAATATTTATTTTCGGTTGAAGATCATTAAAAAAAAAAGGAAGTAGACATTTTTGACGATAACCAAACTTACCCTATATTTCGTATACTGGGTAAGTAATAATATCTTACGGGCGAATTCAATATTTTTCCTCAGGCGACATTACTTACGTGGCTGTTTTACACGAGAAATGAAAAATCGAGAGAGTTAGTACCAAATACTAGTTTAGAGTTATCATAGTCGCGAGTTTTATCAATATAAACTAAAATAAGTAAGTTTTTTCAGAATTTCGTTTGTCCGTCTTCTGTACAGATGCACTACTTTTTTCGTTAACTCAAAATTATAGCTGCGATAACAAAAAATTAAAAATACGATTTTTTTTTTTTTTTTTTCAAATTCGAGTCAAACTATTTTGATTAAATGTCGCCTATAAGAAACCGCAAAAAAAACGTGTCGATTGATTTCTATCATAAAATATCTATCCATCCAGAGTTTTCAGAACCATTAGGCCGAATTGGTCTGCTATGAAAGACGTAATTTTTCAAAATCAACTGAGTCAAATTTTCGTTCAAATTTTAATTAAATGAAAGTCTAATGATTCAAATTTGAGTTCAAAATTTGTACAGTTCTATAGTGATTAGCAAAAATAAAAATTAACCAGTTCAGATTCTTTAAAATCTGGATCTTAATTAAAAACGTTATACGGTGTCGACGCATGTCGACGCTCAAGCGAAACAACTTTAACACCTATTTTAATTTTTAAAGCATTTTTTAAACGAATTTCATGGTTTATTTTCACTTTTTGACTTGTAACTAATCAACCCATATTTTTGGTGACAAATACTTTTCGTTGGTTTTAATTTCGTTTTGAGTACGGCTGAGTGAGAACGTTTGTGCAATGTTTTCACCTCTTAAATTAATTTCCGACGATTTCTTCTTGTATTTCTTATGGTATCGATAAGAAAATGATAAGATTGCAGAAATATGCATCATCAGTTTTTTTCTTCTGAAACTGTCCGACGATTCTTTCTTGTATTTCTTATGGTATCGATAATAAAATAATAAGATTGCAGAAAACTGTATCATCATTTTTTTTTCGATACTGCACAACCTGACAAGTTGAATATCGATAAAATCACGAACGCATCCCTTAAAGGCCCTCACATAAATCACACAGATATTTTTGAAAGGTCTAATAAAAATAAGTAACAGTAAAAATAGAAACATCACTGCCTCATTTGCAATTATAAGTTATACACTTTAAATTTGCAAACCCGTTTACACAGGCAACGATTAGAAGACATATCTTCCACGGCCTGCTGTATATGCCCAGCAAGACATAACAAATTATTGCATGTAATTAAATTATTCTTTTTTATATATTCGCCGTGTTCATTGAGTCTTGGTTTGGCAACGGCAGTCGATACAGGAGGCCGTGGTTGTTCCAACCGACATGTAGGTAGAATTAATCTTATATTTTTTTAATATAAAATAACAACAGCCACCGCTAACATAATCTTGATAACTAACACGCACAACCGCTTTCGTTGAAATAAGTCATGAAATGGATATAATACTTCTTTATCTTAGACATATACAGAGTCTTTTAAAAATAAATTGTGAAGAAAGTATAAAAATATTATATGAACGTTAACTACTGTGTAAAAACAAATTATAGATATTTAGCAAATTACTTGATTCGATCTAATAGGTTGTGTATTGATTGAAATAAGAGATTTTAAATATCAACAGTAAAATCTCTTTTTCATTTCTTGATCGAAACTTTTGGACTAAAACGTAAAATTTCATAACAATTGTTACAGGTGTTTTTTTAATAATAAATACCTACAAACTAGGAGTTATCACAAAAGTAATCATATATGTTAAAATAAAAATATATAACCTTTTCTATTATTTTGTGGGATTTAAAAATATGTTATCCAAATTTGTCCAAATATGCGGGCCAACATAATTTTTTTCTGTATATACTCACCCTGTTTTTGAATAGAACATTTAATTTTAAAACTTTTTCATTATAGAATATTTTTGATAGCTGTTTGTAACCAACTATAAAAGATTGGAATCTTATTTACTCCATTTTTAGCGATGGTTTTAAGGTATTTTTATCTTAAATTTGTGGTAAAAATATAATTTCCTATAGAATATAAGCCAGACAATATATAGAAGTGTATGTCTTTACATTATATGACATGATCATTACTTTCACATTGCTCTATTTTTCTTACTTATTTTTATAGTTCTTTTCAGCCCACTAATGCTGTTTTAAGATAGGAAGTAGACGCATATAGGAATATTATTTTTAGCTCAAATGTAAGACACAAAATAATTAAACCACCCTATAAAAATCGAGACAATGGCAAACTTCCATTTTTTATAGGCAGTAGATTCTAGACTCCTGGGTTTATAAAAAATGACCCAAGAAAAAAAGTTTTAAAATTATATGTTCTATCCAATAACATCATAAAAACATGACTAGTTATTATTTTTTTTTATATATAGTTACCCCTCATTTTGTAAAATGGCGGTGACTTTTAAAAATTTGGATAGCATATTTTTACATCCCATAAAAATGTTAGGAAGGTTCCCCATTTAAAATTTGTATTCTTTATAATTTTAGAGCTCTTAATCGTGGCCATTTTGAGTTTATAACTGTAATTTTATTAACATCGAAGAAACACAAAATGGATTCACCAAAAATTCAACCTCTTTTTTTTATGTACACAACATTTTTAAAAATGCATACTTATAGTTTGACTGAAGATAAATATTTTCTATATCTTGAACATTTTTTTCGCCTTAACAGCGTGTTTTCTCTAAAATTGAAAATAATAATATTATACATATTCAAAATGTTAAAAAACATTGAAATATAATTTTGTGTTATGTAAAATAAATTGTACTTAAATAAAAATGCAATGAAACTAATAGGTACACATTTGTTCAACAAGGAAAAACCTTTCTAGACTGAAAATAACGTTTATTAAATGATTTTCAAAAAACAAAAAATGAGTTTTTATCAGAAAATATTTTCACGCTTGACGTTTCGACGAGATTTAAATTTTTTCCCGTAAAATGTCCATTATTTTAAAAGTCATAAATGTAATGTCACCTATTTGAATTGGGTCATTAAAAAAAAAAGAAAGAAAAAGTGTTCCCTCACATACCTTTTCCAAATTACTATAGACTAAAAGATTGAGTTCTTTTAGATCTCGGAAAATACTGGGTTCTTGGAGAAAAAATCAAATAGTACACATTTTTTGTTTTCTTGCTAAATTATCAAATTTTTTGTCTGTATTAGAGGAAGTTATAGATAAAATTATTTTCTACCTAATAGACAAAATTATCCATCTATCAAATTTGAGAATTTTCGCACCTAAAAAAAATTCCCAAAACATTCTGATCATAAATTAATAATTACATGGGATACAATCTCGTATGCACAACTTTCGGGTTTGACACGATTCGTTCAAAACATTTCTAATGTCTAAAAAATATCTAAAACATGTCATCTAAAAACATGTTTATATCTCTAAACATTGAATTAAAATGTATCTATTGTCTTAAATAAAATCATGTCTGAAGTCTAAAAATTTACTAAAAACATATCTAATGTATCAAAATTGTTTAAAAACTTGTTTATGTTTAAAAATTGTCTAAAAACACATCTATCTTTCTAATTTTTTTACAAAATGTTCTCGGTGCTTAAAACGTAAAGTAAATTTTCTCACCATCAAAGAACTCTTCTTAAGACAGAGCTTTAGGAAGTAAAAACTTAAGAATTGAGTCAAAGCCGAATAAAAATTAAAGATTTCAGCTGTTTTTAAAATTTCCATCTCCGTCGAAACAACAACGCATGTTGTTAAAAGTATAATGAGAGGTTTTCAAGAGCTTTCAAGTTCCCTTTATTGCTTCTCTTGAAGAGGTTTTTCCCACCGATACAACTTGTGACAACTTTTGGTTGCAATCTAAAAGATAATATAAACTTCGACTCAAGCCAAAAGTTAAAACTTAGGTTTGTTATGATAAACAATCGGCATCTGTATGAATCTCTAAAGTTGCCTCAAAGTTATGTAATAGCTGGAGGTTTTTAATTTTAACTTTTTACAATCTGAGGGAAATTTTTTGTTTGAAATAAACTGTAGGCGAACAAGATTTGATTTCAGATTTTTGCAGGTAGTCCGTAAAAATGGAATTCGTAGGGTTTTGTAAATTACTTCTAAGATACGAATTATTTGAAACAAATAGCTTATGTATACGTGCTGTTTTTTACACGAAATCTTAGTAAATAATGCACAAACTTTCTCACTCTGACGTCCCCAAAATCAGATCATCTAATTGTAAATCCCAAAAGTTGCTTTCTTGAGCCTTTTTATGAAATGTTCAATTGTATTGGTAATTCTAGTAGTCATCCAATAATGGTAAGTTTGTTTGAAGTAGTTATTAGCTACACCTGCCGTTTTCTGTACCTCGTAATTGTGTGTATCACTACTTACTTGACATCGGCTAGGCCGTAATGGTCCTTGTAGATGTGTATATATTAAAACGTCTCCACTCGCTTAGCTTGTGTTAAAGTCTCGGCCTGAACAAGTCTCAAACAAATAGAGGAGTCTCGCACCACGCTCGTGTCGGTGACTCGTCCCTGTCTCCATTTATGATGTAGCTTCCACTCACTGGTCATGCTGGATGCGTTCTAGACGAATTTCACATTATTTGGGAAGTCAGAATAAAAAGTACATTTTGTACAACTTCTCAATTGTCATCGTAGAGATGTAGGTACCATTAAATTCTTTGAAATCTGTAATTTTTTATCTAGTTTAGTGAGTTATAAGTCGCATAACACACGATATATAAATAAATAAAAACTCTTTAAAACGACAGACGACATGTCTAAAGTCACTTTTCCTGTTTCCCGAAATCAAAAATGCGAAGATGAGTAGAAATATTTTGCAATTACCAAACTTGCAACATTCAACATAACTTAACCGTCTAAATCATTCATATCGAAAATAAGAACACTTCTAATAAATTTAATTCTAAATTAAAACTTTCTGATAAGTACAAAAAACGTCCGTCAAAGTAATATAATTGTTGGACAGGGTTGATGAATCCTTTGCAGCGTCCTAAAATTATATATATCTATATATTTTTTAAATTTCATATTTTGGATGGGATTGCTAGAACTTTTCTAGTTTTTAATCTAGAAATCGCCCATATAGCATTTAATTGTTTTAACTAAATTAAATTTCATAAACATAGGTTGGCCAACTACGAAATTTAATAATTTAATTCTTATAATATATTTTTTATTTACATATAATATCTCTTTAAGTATATATACATATTTAAACATATTATATTTGATTCTGTTATTAATCGATTAAATGTAAAATTTGTCAAAACTTGTTTCTTGTAATTTTAACCTCTAAACAAAGTTTGATCAATATAAAGAAAGGTATATCTTCTGTTTGAAAACTTATAATTGGTGGAGCTTGATCCCTGATCTGACTAAACAGGCGAGTCCCTATGTTGCTTGCCAATGGATTCTAACTTCGTCGTAATTCTGTTTAATTTTGTCCACGCTTTCGGACGACAGAATAACTGAAATACCCAAACCCACGGGGTGTAGCATATTAACAGAGCAGAGCGTGGTTGAGAACAAAGTTTCTTAACGTGGTTGATTGAAAATTCAAAAAAGGTGGCACATCTCATAAAGCTCCCGAACGATAATGATTTTTACAATACTTGATGATTACAAATTTACTTAATTTTTTTTAATTATTCTCTGTCGCTGTTTAGATTTGGTGCTCTACTTTCTCTTTTCGTAATAATAATAAACAAAGTATAATACATGTCTCATTTTCTTAAATAATTTATAGTAAAGAAAAACGTATAGTCCTAAATAAATAAAATTTAAAAACCAAAAACAAAGAAAACAATAAAAACTCAAAATTTTGTTTTTACGATTACATTATCGCTATTCTTAAATTATGAACAGTTTCATGAGAAAACACCTTCTAAAACAAAAAACTTATCTCACAAGCAGCGTCATACATTTTGATTTTTGTTTTTGTTTTTTGTAACAATTTTGTAGTAGTTGAATGACTCGTAGCATTGAAGTAGAATAAAGAAGCTAATCTCAATAAATAAAATATACTTCTACATGAGATCTTTCTGGAGCCAGGTTTGTTAGCACTTGAGTAAATCTTCTAGACCACTCAACCAATTTTACCAGATTGAATTACATCAGTTTTCCTTCTTGCTTGTGAATATCTAAGATTCTAGCCCAAGCAAATTAGGAGAGGGTTGATTGGTTGAATTTAGAAAGTTTAAATTAATTGAATTATTAACAATATAAACTTTTTTTTTTTTTTAACTTTCTTTACTTAAATCTTGATATTTTCTAAATTTAAATGAAATTATTTTATTTTGTTTGAAGATATTTTGGATATTTTTGTTTAATAATATATACACATACATCATTTAAATTTGTAACTTGTAAGGAGAATTCAACTTAAGACTAAACGGATAGATATTGTTTTTTTTTTTCGTAACTTTTTTGGGGTCCGTCCATCTTTGGGGCGGGAGAGAATAGAGTCTTTCTGAATATTGAACCAGTCTTGAACAAAAACATCATTCATCTTCATAAATAAAAACATCATACACTCAATGGCACGTTATAAGTGTCCTGAAGTTGACCGCGATGTCCACTGACGTGATAACTACTTAACTTGCTTAAGAGTACTCTCCCCATAATCCCTGTTTTAGTCATGCTCTTGCTCGGGGAATCATTCCCATTCCCTCCCAGGAGATGTAGTGAACAGTTCCTCTCTTGTTCTGACCACACACCTTCAAGTCTCATCGTGGTGGCTCCTATACGTCATTTCATTATGTTCGGAGTGCGTACCCTGTGTGTAAGGTTGTGTTGTATACCATATGGGTGGTATGTCAATCCTTTGTAGGGGCATTAAGGATATAAAGTACTACACTGACCATTTGGATATATACACCATTTTACAATACACATTTACGTCCAAAATTAAAAAAAACTATACCCTTCATACACGTTTATCTTCCGTGTTCAAGGGTGTGCTGAAGACACTGAAGGCTGGTAAGTTTGGGGGATCCTCGGTACAGTCTGTTTTACAATATTTAACTAATCTCATTTCATCCACTTTGTTTAAGAGTTAACTATGCAACTATCGCGTTATTTTTCAGAATAATGCGTTTGTATGATCAGAAATCTACATAACTTTATTTTTGTAACTATACAGACATGAAAATCATAGTCAGCACCCTTAAATAAAATCTCGTAATGTGGTATTCTTATTTTTTTTGCACTTTGATTTCTGATCAGAAATCACTTAACACTCGTGTGGTAAGTCCGCCTCAGCCCGACTCAGTCGTTTCTTGGGGGTGGGGGAGAACTGTAACATAACTTTACCCTTTAAATTATTCATATACAAAACAAGGATACTTCTAATAATAACTTCTGATACATTTAATTCTAAATAAAAACTTTCTGTTAATTACAACAAACGCTCGTCGTAGTAATATAATTGATGGACAGTGTCTACCACCCTACGCTCTCTTATCGTAACTCCGAACACTTGTTCTGCAAGTCATGTTATTAAAATATGTTTAACTTCGCCTAAGCAAAACTGACGGGAGTCCAGAGCGAGCATTTAAGGCATCTGGTCATAAAAAACTAATAAAAAAACTAAAAGCAAAACATGGCGACTTTGCAAAGGTGAAAGCATTTTTGTAAGGTCTTATCTGACCTTTGGTTTTAATTAAGTGAATATAAGAAAGTGAGCCAAGAAGAACTCATTCATAAAATAATATCTAACACAAATGATAACCTTACACTGACGCAAATTAAAAACCAGGTAAAGTCTTTAGGTTTAGTTCAGTTAGTTTCTATCATAGATCTATCATATTTTCACGTCAATAATGATTAATATAATTAATTAACATTGGTAAATTATAACCATTTGTGAAGGAACAAAAAATTTAGTTTCTTGCATCTAACTAAAATATCAAGTTAAAAAAAACATTATGTAATTTTCATCTTGTTGAATTTTGTTAGGACTTGCATGAATGCTTTATAATACTTCTAGTTAACAATAAAACAAGCACGTTTGAGACAGCAAAACTATTGTTAATTCCTGCTGTCTCAATGTAGAACAACTTAAATAATTTATTAACCTTCTTATCTCAAAAATAATAGAAATTGTTTTAATGAAATATATTTTTAATATGAATAAATAAATCTCAACATTTTACTTTTTATATATTTTTGACTTCTTCTTTAAATTATCAAGCTTTTGTGATTTCACAGCTAAAATCTGGTGCCAGTAATACCATTAGAAAAAAAATTACTTTATACATTATATATTATTATTATTTGTGTTCTTCTTTATCGTATCAAGCTTTTGTGATTTCACAGCTAAAAGCTGATGCCAATAATAACAGTAGAAAAAAAATTGCATGTAAGGCAAACAATATGTGTATCTCAAAAAGTTATTTTCAAGAATAGAACTAAGAAATTTAACTCTATTTCTCTAGAAAAAAAATAATAAATAAATAGACTTTAAATGTATTGAATCGACAGACATTATTCCCCAAATCACTTTTCTAGGCTAAAAAGAGATATTTTCTCTAAAATTTCGACATTGCTTTTAATACAACACATAACTTTCTTGATACTACGTACAGGTGAAAAAGTAAAAAGTATTGTCAGTGTAAAATCTCATAGCACACAAGTAAATCTACATGTACGATTGCCCTCAACTGTACTTTGCCACAACGCAACCCTCTCAATTGTTTAAAAGAACACATTTTGAAATCAATATGCCACTGTGCGTCTGTTACAACTACCCCATATGGTTACATTGAGGTTAGGGAGAATGTCATTTAGAAATTAGCCTGGAGCAAAAGTGTCGGCGCCAAACCGTTTGAACCCCCTAATTCTTACCCCCTTCGTTAGTTAAGGGTTGCCATACAATCTTGTTAACAGTATTGGATATCCTTTCAATATAATAGCTTTTGATAGAGGGTGGTATGAAAGTTCTGTAAATATGTTGACTGTGAAAGAAGAGTAGACAATCGGAAAGTAGTCAGAACAGCTGATCTACAACAAACTGGTAAATGTAACAATGTGATTGTAGTTGTGGAACTGTAATAAGTTACTGAAAGATAGCGTGAAAGTAGGAATGATGGAATTACAACTTTTTGATTTTACGTTATGTCAAAAAATTGTAAAAATCACCAAGGTTAATAATTTTGACAATGTAATTAAAAATATGCATATTTTTTCCCTTTTGTTAAAAGGCGCAACTCTTACTATTTAGAATGTTTGTTTTTGGTTTTTTAAAGGGGAAAAACCTCTCGGTCATCATCGCCTTAAAAAAAAAATTTTTTTTTTAATAATAAAAAAAAAGAAGAAAATAGTATTAAAAAAGCTGTCTAATATCGTCATGGTCGGAAGACAACAAGAGTTGGTCAAGAGAGATCCGGTAGGAAAGATGGTAAACAGGGATCTAATGTAAGACTACATGAAAATAGGTGTAGATCCAGCTAGTATTTCTCAGGCTTTCCACACCCGTTTTCACAATGATTGAAACTCTAAGGGAAATATTTTGCCTACATTTCTTTTTACAAGAGTGAAATTAAACAATACTGTACTTCTTGAGTCACAAATTAAGGAACAAATTTCATGATTATATGTTTTTTTTATAGGAATATTTTAATAAGACTCCAGCAATCTCCAGTTATTTGGGAGAAAAAACGTGTAAAATATAAAAAGTAAAACTCGAAAAACACAATATGTTAAATGGTTAATAAGCCCATACAAATTCTGAATAAAACTTGTAGAGAGATTAACGATGTTGTTATTTCATCCCTACATGATTATTAGCAAAGTCGTGAGCTGTCAAATCGCTTTCCTATAGACCTGCTCGATGAGAGTAGATCCTCCAAATTTCAACATAATCCTTCGAGTCGTTTTCAAATGAAAATTTAATAAACAAGAATCGATCGCTTTAATATTATTATTTGTATTATTTTATTAAAACTATTGACATTTTAATTTTCGTTTAACTTACATAATTTTAACACTATCTACGACATTATACAAAGTTTGGTTTTAATTATATATTTTGAATCTCTCTAAAGTATATTACTTTTACTATAAATCCCCGTTTAATGCCTCTTCCAGCTAACATAACCTCGAATATTACTCGTCCTATTTTTGTTTTCTTTCAAAATAATCCAGCCTATTGTTGATCCTTAGAAGAGAAATATATCTGTGATTGAATGCACTCGACCGCACCGTACAAATGACTCATGATTACACCATGGAACGATGTTTTTAATATGCCTGTCCAGGATTCAGGACTTCGTTATTGCAGTCACTCAGATGGAAGTAAAGTTTAATCTTTGACAGAGTCTTTAAGCGAAAGATATTTTGAAATTGAAATATCGATTCTTTTAAAGTTTGATCATTGATTAAAAGAAAAATTAAACTTTTAATGATCCAAATAAAATATATTTTGTGTTTTTGAAATGGAAAAACAATTATCTAATTATTTTAAAATATATACATGTTTCCTCAACTTCTTTTTGCAATTAACGATTTTCTTTTAAATCGCGTTTACGGATAGGCTACTGCTAATGGAAACTGGACATCCTCCAATTTTGTTTTATTAAATTTCATCGTATATAGGTCAAAACGAAATATTTATCAAGTTTTTATTTTAAAATTTTAAGTGTTACTTTTGAAAAGCGAAGGAAAAGTATATATATTTTCAAATGAGTGTTTTACAACATTTGTACAATTTTTTTTGTAAATTACCAACATTGAAAAATAATCTGTTTACAAATATACAACCATTAACGCCTATAAAACCGCTACCTTACTTACATAGTACATTTTTACAAATATAAAACCATAATGCATATAAAACCGCAATCTTAACCTAAGGGCATATTATTACAAATATAAATATAACTCATATAAAACCGATATCTTAGCTACAGGGGCATATTTTTACAAATAAGAGATCCAAACGCTTACAAGATTGATCGGAGTATAAGACCATATTTTTATTAATAAAATATCTTTAACATATACAAAACAGTTAACTTACCTACAGGACATATTTTTTACAAATATACGATTCATATAGTATACAAGACCACACCCTTAGTTTCAGAACATATTTTTACAAATATACGATCCATAACACTTTCAAAACCGCTACCGTAGAATATTGTTACAAGTATACGATCCATAATGCGTACAAAACCGCTACCGTAGAATATTGTTACAAGTATACGATCCATAATGCGTACAAAACCGCTACCGTAGAATATTGTTACACGTATACGATCCATAACACTTTCAAAACCGCTACCGTAGAATATTGTTACAAGTATACGATCCATAATGCGTACAAAACCGCTACCGTAGAATATTGTTACAAGTATACGATCCATAATGCTTACAAAATCTCTATCGTAGCATATTGTCACAAATATACGATCCTTAACGTATACAAAAACGATATTGTAGCATATTTTTACAAATGTATTTTCCATAAAGTGTATGATGCAGCTACCTTAGTTACAGAGCATATTTTTACAAATGTACGATCCATAATGCTTACAAAATCTCTATCGTAGCATATTGTCACAAATATACGATCCTTAACGTATACAAAAACGATATTGTAGCATATTTTTACAAATGTATTTTCCATAAAGTGTATGATGCAGCTACCTTAGTTACAGAGCATATTTTTACAAATGTACGATCCATAATGCTTACAAAACCGCTACCGTAGCACCAGAAGCCCGGGACGAATCGCTCCGGTCGGCAATGCAAGTGCACTAAACACAGTTTTTCCGCTCTAAGGCCGCAATGTTTTAATTTATCGTCGCGCCGGTTGATGTGGATTTGTTTAGCCTATGTATGGAAGTGGTCGTGCGGAACCGACTGCAGTGCTTGGTGTAATCTTCAGTTCACTCATACTTCAAACTATCTTCACAACTCTATTTATCTTCGTTAGATTTAGTTATTTAATTTAACTCGAGAGTAAAATATTAATTTAATTGTATGAATATTCTTGTTTGTCGTTGATTCATCGATCGCGAAGGAAATAGTCGCACAGACTTTCTTATACGATCAGAAACAAGTAACACTCAGCTTGCATGGCTTCTTTGGGGCTTTCCATATGTTTTAGTATAAATATCAATTGTGGGAAAATTTGTTAATCACCAAACTGGACACAATTAGCTACCATATACTCATCTACAGAAGAAGGAACTATTAAAAAAACTTTTTCAAATGGTGGACATTTTGACATTTTTAGACTGCTTTTCCATATAATAAATGCTGTTGAAATTTAATTAAAATACCTGATAATTCAGGTTTTTATCCTATTATGAAATTGTGTTTTAAACTATTATATACTTACACAGTATAGAAAGTATAGGATAAGTTTGCTAATAGTCGAAAAACTTAGTAATAGCAATGACTACATAAATACTATAAGACACGACATAGGATAGGGAAATAGTCTACGCTTTACGGGACACAAGTTTGACACACAGCTATCAGAAAGCGCTAGCAGCAGGTGCTTGACTGTACGCATCCCACTTGGTTGAGACTGTACAACTGTTGACCTCTCTCTCACAAACCTTCTCACTTACTTCCGTCAGCATAGTCAGTGTTGTCAGTTCGTGCGCTGAGATAAGCGATTCTCGACCTTCCCTCGCATCTCTGGTCCCATATGTGGCATCAGTGCGTTTTCTCTTACCCGCCTGAAACATTGTTTGACCGTAGAGCCACCTAGCGCCAGTCACATCAACTTCAGATTCTCTAACAGAGCGACCTAGCGGGTATTGGACAACTCAAGAATAAGCGTAGAATATTTAACATGGCCATGTCGTGTCTTATAGTATTTATGTAGTCATTGGTAATAGTAACTCGATTTCTCTTTTTTTACTGATTTTCACGATTCATGACCAAAACGAAAAGTTTTTGAATATCATCTCTGTTGTCGTCTGCACGTAAGACACGATAGCGGCTACAAAAATGAAAATGGGAACATGAATTTTGATATAGCAGACCTTTAGAAACGTGTTGATACTCAGACAAATCAAAATGAAAATATCAAAATGGAAGAAACAGTTTTCTGTTTATATCTCGTGAGTTATTCAACTTATAAGAGACTAAATTACAAAAAAAATTGAAGATTCTTATTCTGTATGTAATGGTAACAACCGCACATCTCTACGATGACAAATAGCGAAATTATTGTCAAAAATGTAATCGAATCCCGACCTACCAAGAAATGTGATATTCGTATAGTTATTGAAATCAGACCGTGCCGAGACATCAACAAGAGTACAGTGAATGGAGGCTCGCTCCTTTCCATATTAAATACAGCTTCGAGGTCCACTTGGTCTTGGAGACTGACACGAGCGAAGTTCATAGAGACTTTTCAATAAATACACATCTGTTAGGGCCTAGCACACGTTAAGAAAGTAGTGATATACACCATTACGAGGTTCAGAAAACCTGTGTAGAAGTCATTTGGTATGTAGTGGCGCTTGACCTTCATCGGGCAAACAGGTTCCCGTCATTTTTTAGAAGTGGGGGAAGCGAGTGAGTCAGTATTCTCGCCGTCCTTTCGTCAATGCGTTTCTAGACAGTGTATTACAAACAACTTCCCCACTCCAAGCTATACCGCCCTCCCTCCAAGTGTCATCACATAACAAATGAGCTATAACAAAGGTTTTAAACCATCTTACCCTACTGTATAAGAGTCCTTGACCGATGCAGTCAAACATTTCCTACAATGTCCAATAAACCAACTTTTCATTTCTAATACAGTATGTTGCATTGTATGATGGGGCTGGGTAAATACCAAGATAGCGCCCATCAACTTGGTAGTTTATTCTGTTACATAGTTAATCATCATTGGTTCTACAACTAAGCTAGACACTTAAATCTAAGCTAAAATAAATGATGACCTACCCTTCTCCAAATACACAGATGTAAGCCATAAAATACAGGATCAAAATCCACGACCATCGAGAAATAGTCATCACGTCTTTTCAGGGGTAAAATTTGCGCGGCTTTTTATAAGCTTATACCGTGACGCTTACTAAAGTTTTTCTAGACCTATAAGTCAGACAGAACAATCAGTAGCCGCGCGTATTTATGTTCATTTGTACTAATGTGCGAAAAAAAGGTCAAGCAGAAAGAACTGAAATCGATATTGTGATGCAGACAGCATGGCCTATTTCCACCCCATAACCCATACGATCCGTGACATAAAGGGGTGGGAAACGACTTGTGTGGGGGTGGAAAACAGCGGTTACATTACGCATTAGACATTATTGCTGAGACAATATTTCTGTCGTTATGGGGTTAAAATGAAGACTAAAGTCAGTCGTACCACATTTACAAACAGGAAAAACATTCATGTAGCGACATTCCGGGGTGAGTTATCTTACAGATTTAAATCTAATGTACACGCCTTTCACGGGCAGTTTTAAAGATGAATTTACAAAATCGTGACGGGGTTTAATACTATTCTCCCAAATAATGAGTTATGAAAACAAGTCGATGGGTTATCATGGTACTTACCCAGCCCCATCGTAAAATCATACGGATTTTCTGATCCTTGTAATTGTGTACTCTCTTGATGTTGGCTTAATTAAAACCTGCCTCATAGTTGTGAATATGAAAATTATCCACTCACTTTGCTCATGTTAGTGTCTCACATCTGCCGCCTCTCGTAACTATACGAATATTACATTTTCTTTTGAGGTGGTAGTAGAAATGTGTTGTTTGTACACAGGAATCTGCAAAATGTTATCTATTTAGTGTGTTTTAAGGTAAATAACACACATGATACGAATAAAAATCACGTAAATGGCCGTCATTAACTTTACTGAATTTCGATAAGGTCCTATATGAGTCCCCTAAACCAAGTTTCATGTTCCTCTCAAATCTTGTGTCCCCTATAGTAGGCCTACTTGGGTACAGACGACAACGGACGGCATGCAGCAATTTGTCTGGATTTGGTTCCGTTAGAATAGATGCAGGTAATTTACGATTTATAATAAAACCGCTATAATTGTATATACAGAGTGTCTCGTAAGCAAGCTGGCAGACTTTAGTAAATGATTCTGTGGGTCAGGATAAAGAAAAATTTATGAATAATAATTTTCCAAAACACCTAGTTTTCCAAACATCCTCCATTTTGCTTAATTAAAAAATATATATATAACTTTCGAAATAGACAAGATATTGAGTTAAGATTTAGTACACTGAGTTTGTATGTTACGTTTTCTAAGTGCACAGAAAATAAAGACTTTACTTTGTATATTTTTAAAATGGCGGTCTTTTCAAATATTAAAAAAAAAATATTTTCTTTATTTTCCATTCCTTTTATTACATTTAGATAAACAAAACATGACTTAGATTGAGAAAACGAGATAAGATAAAAAATAAAGCTTTCTTTAACAACAAACTAAAACAAAACAAATAAATTGACATATGACAAAATAATACATTACTTTAAAATACACAACAACAGGAAAGAAAAACCAAAACAATATTACTTCTAAATCCTAAACAAACAAAAAAACGTAAACCATCAACTTTACAAAAAATTCACAAGAGACGAAAAAAATTCCTTTTTTTTTTATTATAAATGAAACAGTTTTTGTATTTTTTCTGTAGGTTCTAGAGGATAACCGAGTTTTTACAAAAACAGCAAAATAGTAATTTCTAGGTAGTTGTCTACAACACCCGAGATTAAACTAAAACCAAAATATTTTTGAATTCTAATACTTTTAATGAAAATTGTAAAATTCATTGCTCTGAATTGCGTATAAAATTCAAATGTAACAAAAACAAAAAGGCGGATATCTGGAAAACTAAACGTTTTCTTTAAAATGATTATTCATAATATTTTCTTTATACCGACTCACAAAATTATTTCTTAAAGTTTGACATCTTACTTATGCGACACCCTGTGTAGTCTCGACAAAAATGTAAAACTATCAATTTCACAAAAATAATAGAACAAATTTAAATATACTGACCTGACTTCGCTCAACAATATATGTAAGCAATACATTTTTTGTTTCATAGGGTTTTGTGTTATAAATGAAATTAGATCAAAATCATGTTAGAAAAATCGAAATTTTGCGACAGGTACCAACAAATTTTTAGTGTATTAAAAAACATGATATGTGGGAAAAAAACTGTTTAAAATGCCATCATTGTGACAATTTCAAGTCGAATTTTCTATATGAGTGCACTATACCAAATTTCTTAATTTTTCTGTCCGCTATCGTGTTTCAAAAAGACACACGGTATGTCGAAAATCACTTAATTTTTTTTCTGAGGTAATAAAACGTGAATATCAGTCAAAAAAAGGAAGTCGAAATTTTTGATGATAACGAAACGTTACCCTTCATATACTGCGAAAGTAAAATTACTTGATAACATTTCGCTAAACTGTATTATAATATTTCCAACAAAAGCTTCTTCTAATTAGGACAATATCTGAGACAAGTGAACCAACCAACGCTCATTAAATACCCCCCGTCCCTCTATAGACAAGCCTATTATCGCACCTAATACATAACAACTACAAAATTTCCCTATTCGCAGCTAATTCTAATTAAAAAGCAAACCCCAGCCGTAGTTTATTCGAAATTATCAATTCTTCGCTGTGGGAATGATTTGTTTTGATAGGTTGGGTTGATTGCGTCGAGGAAAATGATAACCCGTCTTCGATCTAATGTCATACAACGAGTTATTATAGAGTATAGCCGCTCTACTAGTTTACTGCGCAGGGGATAATGGTCATCCAATCTGTGTTGCATGCGTGTTCAACGGCCAGTCTTAGCGCGATCCATATGAGATCGAAACAAGTGGAAAGTTATTAGAGTTGTACTTTTTTTAAATTGTGTTAGCTCTGTGACTCTACAGCACGGGATGACCTAGGTCAGTTAGGCGGCTTCCTATCTGGTAATGTGTGGTCAGGAAATCGAGTTTCCGTTGCTGTAATTCTAACTTTTGCCACCAGGATTTACTACTAATTGTAACTGACCACTTTACCTCATGATGTTGGATGAACAGCGGAACATTTTTAACCCCACTGGATTCAAATCCAAACTTTTTACACAACAAGCGAGAGCCCCTAGACCATCTGGGGGCTTAATTTGTTGTAGTAATGGATAAAAATTCTAACCTGAATTTCCAGTTCCGACGTTTAGGAATCCTAGTTTGTATTCTACCATGGAATTGGTTCATTGATATCAGTACTGGACAGTAATATTTCTATGACTTAAAAAGTATTTTTTTTTTAGAATGAGTTATAGGCTACTGCTATCAACAAGACACCAATGACGCTTCCCTTTTCTGGACTTGACTGTCCCTTTCAGTTGCTTTTAACAGTAATATCTCTTTGCTCATTAGTTTGTCCAGCGAAAAAAGCGTGGCGTTATTGGTTTCAACTTGGACTTGGCTTAAATTAAGTTTATTGATAAATTACGCAGTGACTAGTGACTAATATAGCTAACACGAAGGTGACATGACGAGCCGCTTCCCTTTTCCACACTACACTGCCCTCTATACTTCTCATCAACTTACAGTAATATCTTTTCTCGATTAGTTAGCTCAGCCTTGGGGGGCGTGCCGTTATTGGTTTGCTGCAGCTCTGACTTGATTCAAATTGTCTTTCTTTGCATTACGTTATCCACCTCTCCTTTGAAATGAAAAGAGATTTTATAATTTTTTGTTGATTAAATAAAAACGGAGGGGTGTGGCTCTATTGGTAAGCTGCAGCTCGGACTTGGCTAGAGTTAGCCTACATTTTCGATACATTACGTTACTCCCCTTTCTGAATTTTATGAAGTGACTTTATACATGGTCAATTTTTTTCCGATGGCATTGTAAAGTAAAAATATGGAAATCTGACTTCGAACCGAAATCAGGTAGGATATTTTTAAATCGATACAAAGTTTAATTCAGTTATTGGACGTGTATAAAAAAAATGATAAAAGAAACTGAAATTTTTTAATTATAATATTTTTTAGAAATATTATAAATATGTGTAGATAGAATTTTAGATTATAATTTGAAATATATGATCTTAAAAGGAACGATTCACACAGTACCAAGCAATAATATTTAATTCATAAATTTTAGGGTGTGCCACAAAGTCTATTTTGATCCTATTTTATTTTCAATATTATACATTCACACAATTCTGCAATGGTGTAAATATTACTAAAATTAATGATGGACATGATTTAACCAAATTGTACTCTTTTAAATTAGCTCTAGTTGTAAAGTTTAATAACTTATGGTCGCAATGTAAAATTAAAAATTTGTTTAAACATAGGTATATATTATAGCCTAGCAAAATATTATCTTAAATAGATCTTCTGCTCTAGTTGTTAGCAATCTCGTTTAGTACCGAGTTACGGTGTTAAACCAAAATCGTGACATGGAGAGCTATGATTGACAGTGAATTCTGATTTCGAAGTCTAGAATGATAACAACAGGAACTCGTTGTGCTGACCACATCTTTGACTGACTAAAAAACCGTACGGGCTGTTGTACCATAGAATTAGTATTTATAATTATTTTGTAATTTTTTCTTTTAATTTTCTTAATAAAGTATTTAATTATAACTTTCCATGGACGAAGAAAGAGGGGAAATAAAAATAAATAGCTATCAGTGCTTGTACAAACCTGTTACATAATTTATTAAATGTAAATATAATCCATAAAAAAATAGGAGAACTAGTGTATTTGACTAGTACAAAATTAACATTAAATTAAGGTAAGGTAGGACATTTAAATCCATCCTTAGTTTAGAATATTTTTTTCTCCGGCCTTGGTTAGCGTTTGTCACGATGCTAAGGTGAAATATCTATTTTGAAAATAAGCGTGTAAATATGCCCCAGCCCGGGACCACAAATAACCCCTCCCCCCTTTTCTCTGCTTCAGACACGCAGAGAAGTCTGGTAACAATCATATTTTATTCATAAGTAAAGAATACCTATATGCATATTATTTCCTATTGATTTCATATCCATAACAAGTTGGTAGTTGATAACTACCTTCATTAGAAATTTATCATAATTTAGCATTAACGTTCCCTTTGGCGATACGCGCGCGGGTATTGACTTGGCGTTGAAATTTTACGTGTTTGTCGTGAAATAAATTGCGAAAAACATAACTGTATTTTAGAGGTATACATAAAATCGATAAAAATAAAAGAACAAACTATTTAATAATCATCAGGGTACCTACCCAACCTATAATACGTTATAATACAAATCCTTTAAATACAATGCTCAAAACTTGGTCTTTTGGGCCTTGTAGGAAATGTTTTATTGTATTGGTAGATCCAGTAGACTATATTTTTTAAAACAGTTGATAAACAGGTTTTCTGTACTTCGTAACAGTTTATATCACTACTCTCGTTAGGTCGGCTACGGCCTAACGAGCCTTAAAACCATGTTCACTAACTTCGCTCTTATCAATGTCTCGGCACTGATGAGCCTCGAAGCTACGCTACTCTACCCTGTTTCTAATAATTATACGAATATCGTATAAGTATATTCGTATATCGTACAGTTTCTTGGGAGGTCAGTGTTCGAAATTAAATTTTTGATAATATTACTTCGGTATTTGTCATTGTACAGTATTGAAATCTACAAATTTGGCTATGATGACCGAAAGCTTTTTCGCCCATAAATAATAAGAAAAATTAAAACAAAATTTAGTGAAATGGCATAGTTGGGTTGTTGTACAACTAAAAAGGTAAAACGCGATCCTCAAAGAAATATTTTCCCCCCTATTATTTATTGGAAGGCATTTAAAAAAGAATAAATTGATTTTAGTAGTTCACAAACTTTCCATAGGTTTTGTAAAAATCGAGGCTAATATACCAAATTATAGCCAAATCGACAACATAGAATAATAATATAATAATAAGTCTAATAAGTCTACAACGGATTATAAATTTTGAAGAAAAAAAAAATCTATACAATAAAAGGGCTGTTATAATACTCGTCATCAGGTAATAACCATTCCGTAGGAAAATAATTTTACTCGCGTAACCGAGTACCTAAAAAACCTTAAATAAAAAATTTAAAAAAAGTTAAAAAAGAGTATAAAAAAAACATTGCCATAAATGATTTCATTTGCTAATATTTTTTAATTAAAGGTTTGCAAAACATGATCGGTTTTGTTGTTACAACGCTGATCTACAAATATTTACTCAATGTCCAAATCGTTTCGCATGCTCAATGTCCTTTGCAGGTGTCTCAAATTAATAAAATTATTTTTATTTTAAAATCTCCCCCTAATCACACCCACAACCCCTTATTTCTTAGCAAATTGATAGGCAGCCGACACACGTTTTTACGTGACAGTAATCTCAATAGAGGGGTAGAACTCTCTCCCTCACCTGCCGAGATCAGATAAGAGCGTTTTGTTCGAGCCTTGTACTCGTGTTTATCACGACCGCCATCTTTCTTCTGACACGGGTGTTAACATCGGGGGTTGGCTTCGTGTCTTGCAACGTTTTGTTTTCCTTATTTCGCTCTTGCATTTGCATTTCAACAACTGGTTAAATTAGATGTTTGCTTTCCTTCGTCAGTCCGATCAAACAGTTCCTCGGTTTTATCTGATCTGTAGTTAATCAAATTTTCAGCGACAATAAACAACCCTGTAATTGTGTTATTTAGGAGGTGTGTTCCGTATAATTTGTTTTGTTTGTATATTTTTAAAAATAGGGTACATTTTGCGATAACACACGCACTGTCTTCTCACATTAAGTTTATTGCTGTTAAAATTATTATTTTCAGAGAAAACTCAATTTATTTACCCAATATACGAAGTATAGGGCAAGATTTGTAATCGTTAAAATTTGTACCTCTGTTTTTGACTGATATTTACTTTTCATGGCCTCGGGAAAACGAAATATTGATTGTCGACATGTCGTTCGTCCATCATGACGTACGCACGATAGCAACACAAAAATTGAGATTTCGTATATAGGACTATAGTGTGCTCATTATAGATACCTATTAAAATTCAGAAATTGGATCAGTTTTTGTTCATTTATCGTATGTTATAACACACTAAATTAAATTTGTAATGACACTAACTAACCCAATCTCTCCACGATGGAAAATAACAAAGTTATTGTCGAAAATGTATTTTCTAATCCTAACCTCTCAAGAAAATATGATATTAGTATACGAGATCCTGCAAGGCCGAGTGAACGCAAGTGCGTAGCTCTTCTTCTTAAGAAACAGCGATTTCGTTAGAGCGGATTTTGAGAAAATCGTAAATTTGTGTACGACAATTGGCGTGAAAACATTTGTAATTTTATCTAATGGCCGTTATCGCTAAATTTTGATTGATCAAAAAAAAAGAATGGCGCCGAGATACGTCCAATATATGGCCACATGCAAAATTTGATTAAAAATTTCCACTCGTTTAGGTTGTAGAGAGAGATATACAAGAGAGAGACATCGTTCAAATAACCACTTGTAAGAACTGTGGAGACAAATAGGTATACCCGCAATAACATCGACATTGACTTTTTATTAGTAATTTCTCTAAACTTGTGATTAAGTGATAACAGTAAAAAGCCGCATTTTTCAATTTAATTTTTCAGAACACTACGAAGTTAAACTGTATAAGTTATTTGTTTAACCCCCTCCCCCACCCAACATGGAAAAAAAGAATAAATTGGATGTACAAGATCAAGTACTCCCCCCACCCCAGACAATATAACTCCACTATAAGACATGAAATATATAGATATAAAATGAAATGTTCGTATGAGTGATTAACGCTTAAAATAATCTCCCAACAAAACCCCCACCTATTCACAAAATAATCCTACTTTTCATAAACTCTTTAGGGGATTAACAACGATGCCCGTAGAAAAAGAGAAAAATCTAAGTAAAGGTTTAACAAACCGGAAGCGACTGTTTATCCGGAAAAGGGGTAAAGATACGAAACAGAACTGCCAACTTCCGAAATAGAAAAGTGTAGGGGAAACCTACTGGTGACCACAACGAGGGAAAAAAAATAGTCACGGAGAAAAGAGTAGGGTTTTTTGTTTCTAGAGGGATGAGTAGGTGGGGGTGAAGAGATGTGGTTCTGAATATTTATAAGAAAAGGGCTGCTTTTTACCCCGTCCCGGAAAGAATACTCAACGATTCCGTGTATGGATCATAATTCATTTACTTGAAGATAAATGGACCGGTCATTTCCGCCGAGTAGTCGTTGAAGAACTACATTTTTAATTTAAATTTTTGTTTCTGTTCTTTTTATTTTCTGACTTACACGGAATAATAGAGAAAGTTTTGTTACCGTAAACGAATTGAACGTAATTGTTTTAAAGTTTACTGGGTCGTATTTTAGAGTTTCTTTGAATACTTTATTTAACAAAAGTTCAATCAAATTATTAATTTGTTTAGTCAATTTTTGCAAGTCTCCAGGAATGAATAAATAACAGGTCAAACGGTTTTGGACTTAGACACTTGAATCTTTATCATCGGTATACATAGTAAAATGATTTATATTTTGTTTACGTACAGTGAAAAATGTTAGCGAAAAGAATTTTTTTTTTAATTTGACCAAAATAAGAAATGTTCGCTCTTGTCATTTTAATTTTTTTTTTTTTTTTTTTTTTTAACGAAATTCCGAGGTGAAGCAGTTCAAAAAGATGGGAGGGGAAATAAAAATCTGCAAAAAAGATATAAAATTAAACCATAAGACTTTATTTCTTCTGTAACTTTCCGAAACAAAAATGTCTTTTTCGGAAAACAACCCTAAAACTGTAAAGGTAAAAATGGATATGAAAAATATTTTATAAAAATCTGCAAAATATCCACTGTTTAGTTTAACTTGAGTTAAACCATTTTCCAACTTACGCGAAGTTTTTAAATGAAAAATAAAAATCAAGATCGTACACAAACTAAAAATGTTAAATATAATTTACTTTATTTGAATGGTTATATAAAATTATATATTGGAACAGGTATGACCGCTGTTTTATTCCATAAGTACAAAAGTTAAAAAGAGCCTTTAAGAGGACTCCCGCAGGATTTTTCGAGTCAAAACTAGAAATATTACGAAATGTTTTATATCATTCACCATTTTTTCAATATGGTGGTCAGTACGTAATTTTCTAATGGCGCTCTAGGAATTTTAAAAATTCACCAATTCAAGCATTATCCAGACACAATTTTTCTTATTTTCAAAGTAAAATTCAGGTGAAATTTTAACTAGGGATAGCGTAAAAGGTATCTTATTTAAATTTGTAGAAATAACAGAATAACAATTATTAAAATTAATAGAAGATAAAAATCATAATTATCTGGTAATTGTCTTGAACATTAACTGGCTTACACCAGTTCTTTATTATTACACCTTGTGATATATTTAATCCATTTAAGGACAAATTGTATTAATTAATAGTAGTACATTTGTTTCGGCTATAATATCTTATTCACAAGATGTAATCTCCAGCTATGATTAAGAACTAGTGTAAGCCAATAGGCGTTTCAGACAATTACAAAAAAAAATTATTGATAACTCTGTTATTCCTCAGTATACAGAATAAATAAAAATTATTTTAGTATTATTATAACTTTTCCTTAGTTCTAGTTAAAATTTAACCTAAATTTGACTTTCAAAATAAGAAAAATTCTCTCTGAAAAATCAAAACGAGTTTTGAAATATTTAAGTTCCTCTAGTTCCTAAACGGTTAGAGATATAGAAAAATATTCTTGAATGTAAAATCCTAAAAATAATAGCTTGTAAAAACACCATAAAAATCGTGGTCCCTATCAGAAAATTAAAATTGGCCACCATATTGGAAAAATGGTGAATGATGTTAGACATTTCTTAATAACTCTACATTTTAACTAACCAACAATCCAAGGGCTACCATTTTAAGTTTGTGGAAACAGCGGTCACAGCTGTTTCAATCACTCCGAGTATTGCATTTGTTCAACGCCTTTTTGGACTTTTACATAATGGATATATCTAGTAAAATACGCGTTTTCATGAAAAAAAATAAGCGCTAAAAAAAACATACCACATAGTCTTGTGTTTTTAACACCATCCGGATTATTTTCATTTTTTTTTTTGACAACTTTTTAATTTACCGTTCCACCTTTTTGGACTTTTACACATAATACGAAATATACAAGCAAGTTATGAGATTACAAGTTTTTTGTACATATCCGTTTTGAGATCCTCTGAATCCAAAAAAGTGTTAATTTCGAATATGGTCTCACATTCGTGACCGAATCTCCAAAACACGTGAACCGATGTCAATCACAATATGTATTTGGGCATATTTTGGCTATATTCAGGACTTTTTTAATGTCATCGTTAACTTTAAATTTATGGGTAGCTATTATGAGAAGAAAAAAAACAAAATTAATATTTTTTTCAAAATTTGCTCCAACGATTTTGATCAACTAAACGATTTGTAGGTTCTAAACCAAAACAAAACTTATTGATCGCCATATCTGTAAAAAATATAGACGTAATTTCTCAAAATAGACTAACGATTTCGTTCAAACTTTGAGAAATGTGACCCAAACCCGTGTTCTAAATCACATGTAAAAAAACAAAAAAAAAAAAAAACATGACGGTTCAAGAATAATTTGCAAAAAAAAAGAAAAGGAACGTTTACTGCCGTCATTTATAAATTTATTTTAAACTGATTCGATACACTCAGGATAAGCGAAGCAAGTTTAGGCCTTATTTAAATTCATAAATACCTATCAAAGACGTCGTCCATTGATTATGTAAAATGTTTTACTGTTAACTAAAGAACAGACATTTTTTGTAACTAATAGCTTTGGTTAATTTTTATTTAATTTTGGTGATGGGTGGGTGGGAAAGTGTGCAATTTTTTACAACATTTATTAAAAATATTTCTTAAAATATATATATTTTAGTCGAATTACATTTTATCAAAATCTGATAATTATTGTTACAGCCAATAAAGAACAAGAGAAAATATCTCTAAAATATTCCCCAGAACAAGGTTTGATTATGTCGGTGGCATCGTTTGGACTGTAGAAGAGAGAATCATTAAAATAAAGAGAAACTATCTCAAAATAATTTTTTTAGAAAAACCAACAATCAATATCTTAATCCATCACATAAGATTTTCAATTTTACGTGCTTGTTAGACGTACAACGGTAACAAATTCGCGTGTACGTCGCGTGTATGTACGAGAAACTTGGTGCAATATTTATTAAACCTTTACACGAGCGTTAACTAGTCAACACAACGATCCAAAGTGTGTATCCAAAGATTGTGTCAAAGGAGACCCGCTGAGAGTAACAATTTGCTGTACCCCTTGGGGGGTCCTCCCAGACCCCATTGTCCTAGGCTATTATAGCCCTTGTTTTCCGCGTACTTTTTGTTGTCGTCCAAATTGGATCTGTTAAACCCAGGTAACACAAAGGTAGGGCCGGTCTGTTTGACATCTTCAGAGTCCCATGGTCGAGACCATGATAAATCTTATTATTTTTGTCTAATAATCCTTGTTTATCTTTACGTATTGGTCTTCGGTACGGACACAGGTTAGTCTCGTCTCATCCTTGAGAGAGTAAGGTTTGTTAGTTCGTTTTATCTCCGCTGCTTGCAACGTTGTTACTGAGTTTATACATTTTGTATTGTTTGTGTATTTAATTTCAATTGTTTTTTTTTAGTTCGTTATTTGTTCGCTGCTTTACAACGCTACCAGTGAGTTTTTCTTTTCTATGTTTTAAATATTTGTGTATGTAATATTATTTGATTATTTTAAAATAGTTATTTGATTTCAAACGTTAGGCTATATTTTATTCTTTTAGTTTTTTAATGTTTTTTTTTTGTTTATTTTTCCTTTTTTTATAAAACCTACAAACTGTACGTACATTGTTTTTAATTGAATTTAAATGGGAATTGAATAATTTTAGACATATAGGCTATTGTTTATTACTTAGTATTTATATTGTCCATATAATCAATATTAATAATAATAAGTTTATTTCACATATGAAATGAAAATACGTAGATAATTCTTTCTCTCTATAAATGAAAAATATAAATGATATCTTTTCTAAACTTCAAACTTAAACTTCATTTATAGCAGACACAGGATATTGACTTTGCCTTGTGGATGTTTTTTTTTACAAAATTAGGTACCTAAGTTAGTCTGTTTTGTATTTAAATTCACGATTATAATAAATATCTTTTTAGAATTTGAAAGAAAAACAAGGTGTTAGTATAAGATCTCTTTTTATATACATAAATATACTGATACGTACTGCCCTCTGGGGCTCACTTTAGTGAGTATGAGTGTGGAAATCCAGTGAGATCCTAGCTAGATCTACAACGGTCTTGGGTTAAATCCTTCTTTTCATCTTTCTTATCAGGTCTCTCTTGACCAACTATTGTTTTCTTTCGACTCTGACGGTATTACAGTATTCAAGGACTAGTGGTCTTAATTTTATGTTCTTTTTTAAAGAACAAGAAACAAAATCTACACGTAAATACACACATGCATATATACATTTTATCATATGTTATGCCATGCACTTGAAAAATTATTACGTAACCTTAGTAGTTAATATTCATTGTCTTATTAATTTTTGAAATCCTAATTTTATGATTTAATATTATCAAGAAAATAATAAATAGTTTTGGGCAACATAAAATAAAATCTTTTAAAATATTTACCTTTCATAAATAATAATTAATGAGATACACATATCTCAAACCTCTTCTACGACAATCCCTCTCATCTCTGAAAAAAATTAATCTTTGGACACATGTTTCACACCTCTTTTACAATCTCTCTCATCTGTGTAAATGATTGTTAGGTACATATCTCACAGCATTTTCACGAAAATACCTCTAATCTGTGTGAATAATTATTAGACACATATCTCATACCTCTTCTACGACAATCCTTCTCATCTGTGTAAATGATTGTTAGGCACATATCTCACACCATTTCTACGAAAATACCTCTGATCTGTGTAAGTAATTATTAGACACATATCTCATACCCCCTTCTACGACAATACCTCTAATCTGTGTGACTAATTATTAGGCACATATCTCTACCTCTTGTACGATAATCCCTTTCATGTGGATTGTCACTAATCTTAATATTTCATCAACATTTCAACGAGATCGGTATAGCTTATTTTAGGAAATTATGACTATTATAACAGCTCTATAAATTTAAAAAAAAAAGTTATAGTAATAACTCCCGATTTTTTTGTAATAGCGACCAATACGCGTTAAGTACTCATAAGCTAGATATTTAGTAAATTTTAGTTAAAATCGTTCATTAGAATCGATTAGCAGCTATTACACATATTGAGCTATCAATTAATGAAAGAATCTCTCGAAACATAACTAAAATAATATCCAAACACATCAAAATCAGCCCATTTGTTTGAGATGTAAAGCACTGCACGGAAGACAGGCAGACTTCATTTCAAAAACAGCTTGAAGTTGAAATCTCAAAAAAGAATAATTCCAATTAAACGCAATATCGATTTTATTTTTATTTGTAAAAGAGTCGACAAGTTAATGGCAGACATCATGGTATTTACCCAACCCCATTACAATGTAATACAAGCAGATCCTCTAAATGTTATGTCAAAAAGTTGCTTTTTTTCCTACTTGAGAAATGTTAAAAATTATGTTGGTAGATCAAGTGGTCTCCACCAGTAATGTAAGTAAGTTTAAAACTGTTGTTCCACATATTTTCTGAACCTCGTAATTTGTGTATATATCTAATTTCTTGACGTCGCCTAGATGTGTAGCCTATATAGTGTGTTAATAAAATCTCTCTCTACTACATTAACACTTGTATGAACTTAAATAAAGCTAAACCTTATTGTGGCTGTTAACTAGGTCACCCGAACTTTCTTTTATGATATGTTGGAATTTTATCCCTTGCCATAACATAGGAAAATTTCAAATTTTAAATGTCTTCATTGTCACAAAAGATTAATAACAACAACACATTGAATAAAATTAAAATACAACGTTTCACGATACAATTAAGCTTATTGATAACATATAAAGATTGAAGAAAAAAAAGTCTGTATAGAATATACACGGAAGCAGGAGGGCAATTAATACCCTTTTACATGTGCGGGAGATATCTTAACGGCCAAGAATAGCCCAGATACTTTCAACCACAAATAATAAATGTTAGATATGAAGTTATGCACAACCAGTTTCGTGTTAAGTCCAATTCTAAAACCAAATATGTTATTGCTAAAGAAATTTTTAATGCTTAGAAAATACATTAAACGCTTTTTAATTAATTTCTGAACATTTGGGAAAAAACACAAAGTAAAGAAAAAAGAATGATATTTTATCGACGAAACTTAAAAATTGGAACAACCTTAGCTACTCAAATCATTAGGAAAAATTACCAATGTTATTAAATATATCCAACAACACAGGGATTATTAGATGTACAATACTCTAAACTAAACCTGAGTGCAAAGATTTGGTATTTTTTAAATTATCTTACATCGCAATTTTAGTCAAAAACATTGAGTCTGGTTGAACATTTTGTTTAATCTATGACTGAGAATATTTACATTGGACACCAACTTAGATGGAACTTCTATAAAATATGTATTAAACTCTTCCACCACTAAGTCATCAGTTTCAAATTCTGCGCCATCCCGTTGCTAAATTAGTTTTCCTTGTTTAATAGATTGGCCAGGTAAAGAGTTTATGATTTCCATTTGTTTAAAAATTTCATAATTTCCAGACTCAAAAATATTAGCAAAGTATTTACATTTTGATTCTCTAATCCAAGTATTTATATTATTCCTCAGACTTTTTTACACTAGTAGCCTATTATTAAAATTACTTTTGATTGTCTTATAAATTTTATATTTTGTTTTAATCGTATTAAAGAGTCCTACAATTAACCAATGTTTCAACTTAGTATTTTTACAATACCGATTCCAGATTTAATAGTCAATTTTTATTTCTCAACATTAATTTTGGGGAGTACTCTTGTAACATCTCAAATTAAAGGGTATAACAAGATGAAATTAATGGCGCTTGTGAAATATTTTTTGGTCGATCCTAACCAAAATGGTGGCTTAAAATGTATTTGAGATTTTAACATATCAATTCGGGGTTGGTACCATTAAATGCACAGCTGAATCTGCATATTTGCATTTAATTTAGTGTGTTATAACACAAGAACTATGAATAAAAAAGAAAAGTACATCAAATAAAGACACCTAGTCAAATTTCATGTTCTTATCTTAATTTTCGTTCCCGCTCTCGTGCTCATGTGCACACAACTACGAAGGACGGACGGCATGTCAAGAATTACGTTTTCTATTTCCTGAGGTTATGAAACTTAAAGATCAGTCAAAAAACGGAAGTCAATATTTTTAACGATTACCAAACTTCCCCTATACTTTGTAAAACGGCAAACTTGGGGTAGGTTTCTGACGCTACGTTGAAGTCCTCATAAACATAACTAGGCTACAAATATGTTTTGTTTTTCATCTGTCTGCCAGTGTGCGTGTTATTAATTTTAAAACTGTATTGACTACCTGCAGAAATAGATAAGAAAGCTTTAATCGCTAGCACGTAATTGTTAAAACTGAAAAACTACTGCACTGATCTAAAAATAATTTTCAGTTTCAATTAGCTTGAAAATAATATTTCTACCTTGCCATTGACGAAACATACGTTATCGTTTACATTTTAAGAAAAGACGCGAATAACAAAACTCGAGAACTACTATACCGATTTCAAACAAACACTTTGTCAGTGACAAAATATATTTTTGTTGTTTGTATTACTCACTTAGAAAAAAATATTGTTTTTAGTTGAGAAGTGAAGAACCGATTTTAATTAAATAAAGCCTAAAACCTAGTCATACAAAACCTGGAAAGAAAACTCGATTAGCAGTTCTTGATAAGTCATCGATAATTAAAAGTAAGTTGACAAACTTGTTGATGGAAAAACAGAGAGTCGTTGCGGTTTATAAACAAGTTATGTTTTTGTAGGGATTGGATTCGAATCTACTAACCACTTTATATTTAAGTAATTGAAAAATTATACGCTAAAAGAACGCGGGGCAGTAAAAAAGTAAGTTGCATGTGTTTGTATCGCTTTTTGTTAAAGGTACATTTTGATTACAGCTGTTGGTAGCATTGTTTTTCTGTAAAATAGTCTGTTACATTTGTATGATTCCATTATTAACAAATACAAGTAACAATGTCCTGTCACTTAGAAGTTGCTTCCAAATTGGAAATCCGTGCTTTTACTCGTTTTCTATGGACTAGAAAGTGTAATCATACTGAAATTCATCGGCAGTTTAGTGAAGTTTAAAGTGCTAAAGTTTTTTCTTGCCTGCCGTTGTAAAATGGTGCGAGCTTTTTGAAAACAACAGGAGTGATATTGGTTATGAATGCAGACAAACCATGGTTATGATCCATCTACTTCGGTCACGGATGGCAATGTCCAACAATTAATTTTTGCAAACAGAAAATTCACAGTCGTCGAAATCGCAGCTGAGAATATTTCTCATGGGAGTGTGCACAGTATCATCTCTGCTCATCTGCAGTGTACGCTCGTTGGGTGTCTTGCTTACTCACTGCAGAACACAAAGATCGTCTCTGCAAGTTCTTGCTTCGTTATTACAGGCAAGGAAATACATTTTTTGACAGAATTGTGACTGAAGATGAAAGTTGGGTCCATCATTTCACTCACGAGACATGCTCAATCTCCTCCTACAAAAAGTTTCGACAGGTTCCATCAGCAGTGAAAGTGACGGTGATTCTTGTTTTCGACAATAAAGGTAAAGTAGAAAAGGAACAACAATTATTGCAGCAGCTTAATTACTGCGAAACTTGGAACAGACGAAGAAAACCAATGAACAACCGTCGCCCAGGAAAACTGTCAAAAGATGTTGAACTGCTCAATGACAATATAGTCCAAACCTTGCACATTGTGATTTCCACGTATTCGCTTCAATGAAAGAAGCTCTTGCCAAACAGCGATTCTGAAATAATAAAGAAGTGAAAAACGCAGTAAGAGAATAGTTGCCAGAAGTTGAACGTATTTTTTTTAATGAAGGAGTTGTCACTCGCTATGATAAATGTCTGAATCGATATGGTAGCCTAATTATGTAGAAAAGTAGAGTTTTATTTGTAGTTTCAGAATAAATAAATAAATTTTATTAATTTTCACAACTTTTAATTTTTGTAGGAAGTGAAATTTACTTTTTGAGTGCCCATCGTAAATTGTTATAGTCTACTTACCCAGTATAAGAAGTATAGGGTAAGCTGAGATATTGCTAAACATTTTGATCTTCACGCTTCATGATTTCAGGAAATAGAAAAAATGATTTTCGAAATGCATTTCGTCGTTGTCGTCTTTAAATAAACAGTATATCGCTACACAAATTTATACAGGAACATAACATTTGGTTTATAGGACTGTATTGTATTCATATAGAACTTTATTGAAATTCAGAAAAATAGAATTTAAAAACGTCTGAATGGCTGCCATTTTAAACACTTTCTTGTTCATATCTCGTGTGTTATTCAACTTATTAGATAAAAAAATCTGCAGATTTCAATTTTGCATGTAATGTTATCAATAGAACTCTCTACGACGACAAATGAGAAGTTATCGCCAAAAATATAATTTCGAACATTCACCTCCCAAGAAAATGTAAAGTTACGAGATCCGGTCCGGCAGTATCGAGTGACACAAGTGTGTAGTGAGTGGATGCTCCTTCGTATAGTAGGGCTTCTAGGTCTAACAAGGCCGATAGAATGACAAGAGCGAAGCGAGTAGAGATTTTAAAATATACACCTCTAACCGATACATAGAGAGCTGTGATTACATAACTACGAAATACAGAAAATTTGTGTAACAACTGTTAAAAAAACAACTTAATTTAACATATCCTACAAGGTCCAAAGAGACTACCTTTTGGACATTATATTAGAGCGTAAGTACTGTACCATGATGCTACCCACCAATTTGTTTTTAATTAATGTAAGATAAAAATCTATAATCGTTTCTAAGAATTTCTTTCACTATTTGTATTGTATTTGATAATTTTATATAGTTTTGCAACAGTCAAAAGGGAAAATAACAATCAAAGTTATAGTGGTTAAATAAAATTACAAGTTATATAAACGTAAAACATACACATTCAATTAACAAATTATAAATTTATACAAAGACATAAAATATATAATGTCACTCATAAGTCTATAACGTAGAATCCAGTAATTCCTCCACTGTGTAGAAAGCATTGAACTTCAGTAATCACTTTAATTTTTTTTTTTTTTAATGTTTATTTAAACTCGTTAGGAAGTTCATGAAACGGACTCCACTCTCAGAGGGCAGCTTTACAAAAGCCTTCAATCTGAGATGTTGACCACGGAAATCATATTTATGATGCATGGAACTCATAATAAACAAATACTATTATAAAACAAACTAATGAAATTAAAAAAAAATCCAATACAGGACACTTTCTGTTCGACTCAACATTGTCATTTTAATGGTACCCCCGTAACCCTTTTATAATCGACAATGTTCCGGCACATTTCTAGGTTAGGGTGGATGTATGTAATAGAGTTGTAAATAATAAACAAAATGGCGCCCTGTGCAGCTGTACAGCGTACAGATCATCAGCTGTTGGTTGTTAGTTTAACATCTGCTTGGTAGCCTATGTCTCAATCTAATAAACTGGCCGTCACACTTTGCCAATCCAATTATATGAACTTTTTTTAAGAGGGGTCAAAAGTAAGTAGTAATTTAAACTTAGGTGGACAGTTTGTTAACATGTGTGAGCCTGGGAGGGTTATAGAAGGTGTTCAGATGGTATGCGGAGTTCAGGTACGTGTAAACGATGTTAAACTATTACTCAGCGCTAAAAAGTGTGTATTTTTGGGTTCTAAGCTCAAATTTTACACTTTTTTTTTTTTTAAGAACTGGAGAACTTCGGATTCTAAGAGTCTGCAAAAGGTTTAGGTTAGGAAGCTCATAAATTTACGGTGTTGACCCAGCATCGTAAGGATAAGTAGAGAGCTACAATTGGTAGCGAATCTTAGTTGCAAAGCGAGAACTACGGTGAAACTCGATGTGCTCATCCCAAAACACCCGGTGGAAAGTCTTCTTAGCACCACAATTAATTGGCAGTATCGCGATGGATTTATTTCATATTTACTGGACAAGTTCGTTAATCTGAAAAATCAGTCGATATTTTAAAATTACAACCCGTTTTCAAAGTTCAATAAATTTTTGGGGTCATTTTTCAACACTTTTTTCCTTTGTTGTTTAATTGCGAAAAACCTCTGGGGCACCATCGCCTCATGAAAAAAGAAGAAAAGAACATAAAATAAAAACACCTTTGTACAATGTTCCATAATAGCTCCTTTTGCGGACCGTTAAAAAAAAATCGAAATTTTGGCTTTGTACAGTGTCCCATAATAGACCTTTAACATCTGCCAAATGATAAAGAAATTATTTTGTCTAGAAGCGTATTTAGGATTATTACTTAAACTGTTAAAAAAAAAACTCAAAATCAAAATGTAAAAAAAAAAATTGAAATTTTAGTCAAATTTGTAAATTAGGTTTTACTATTCACTTGAAATAGTTCCTTGGGAGTTCTATAAGAGTATGGCAAGCCCGTCGAATCCACCTGAATCTACACCTTTCTTCATGTCATATTGGGTTAGATCCATCTCATTCATCTTTCCTATAAACCCTAGCTTGACCGACTATAGTTCTTTTTCGACCCTGAAGCTATTAGATTATTCAAAGGTTTTGTTCTCTTCTATTTTTTTTTTATTAGGCGTAGATGACAGAGAGATTTTTCGCCTTTTAAAACAAAAATCGGAGAAAAAATGAAACGAGCAACATTTGTGAAAGCTGCAATCATCAAATGAAATGAAAACATTCTCAACAATGAACACTTTTAAAAAGATCGTGATAAGAAGGTATTACAACTGAGGAACCTGTCACTGTAACAACAAATACTGTGGAAAATTGTGTTTTCTTACGATTGTAGGTTTTACTACTCATGGAAATAGTAATTACAACTGAGGAACCTGTCACTGTAACAACAAATACTGTGGAAAATTGTGTTTTCTTACGATTGTAGGTTTTACTACTCATGGAAATATGATTGCTAAAGTTCGCAAAATTTCAAATTGGCGTTTGATAGTTCTTATCTTATTAAAAAAGGGGGGATTTTCTATAATCATAGAAATTTATAATAGTGTCTGAGTCGAAATATAACAAGAATTGGTGAACCAACAGGAAAGATGTCAGAGGCCCAACCTAAGACTACATTAAAAAAATATGTAGTTCCAGCAAGTCATTCGGGATTGCGACGCCCATAACTCATTACAGTAAATCCCTTAGGATATCCGAGAATAAAATAAAAGATCTGTTCTTAGAAAATCTTTGTTACAATGATAAGAAAAATGTTTTCAAGCACTGAAGATCTTGAAACTAGCTTTCTTAACTTTAATTTTTAACAACAGTTTTCGAAGAAAACTAATTTATAATTCCTATAAAATAGTAAATCGTTACAATGATTTTCTTTTTAAATTGCTTCAACTTAAAGTAGGTAAGTTCTGTTACTTCATCAATTTCTGAAATAAAAATAACTACAACAGCTAGAATTGCATCATTTTACAATTCAAAAGCAGACATTTTAACGTAATACAACGTAAATCACCGTAAAACAAAATGGTGGTTTTAAATATTGTCACCGTGTATCAGGATTGGTTGTCACTTCTTCCCAATGACAACCCGATGCGAACAATAGATCAGGGCTTCAGGGCGCAAGGGTGGAGTAACAAAGCTTTTTGTATGTTCACAAAAAAGAAGATGACAAGGGTGAGTTTTTCGAGTGTCCTTAACATGAAGTAGGGTAGATTATCGAGGGGGGGAGAGACACAGATGTTTGATCCACCGGAGAGGGAGGTTCCCCAACTCCTACAATAGGAAGGTCCCATGATAAAAACCGTTTAATGTAACATACAATTGAATAGATGTACGGTCGAATGAACTGATGACAACGAACTGCGAGGGCTCTTTAGTCCTTCATTATGACAGGGTGTAATCCTCCACCTAAAGGTTGCAACTCCCACTAGTTATTGTTGATTGTAAAAAGCTTTAATTCAATTGCTTTCGAAAAAATATGCTTATTTATTATTCACAGACTGGAATTTAATTTTACAAGTTGTACAGATTGTATTTATAAGACTGTAAATTAAATCCTCGTGTTATAAACGTGTCCTCAACTTAAATCTATTAAAATCCAGTTTTTAATTACGGTAGTTCAGTTTCAATTAGCTTTTTGCCAATTATTTCTCAACCATTATGTTTTTTACAGGTTTGAGTTATTAATCTTCACATTTATCTACAATTTGAACAAAATGTTTGAGAACTTTTTTGACAAGAACTGTAATTTTATTTTAGTTTTGATTTGATACACTGTTTTAAGTCATTATTCTCCACTTTCGAGAAATTTTATCGACATAGGTTGTACAGATATTATATATCGCTTCCTCAAAATCTAAATATATATATAGTATTTTATTTTTTACCAGTAATTCATGAAACGGCAAATTATTGTTTAAATAGAGTTTTGTTCAAGTCCTTAGAAGCTGCATTTTAATAACACTTAATCAAAATCGTTGGAGCTTATTTCGAAAAAATCGGAATTTTGAGTTTGCTGTTAATAAAAATCGTTGGGAAAAAATACGCCTCTAGTTAGGCATATTGTCAAAAAGTAAATCATACTAAATTTTATCAAAATTAGTCCGTTTGCTTGTTTAGTAGAGAACTATAAAGTAATCGTTATTCCAAAATCCTGTAAAAGATGATTTTAAAGTGTCTCTTTCTTTAATAAAACGTATTATTATTATTGTACAACGCGATGATGACCGAGAGGTTTTTTTTTCCTTGAAGCAACAACAAAAAAGTTGATGGGCACCATCGTGGAATTTACTCAACCCCCTACATACAATGTTATGCAAGCAAATCCCCTAAATGTAATGTCCAAAAGTTGGTTTCTTAAAGTTGGATATGTTAAATTGTATCGATAGATCAAGGAGTCATCCAGTAGGGTAAGTTTTTTTTTAAAAGAGTTGTTCCACATTTTTTGTGGACGTCTTAATTGTTTATTATTTCTTAACCTCGTCCCTAACTGGCCTCTAAGCTGTGTATATATTAAAAATCTCCGAGCTTCGCTTCTGTCAGTGTCTCAGCCCTAGCGTGCTTCGAAACAATACATATGTGTATGAGCCTACGCTCGCTACGCTCATGATGAGTCGACCTTGCCGAATATCCTATAGTAATATATTCTTTAGAAGGTCAGATTTCTAAATTACATTATTGACAATAATTTGGCTATTTGTCGTCGTAGATGTGTTGGATTGCTAACATTGCCTGCAGAATTGATATCTGCGAGCTTGTAACTAATTCACCGTGTTATAAGTTGAATAACACAAGAGGTATGAACAAAAAAGTTTCATATAGATTTTTTTAAAATTTAAGTACTATCGTTACAGCTCCCTATACCAAATTTTATCCTTTTGTGGTTTACGTACAGGCGATATCGGCAACGAACGGAGAGCACGTCGAAAATCTCTTCGATATCCTGTGTCCATGAATTAAACGTCATGATCAGCCCTATACTTCATATAATAAACAAGGAAAACGTTATAACGTACCTTAAACTTGTAATTTATATTTTTGTAATTTCCAAGTAATTGTAGGCCTACATAAAGGATGTTTCATAAAATCGAGTATCTCTTTCCTTTATTATTATTCTAGCTGTGAATCTTTCAATAGGAACTACCTCCATTCAAAATAGTTAGTAGCTCAAGTTTCTCTCGTGAAGTACAAAGTTAGTTACAGATTGTTGAGAGTGAATGGGGGGGGATGCAATTAGTGCATGTCATGATGCACCGAGTGCAACGGAGAGTTACCTATATATGTGTAGGTTGATAGGTGTAGCTGCAAGGGCTGTCATATCACCGACTTCAAACTTTATTGTTAATATTTTCATAAGAAAGATTTCCAATTAATTGGAAATTTTGATCCTTTATGTTTTTCGTTATTTTATATTATAGTTTTCAATGTCAAATTTTTAAAAGTATAAATAATTAGAACATTATAAACAATTTAGAAAATAAAGGTTTGTATAAAACGAGCGGGATTTCTAAAATTTGAAAAATAAGAAAGCTTCTTTTTTAACTGCTTTCAACAAAACCAATTATTAAACAAAATTATTATAGGCCTACCCCCAATACTATTTCTATAGGATGCAATGAAGTTTTACGTAAATATTTAAATTTAAATTTCCTGTACTAAATGTACGGACGGAATACTTGCCCTATGTTCCAGTCTCGTCGTCTGCTCAAAATAGCTGCATTTCAGTATAGACTATGAATATAGGGTATATTTGGTAATCTTCAAAAATTTCGACATTAGTTTTTTTACTCGCCATTTTCACGTTTTATGGCTTCAAGGAAATTGAAAAAGTAATTTTCTACTCGCTGTCGTCGTACGTAATAAAGACAGCGGTCACAAAGATCTTTAACTTTGCCGCTGTCTTTATAGGGACATGAAACTTAGAATATGAGATTAATGTGTACTCAAATAAAAACCCCATTAAGGAATCCAATAAAAAAACGTAACATTTTAACAGATTTTTGTTCATATCTCTAATAGTATTCAACTTATACACAGTATTAGATAAAAGTTTGGAAATATTAATTCTGCATGTCATGGTAGACTACCAACCCCACCTCTCTACAATAACAAATAGCGAAAAATTCTATTTCAAACTCCCAAAAAATTGTGAAATTTAATACTTTTAATATCTGAAACTGGATAAGACTCGTTGATCTTCCAATATAATTTAAAATATCTCACCAGTTCCATGAAAACAATTTTTGGGCATTATATTTACAGAATCTGTTTCTATTCTAAGGTATGATGGGCTGGGTAAGTACCATGATGGCGTCCATTAACTTCTTTATTTTGTAGATGATGTGAGAAAGTTTGCGTAATTGTAATTTCACAGTTAATTTTACGTGTTTCTATCTTTAAAAGCGATCAATATTCAATCTAAAGGTACCTCCATTATAATACTGTACAATTGATTACAGCGATATTAATATTTTCTTCTTCTTCTTTTTCTTCTTGACAAATAGCGAAGTTCATGTCACAAAATGTATTTACAGTAAGTGGTCCGGTATGATCGAAACACCCACACGAGCGGGAAAATTTAAATAAATGTACACGATGTTTCTGTATACGCGGAGATATTTCAAAGGTGGTTGTATTGGTTAAAACACGGAAACATGTTCCTATAAACATATGTTCGAAAACGTTTCTTTTGCCAGCTAATCCGTCATTTTGTTTTCCTTACCAATTACAAAATAATTTATATCTCTAAAACGGCTTCATCGATTGAGATGAAATTTTGCACGGTATTCATAAATGTAATGACCTAGTTGAATAAAAAAAATTAACTTGTTCCAACAATCTATTTAAAAATTGCGGGCATTAAATTTTTTTTATTGAAAATGAATTTAAATGAGTTAATTCAATTAAAAATATTTAAATAGATTATTTGTATATATAAAACCACCCCCTAAATTATCTTCGCCCAAAAAAAAGCACCTTTATATACACATCAAGTAGGACCTAGCCTACTCAAGTAATAGTGATATAACGAAATACAAGGTTCAGAAAACCCGTGTAACTGTTTTCAACAAACTCACCCTGCTGAATAATACCACTTGATCTACCAATACAAAATAATATTTCCTGCAAGGTCCAAGAAACCTTGGACAGTACGTTTAGAGGATCTAATTATATTAGGCTACATTGTACGATGGGGTTGAGTAAGTACCACGATGTCTCATATCAATTGTTTAAAATTGTTCATAACAATACACAATGGTAGTTCTTGTTCATCCAATACTCATCCTTCAAAACCATAACTGTTGGAAACTTTATTGGTTAGTGTTGAAAGACCTAGAAATGTCTATTAATTTACATGATTTTGTTTTAATTTGTTGACCGATAATTTTGATCTCCTTCAATGTGCAATCATAATAAAGACAAATTGCTCAATACTAAGAGATCTCACAATTTTGTGTCTTAGAAATGTTTGTAACCGACTGTATTCCAGATGATTAGCATATTAATTTTCTCACGGCCGCCATTGTGAGACAAACGCAACATTTTTGGACATATGTTTATAAAAAAACTTTCTTTTCTTTATTTTGTTTAAAATTTGATCAGGAATTAACGTAATTGAAAATTGTATTTCAAAAATAATAATAATTGTCTGTAAAATATAATTAAATTACATTTTAGTGCCAAATAAGTGTTGCAAGAGGTGATTTCACTAATATCGTTCAAAGTGAAATTGTTAATCTAACGCCTAGGCAATAGGCAACAATTAATACAGCAGTGTAAAGCATAGTTTCGACGTAATTTGCAGGGGTCGACGATATCACAATAATTTTAAGTTTTTTAATCTAAAAATTTTAAACTTATATACAGTATTTCAAAATATATTCTTAATATATGTATATATATATATATATATATATATATATATATAGTTCTTTAATATATATGCTCGGATAGCATACTATGGATAGCAGACATTAATATTTTAACATAAAGAAGATAATTCGAATATTTGTGATTTAAATTTATCAGTTTACAATATTGGCAGTTGATCAAATTTTGCTCAAGTGTAGCCTCTAACAACACAAATAAAATACAATGGTCTCAATCTATTCTATAATTCCGGTTCACGAGTTAGCCTATCGACAAAACACCAAAATATCGGTCTTGGGTATAATGTAGACGACGCCTGCTGTCATCTGTGCAGCTTAAACGGAAGAACAGAATTTAATTGAATTTTATGTGGGCATATTTTGGCTATATCTAGATTTTTAAATTTTTTATTTTAACGATAACTCAAAATTTGGAGGTATCTGAAAAAAAACACGTAATAATAATCTGGTTTTATGCCTATATTTTAGCACAATTTAATTAATATCGTTACAGCTAATATTGAGTAGTAAACCTAACCTAAACCATGAAACCTAACCCATGTAACTTAACCTAACCTAATCGAACCCAACCAAAGCCATGCTAAGCTATCCTAACGTAAACCAAGTAACCTAACCAAAGCTAAATGTTGAACTTGATGAGTATATGGTATTGTATATGATAACTGAAAGTTTTGTGCATTGTTTATCTGTTGTCTACAAATTTTGACGACATTCCGAAAACAGAAAGTCGGTTATTTTGCTAGTTTAAAAAAACTTAATGGAATAGACTATTAGAAAAAACTGTTTACCAGTATGGAACATGAACTGTGAACATTGATTCATCAAATTGTACTTCCCGTATTTTATTTGCTAGTAATTAATGATATATATAGAGTACATTGTAGGTCTGACTCACTATATGTTAAGTCAAAAGTTAACACTATCAGTTGTTTGGTTCAATTCATTTGCCGATGATCGCTGACGTGTGTTTTGTCCTATACAGTTAGTATTTTAAATTAGAATCGATAATTTCAAGGAAATCGTTGGTTTTAGATTAATTTTATAATATAAAATCAGTTACTATAAACTCACTAATCCTTCTGTAAAATCGTAGGTGTATATAAATGTTAAGTCCCCAATCGCACTAATATCAGGCTCTTTCAGGCCTCGAAGCTATACACATATGAAGGAGGATTCACTGGCTACACTCATGTCGTAACTCGGCACGGCTGAATCTCATTAATATACAAATATCACTTTTTTGAGAGGTCAGGATTTTATATTACAATATTTAAAATAACTGCGCTATATGTCATCGTAGAGAGGTGGAATTGATAACATTTTTCGCAGAATTTAAATATGTTTTTTTTTTAAATAAAATTTAATGTGTTTGAAATGGTCGCCATTTTGTCATTTTCAATTCTATTTTCCTAAATTTTAAGTGGTTCTGTATTAACACACTTTGTTACATCAAAATTCATGTTATTATCTTATTTTTGTTATTGAAATCGCCCTTACGTATAGACTACAACGATAAAATGAATTATTTAGTGTGTTATAAGTTGAATAACTGTTAGATTTGAACAAAAAACTGTTTATTATGACCACAATTTTGACATACTGTATTCAATAATGATCTACAGGAGCACGCTATAGTCTTCTATACTAAATTTTATGTTGTATAATTTTGTTACCGCCATTGTGCTTACGTACAAATGACAACAGATGAACGGTATGATGAAAATAAATTTTTCAGTTTCCTGACACCATAAAACGCGAAAAACAGTCGAAAAACCGGGTTCGAAATTTTTGATAACTAAAAGAGAAAATAATTAACAGGCTTTCAGCATCCGAGAAGGAAAAAGAGAGAAGAGAATAAAGTGTGAACGATCACTCTATACATTCTATATTGTATTTAATATTACAATATTATTAAATACAAAATCAATGTTTCAATTACAGATAAATTAAATGGCGCGTATAAAGCACTTAAATCACAAACAATAAGTGATTATTTGTGCAAAACATTTAAATGCAGTTGGAAATGAAAGAGGAGGGAGCTTTACATTGATTATTTGTTAAACAGTTTAGCCAGAAGCGAGGTATTAAAATATTGTTAATGGGTCATGGTGGTGGTCCCCGGAACTGTCTGATAAATCAATTTGAGTCCCCGGTCGTCGCTAATTGTCAGCTCAATTAGAACACCCCCCCCCCCCCCTACCACCGACGACAACCCTCACAAATAGAATTTAACCCTGGCAACGGGGCTGCGTAATCCATACTGTAATTTCAAATTAACGTTTGTTGATGTATTTAGTTTCAGTGCACAATGATCAATGTAATGATTTTAATTGTAGTTTCCAGCTTTGATAACATACGTGTTGGAATATGTAACAACAGTGTTTACACTTTATAATAGCTAACAAATGGTGGGGAAATAGGCATAAACTAAATTAAAAACAAGTAAAACTAATAGTCACCATGTCATTTCGATAATTGTCAATCTGCGACGGTTTGCAAACGATTTTTCAAAGACGTCATTACATTTGTGGGTTTGAAGATATTAATATTACAATACCGAATTAAAGCTCAATTAATCAAACACTCATAGAAGACAAACACAAACGCCAATCAAGGAAAGCGTTGTTCTCAAAACATAAAATTAACGCGTCCAATTTGGGAGTTGAGCCTCCGGTGAAGCCCCGAACTCCATGGCTCCAATTAATTAAACAGCCATGGTGTAATTTATAATAAAATGTAGAAATCAAAATTAATACGAGACAGGCACTCGCACCACGTCTGGCTAAGTGTACGGACGGAATATTTCTACTGTTCTAGTCTCGTGGTCTGCTCAACATAGCTGCATTTCCGGTCAGCTGTTCACTGCCAAGTGACACCTGAGCCAAGTGGCATCGTCACCAAATTGTAAAGTAAAATTGAATCATGGACGTCGTCTTTTAAAAAAACTATTTAAATTACGCTCTAAATTAGATTCGCTAGTGTCATAAATACATCCTCAACGTAAATCGTATTTAATTAAAATAAAGCTTTCAATTGCTACGGTCAAATTAATTTTTTTGTTGTTGTCATTTTTTCCTGAACTGTTATGTTACTTTCAATTTGTTCACTGGTTTGAGTTATTAATCGTTACATTTCGCTAAAATTTGAGCGAAATCGTTAAAGCCGATTTTTAGAATTTACGGTTTTTTGTTGGTGGCTAACAAACCTGTATGTTTGAAAAGATGGCGACCAATACTTTTTCTTGGTGTATTTAGTGGCTGCCTTTGTGCAAAATTTGATCATAATCGGTACAACCGGTTTTGTGTTGTTATTTTTTTAATTATAAAAAAAAAATGAAACAAAACCTCGTCTCGAAATATGGTTAAATATTCTCACAAATAAAATTTGATCAAAATACAATTCACTCTGTAGAGAAATCCACAGATGACAAAAGACGAACAATATTGTTTTTGGTTCAGAGAATTTTCAGAAATAACAACTGAAGTCCCGACAGCTCTTTTTGTCTATTTCGTTTTATTGAACGATCATTGCGATACATGACTTTTTACTTAAAATAATTTCACTACACACGATATTAAGTGAAATGGCCAACCGTAATACTTGTGTCTTACGATAGATGTTGTTATCGTATGATATACACCCGTTTAACTACTACAACACAATTTGAACGCGCACTAGCGACACCTATCTTATAAGATAATTATCGCGTATCATTTACCACTTTAAGATTTGTATCATATTGCTCTAGAGTACAACCGGCCTTATTAACTCACCAACATAACCTAAATCACTTCTTGACAGACACATTCGTCCCACTACCATCTCAGTACGAACTATTCCGAGTACATGGAGCGTTAAAGTTTTCGGGATTCCATACAACGGCCCGATTTTAAACACGTGAACACAACAAAAAAATTCCTTCCTTACCATACTTGAATCAGTATTATTTCGTTGCATAAGAAATGCACAGAAATAACTGTGAGTATTACTACAGGTCTGACAACCTAACAAAAATTAAATTTATCTTCTCTAATCTCAACCAATGAGAAAGTAACCTATTGTGTTGAACAAGTGGTCCTACATTCGACGTTACGTAGTGGAATCGTGTTCCAAAGTACCATCTTGAAATGTAGGCGGTAACCTAGATAAAAATATCCGATAAGAAAGAAACAAAGGGACAGAGCATTACGATAACAGCTGATAATAGGAAGAAATAATATATGCAACTAAATATATTACCGTCTTGTCTTTGTATGATAAGATCGCTCGTATTTGCATTTTATCTTTTGTGTCGAGGGGAAGAAGATCGGATGGTTGAAGGATTTTGAAAACGGACAAAAATGTATGTATTGTTTCGTTTACGCTTCGTTAGGAAAGGCGATCGGGTTTATGAATGTTGGTTTGGATGTAGGATTTTTCCCTCGGTCATCATCGCCTCATGAAAAAAAGAAGAAAATAGAAACTGCTAGCTCTTTAATAGCGTCAGAGAGAGAGAGAGAGAGAGAGAGAGAGAGAGAGAGAGAGAGAGAGAGAGAGAGAGAGAGAGAGAGAGAGAGAGAGAGAGAGAGAGAGAGAGAGAGAGAGAGAGAGAGAGAGAGAGAGAGAGAGAGAGAGAGAGAGAGAGAGAGAGAGAGAGAGAGAGAGAGAGAGAGAGAGAGAGAGAGAGAGAGAGAGAGAAAATAACAAGGTTTTGTCAAAAGAGAACTTATATGATAGATGAATGAGCTGAATGCAACCCAAAACTAGATAATAAAAGGTGTAGCTACAACTAGGGTTCATTGGAATTTCACGCCAATAATAAATAGATTTACAACTTTTTCATGTAGTCTTGGGTTAAAACAAATTTTTCAACACTCTTGAGCAACACTTGTTTTCTTACGACCCTGAGGTCTTTAAATTATTCAACGTGGAGTGGTCTCTTTTTTACGCTGTTTTTCTTACGATGATGATCGAAAGCTTTTTCGACAAAAAACAAAAACAACAAAGATTAAAAAAATACTTCGGGTGATCTGTAGTAAGCACGTTCCCGTCGTCTTAATTTTAGCTTTCGTGATCAGAATTCGCTACTAATCATACTACTCTTCCTCACAGTGCTGGTTTAAAACCGTAACATTTTAAGCTCCTACAGGAATCAACTCTGCGCACAAAACGGCTTAGAGGTACTTTTGATTATTTCTAGTCTGCGGTTAATTTAAATAGCTAGCGTTGTCTCTTGGCGTTTGAGAGATCTTGTGGAGGCTCAGAAATGTACGGTGTTAATCTATCAACATATAAGTTAAGACTTACTATTTATAATAAATTTTGGTGAAATTATTGCTGTAAAATATTTATGTATTAAAATCTGTCCAATAGATCGTAAAATATTTAAAAATAAAGATGTCAAGCGTATGCTGAAACCACGCGACTTATAGTCCGTAGGGATGTACAGTTATTTTTATAAAGTCGAAGTCTTTCAAGCGGTCGTTTAAATTCTACAGACAGACACGCGCGTGAAATTATTACAGTCCATGGTTTTACCTACGGACACTTATAAAAAGAAATGAAAATGCAATCCATCTTTTAATTGAATTGTTTGTCTTACATCTCACAAAAACAGCTTTTAAAACTTATACGCTACGTATTTCTAATTGTATGGTTCACAATTCGTCATACAGAAAACAATAATATACGATTTCTCACTGCAATGTAATTTCAAATCCACATAATGTTTATCAGATTTGTAGGTCACGCCTACAAGCTACAAGTATGGGGGAAAATATCTTACACTTTAAATTTGGCATAGCGCCAATAGATTAATTTTTTCGTTAAATAAATATAGATAATTGTTATCACAATAACTTCTATTTTTATTGATAGCCTACCCCACACATAATATTTCCTTAAAACTTTTTTAAATCGATCCTTTTTATGGTTAGTCTACCACTATATTTTTTGTAAATGTGAGACAACACAAAGAGTATAAACACAAAGTTTGAAATATATAGGATTTATAGTCTTACACAGTTACATCGTTTTTGGTTGTACTGTACTTAGATAGAGACAGGTGGGGAGTAACACAAATGAAATTATAAGGCTCCTAGGGATAAATAATTTACGTAAATTAAATATCTCTAACAGAACACTTATTAGATATGACTATATTATTAGGGCTAATTGACGGCGTAGAGTGGGATACTGTTTACATGAAACTATACAGGGTGACTGAAACAGGTGTGACAGCTGTTTTTATTCGATGAGTTTAAAAAAAATTTAAAGAATAATTCCTAGGGTTTTTTTTGGACTCAACACGTAGTTTTTAACTGCCCAGCTCTGGACAGAAAACGATTTGAATTCATGGGCACTCTATGGAGTGGGGGACTGAAAGGGAAATAAGACATCATCCGAAGCATTTCACGGTTTTACAAAAACCTGATACTGGATTGATAAGGAAGTTCTTATGAATGACTGTGCACAATAAGCTATACCACAAGATTTTTTTGATTAAAACTAGAGGTATTACCAAATTTTTCATATCACCCGTCATTTTGCCAATATAGTTGTAGGCTCCTAAATCTTTTAAAAAGAACCCCTATTTTGTAAAGCAATTACTGATAAAACTCATTGTTTTAAGACCTTTTAATTCTTGAGTATTTTGCGAAATTTTTAACTGTTTAAGAGTTGTAATTGCTCAAAGTTGTGAAAATACAAGGTTTAAGGCCTTTTCAGAGGTCTATTTGTAGAACCTAAAATAGTTGAACCGAATTTAAAATTTAAACATGGAAAAATATTAAAATTTTGAAAATCACATTTTTTTTTTTCGTAGTAGGACTAAAAAATTGTAACATTTTTGAGAAATTAATTATCATTTTTCTAGATAAAAATAATGTTTAGCAATACACTTTATAAATATCAAGTAGTTAATTGATACTCTTTATTCCTTAAAACTAATGTTATGCAAATTTTACAATGCAAAAATTATGTTGACACCTACTGGCTTTCTCCAATTTGTAGTTATTACTGGATGTATTAGACCTTGTGAATAAGATATTATTGCCGAAACAAATGTATTAACAGTGCTTAATAATACAATTAGTCTTTAATTTATAATGTGTAATAAAATTTAGTGATAATAAAGAGCTGGAGTAGGCCGGTGGATGTTCTAGACAATTAACTTATGTTTTTTGTTTTCTATCGATAACGCTGTTATTCCTCAGTCTACAGAACAAATTTTTACCCTAGCTCTAGATTTACACTTCACCTGTAATTGACTTTGAAAATAAGAAAAATTGTCTCTTTAAAAATAGCTTGAATTTACGAATTTTTAAAACATATAAGTGGCTATAACACCTAAACGGTTAGAGCTATCAAAAATATCCAAGAATAAAAAAGTATTAAAATAATGAGTTTTATTTAAAATTGCCATAAAAATTTAGGGAATCAATTAAGAAAATTTATAGCTGATTTCAATATTGGAAAAAATAGCGTGTAATGTGAGATTTGGCAATAAAGTCCTTGGGATATCTTTTAAAGTTTATATTAACTTTTGTACTTCGACTAAAAAGAGGCAACACCTGTTTCAATAACCCTGTATACTCGATTTACCTCCCAAAACAAAAAACAATTGAATGCCTCTGATCGAGCATTTTAAAATCATAGTTTTTCACCATTATAGACCAATCACCGGTTGTTACGCCACAAAATTAGTTTCATTAAATTGTATTTAGTAAACTTTGTATAAATCGAGATATTTTAAAATTTCATTAAATAAATATATTGACACCTGATAGGTTATAGATGTGTGCAAAGAAAGTATTTTGTAAAAAGGGGTCCGCTTACCCTCCCCAACCCCCACACACAAACCTTTCTCAAGAGAGTAAACTACACTTCAAAAAAAAAATTATCTCCTATAAATTTCTCCCGTCAGCCAATTTCGCAGCCGGTCATCGTGATAATGAAAAATCGATTTCTAAGTTTATTGGGCTAAGTGGTTAGGTGAGGTGACATGTGTCCAACCGACACTTGCATATTGTATCAGCTAGACGTCGTTTTGAGTGACAACCTTTAAATATTATATAAACTAATATCAGAAGCAAAGGCGAAACATTAGCATCATTCTGGACGTTGCGAGTCTTGTTTAGCTAACGTACATATTGTATAAGGTAGAATCGTAGAGTAGGAGAAATGCAGTTAAAAGAGTTCTTTTATTATCGAGCGTTGGTTAATCACTTATTTTTTAACAGCTTTTATTTAGTTTGTTTTATTATTATATTGTGATTAATTTTATTCCACCAATTCCTGATGTCGAATCGATCAGAAACTCTGCATACTTACCTTATTACTGATAATACAATAGACTATCAAATTTACTTTATTCCTGACACTGATTTCTGTATTATCAGACAATTCCAGCAATATGGGTAATAGGGGAATATTTATCTCCTACCCCCCCCCCCATAACCTTTCTTTCTATTGACTCTCAAGATTTTCATATTATTATTGCTCGCTCTGTTCAAACTATACTATTTTATTCTGAAAAATCCCTACATTTATAATAAAAACTTTCTTTGTTGTTTAAAAGCGAAAAACCTCTCGTTCATCATCCCCAAAGAAAGGATAAAATAAAATAAAATAAAAACCTCTAACCATCGAATATTCTAAGAGTACGAAGAGAACGGGAGTTAGTCAAGAGACAACTGGTAGGAAAGGTGAAAGAGAGTGATTTAACCCAAGTTTATTTGGAAAAGTTGTAAATCCGGCTAGGTCTTTCTGGAATTTCATACTAGCATTCAACTTAGTGAGAACTGAGAGTAATAATTTTATATTTCCTAATTAAATTACAAACATATTGTTTTATAAATTACTGGATTGAAATTCGACCATCCACAGCAACCAGTTATTACTGGTTTGTTGTACATAAAACCTTAAAAGTTACAAAAGATAATCTGCTTCATATGCGTGTTTTAAGAACTATGCAGCGCCACTGAATCTTTTTATGGTTATGTTTACAAAATTACAATAATTCCTAGAAAGACGTCAATATTTAACTAAAATAATTTAATACTCACTGCATACATCTACTATCAGTCATACAAATCTTTATAGTTAAGATTTAATCTGAAGTATCCAAATTAAAGTCAAATTCTCTCTCCATCCTGCTATTTTCAGAGTCCCAGTTTACAACATCCCTAGTTTCTTATATAATATAAATAAATAAACAAGCTCACCCCCTTCCCATTCGTGTCAGATATCATTCTACTACTGTTAACAAATCATTAATACTGTTTTTAGCAATCAATCAGTTTTTACTATTTAAATGCTTGCCCCATATTACTTTACTTGACGCCCATTGACAACAAATCACACACTTAGAGCTCAATAAATCAAACCAAGCCTCTAAAACACGTTTTATTAATTTTAGGCCTTCTTACAAATAATGAATTCTTTTTTGTTTTGTTTTTTTTCAAATATTCTTAATGCATTAATATCACCCAAAAACATAGTCCCACTCACAAATTAAAATGCCAAATTAAGAAATTGTTTTGTTTTGTTTTAGCACTGGATAAGCTGGGATTTCGTCACGTCTTTGGACAGAGTCCTGTCGAACCTGTCCAGCCTAATGTAGCGTTCGACATCGCCAGTTTAGTCTTATATGGATGTCAAGCACTTCCTATTAGACTAAAAATTCTCCTGGATAGATTGTTCAGCGTTCTCCAGAGAGAAGAGGTCCTACAGGTTTTACGTGGATTTGGATGGACTCACGAAGACTACGCACGTGGCTATATACTGCAGGTCAGGATCAAGTTATAATTGTGTACTTTTAAGTAGGTTAGTCACGAAATTTTTATCTGCCTTATAATGTATTTAGTGCGCAAAATTGTATAAAATTACCAGAACACACTAACAGAAGCCTAAATATCCTGAATTTTTTTCTAATCGTTTCAGAGCGAAGTACCTCTCAGTAATCATCCCCTTATTAAAAAAAAGAAGTATAGAGTATAAAATAAAGACTAGTAGCCCTCGAATACTTAAATAAAAATAGGGTCAGAAGAGAACAAGAGTTGGTTAAGAGAGACCGGATAGAAAAGTTCAAACCCAAGATTACAAAAATATCCTCAAATGAAACAACTATTAAAGAATAATATCCATACTTTATTTAATCATATACATGGTGGTTGAAAAGAACTGAACCATTTTAAATTTGTTATTAACTAAGATTGCTAAATACGGTTATTGACCCCATGTTTTTCAATTTTGGAAATAAGGGGTGAGAGAGCAGGGAGTAAGTTAAACATTTCAAATGGGGCCTATAGGGAAGTGAAACATCAATTTAAAGGTCACAAAATAAATGAAAGGAAGAAATTCTGTGTATAACGAAGCGTTTTCTTAAGTACATTTATAGGAACGTTTATCAAATTATGATGCCCTGATTAACTACAAAGTTAGGACCGATATTTTTGAAACACCCTTGTATATTGGATCAGACCAAACCAACTCCCCCTCCCAAACCAACTGTTTTGTTTCATCAAACTAAGTACTGAAACTGAAGTAATTCAAACTTCAGGTAAATGAAATTATAAGAGTACACGCGCGCGCGCGCTTGTGTGTCTTAAATGTCCTCATAAAACATGCACATATAAACACAACGAATACGCAACACGAGACGCGTTGTACCTTCGTATAACATTTCTTGAGGCCATGTAATTATAAATAAACTATAGCATTTGAAGATCGACCAGGTTGCGTTCTCTTTAGCCTTTAGCGGTCACCTATTCATAATCAGTTTAGGTTTTTAACAAATTACGGAAGTATACAATATCAAAGCTTCAGCACGCGATACAAATTAGGGTTAAGCCCCCCCCCCCTCTCCACCTTCCAAATGCTCGCCCATTACACGGTCTGGACGGAATAATCGGAGACGAAACACAAAAAAATCACTTTCAGTTATTAAAATAAATACAAGGCAATTACACCTAAGTATAGATTACGGAACTGTTTTGGATTTCCTTGATTGTTGTAACTGTAACCTGAGGACGACAGGTGGTCGAAACAAAGAAAGGGTGAACAATTTAACCTAGATCTTTAACAAAGGGGGTAGTTTAGTTAAAATAAAAGAATACATAATGGGGAAGAATTTAGAGGCGCTTAGAAAAGGGTTGGTAATCATTAACTTTGAAAATAAACCAAACATTTTAATTCATATTATTTAGAATATGGCTAGTTCCTATTGGATGTATACAGGCTGTTTTAAAACTCTGCAGTTAAACTATATAAAAATGATCGTGAGTGTAAAAATGGAAATTAAAAGTTAATATATAGAGTTGCTCGTTTAAATGGAAAGAAGTGTACATCTAATCAAGTTGGACGCTATCATGGTACTTATCAAGACCCGTAACATAATGTAATATAATGAGATCCTCTAAATGTAAGTTAATCTATTGATTCTTGTAGAAAATCTTAAATTGTATTGGAGTCTTATCCAGTAGGGTAAGTTTGCTTAAAACAGTTGTGACACAGATTTTCTGAATGTCGTATTTGTGTATAACACAAATTTCTTGAGGTCGGCTAGACTCTAACAAACCTCGTGAATGTTTATTTATTAAAAAGTCTCCACTCGCTTCACTCGTGTCAGTCAGTACCTTGCAGGACCTCAAAACTGTACATATGTGAAGGAAGAAGCCTTCACTTGTATAGGTGACCAACATTTTCTTGGGATGTTAAGATTGGAAATTACATTTTTTTTATCATTTGTAATTTGTTTATTTACGAACTGCGTGTTGAAAATCACTTTTCCTGAGGAAATGAAACTAGTAAAAACCTAAAAGAGAGCATGAAATTAAGACCTCCTGCTCTCGATTATTCAAATAGCGTCAGGTTCTTAAAAGAACAAATTTGGTCAAGATAGACACGATGGGAAATATGAAAAAGAGAGATCTTGTCCTAGACTACATGAAGGAAGGTGTAGATCCAGCTAGGTACCCCAGGATTGCCACAATATAAGTGGTATTATAATATGTTAACATGTTTAGCAAAATGTCAAAATATTTATTTTACAAATTTAACCAATAGAAAACACGACTGATGCATAAATTAGAAAACTTTTCTTAACATTACAATTTGATGCCGCTTTGACGAAGGTTCTCTTTACCTTCTCTTTATTGTTAATCAGACTACATAATTTAAAATATAATGGGGTATAAAAGGGAGGATTTTTAGATTAAGGGATGAAATACATTATTTATCCAGGTTTTGTTGAATAAATTCCTTTTCCTTCGTCTATCCAAACTGGGATTTTGTACCGGAAAAGTTGTGCAATCGACTTAACCCTTCTTTTGTAAGGGATTATACGGGGAAATGTAACAGAGTTGAGTTGAGTTATCCCTTAAGGGTGAACTTTACTAGGATGGAATCGATGCAACAGTCGTCTGAAATCTTAGTGTTATCTTAGCAATGTTAAGATAAACTGATGTAACGGACGGAAATCTATTAATAAACATTACGTATTTTGTAAAAAATATAAATTCTTAATTTATAATATTACACGAAGTTTAGGCTAATTTTGGCAATCGCACAAAAATACGACCTCCGTTTTTCGACTGATCATTTTCATCGTCTCAGTAAAATGGCAAAAAGGATTTTCGACATACCGTCCATCCGACGTTTGTAAGTAATATGGATTAAGGAGTATAGTCTGCTCAAAACTCAATTGAAATTTAGAAAAAAAAGAATTTAAAATATGAAGATAGCGGATATTTTAGACAGTTTTTTCCCCATATAGTCTACCGTGTGTTATTCAACATGTAACACACTAAATAAAATAACAATTTGCAGATTTCAATTCTGCTTAACGATGCTAGCCACACTTCTTTACAATGACCTCCCAATGAAATGGGATATTCGTATAGTTACAAGATCATCGACTAGAGCGTAGCTTGAGGAGTTTCCTTCATATTTGTACAGCTTAGAGGCTCACAAAGGCCGAGAGACTGAAACAATCGAAACGAGTTCATACTTTTTAATATATGCCCAACTACGAGCCCCGTTATGGATTAACTGACGTCAAAAGAGTAATGATATAGGATATACGATTAGGCGGTTTAGAAAATCTATGTAACAACTCTTTTAAACAAAGTGGCACTCTTAGTAAGACCTCTTGATCTATCAACAAGATTTGACATTTCCTACAATGAAATCAAGTTTCGGAGTTCACATTTAGAGGATCTGTTTTATTACATTGTATGATGGGGCTTTGTAGGTATCATGTAGGCGCCTATCCACTTTTTTAAATTACATTTTTTCGGCTTTTAAAAAATATCTCTTTTTTTGTTTTTTTTTAAATTAGGAGTAGAGAAATAGTTATTTGTGCAACTAGAGAGCAAAGTGGCACTTTTTTAAACGAGAGAAAAATGTCAATTTTATCGAGTTTAAAAAAGACACTTTGCTCACGAATTGCACATTATACTTTGTCTACAGTTGTAGACAAAACATACTTCAACAGTAACACAATTTAATAAAACATTAATTTAATACAAGTGTTCAACCTCACGTCAAAACTGAGGTTATTTATGAATATTACAAATAACTTAGGTGTATTGTTGAGAAAACGGGATTGCCAACTTCAAAACTTGGCAAACGAAAAATACTCTCCGTGTACATATACTGTCAATCATCTTCATTAATAATTACTTCCTTTTTCAACTTTAAAACGTTGTTTTGTTGTTTATTTATGTTATTTTACATGTAAGAATTAATCTAACATACATACGGGACATTTCCTGTATATTATAAATCAATTAAAACAAACTTAACCTAAATTTCGTTTTGTTCGGTTGCCATTCGGAGTGTGCAAAGTAGTGTGCAAAGTAGTGGGCAAAGTGAAACTGTTGAGAAATCAGCTGTTTTGCAAACTAATTTAAATGAACAAAATGCCACTTTGTCAACAACTGTAGACAAAAGATTTATTTTTTAAGCAATTAAGTTATGTACATTTACATTATATTTAAAATTTTACGATACGATGTTCAGTTTTCGAATTATCAACAAACATGTAAAAATCGCTCGCGCAAAATGGAGTTTTTAACGCCAACTTCCCTTAGTGGTTTCTCTACGGTTTTAACAAACCCTAAGAACCTAGCTGGATACACCTTTCTTCATGTAGTATTGGGTTAGATCCCTCTCTTTCCTAGGTCTCCCCTGAGCAAATCTTGTTCTATTTCGACCCTGAACTCTGAACTTTCTGATAAGCCATATTCATTCTACTAGAAACTTTATATAAATATGTTATTATACAATATGATTCAAATTACATGGCAATTTTTCGGTAGCTGATTCTAGAACAACTTGTTTTGTAAAGTACAGTCAAACATACAGTCAGCCATTTTGTCTTTGAATAAATATGTATATGGATGTAGATTAGATATTTTTTGCAGATTTGGTAAACGCATATTATTTATATAACCTTTTACCAGTACAACACAAAACCAATACTATATTTTGTACATTAACAAAATCACGAACGTTTAAAATTTGTAATGACGAATATTTCGAAAACTATCAACATTATACTTACAAATTGTTTTCCTCTTTTAACGAAAAAGAATTCTTGTGAACATTAAATGATATTCGAGTTATCGACAAAAAACTGAACATAACCTAATCTCTTAGTAATTTTCTAAACATCCAAGATTATCCAAACCCAAAGTCGATTATAACACATGGATTATAATATTATTAACAATTATAATATTTACGTAATTAATTGGTTTAGTCTAATATTAGGTGTTGTAGACAGTTAGCAAGAAATCATGTTTTTATTTTTTGATGTATTACTCGGTTTTTAGGTATACTGGTGAAAGTTATAAAATCTTCACTCAATAGCTTATCTACAACCAAAGATGTTTCTCTCTCTAAAACCATAAAATGACCGAAAATGAAAAACGAAGCTTTTCCGGATTTAATAAACACTTTAAAAATATATATTATTAGTTCTATAATCAGTTTCCGAAATATTTGTATCTCCCTGTATTAATTACTTTTCACTTAAGCTCCTGCTACTACATGTTTCACAACAGTATTACAAAATATCTTGTCACTATAAGGGCTTTTTGATTGGTGTTAAATCATCCAATAATCACACCACACGAAGCAATCAAAGTGACCAAATATGGGATATCAATAAATACTGTTAAACATTACAAATCCGATGTTATCAAACAAGGGTCAACTATGACAGTACGTGAGTGACAGACTATAACTTTCTCAGAACTGTGAGGTCAGTGACGTCATGAGACTGTACATTCACACAGAGCGTGTACATCGTCTAATAAGCATGCTATAAATCAATGTTATCTCTTCTTTGTAATTATATTGTCTTACCAGTGTCACTTTGGGAAGGGCAGGATTTTATAGTTGGATATGGGTTTTGCGAGCTAACATTGGAGGGGGTATTTTTAAAGATGGATGTGTGCCTGTTAAATTTTACAATAGATGTAAATTTTATTACAATCTAAGGGTTTAAGAGTGAATATCCAAAAATTGTTTAAATTCTATAAATTTTCGATTTTAAATAGAAAAAAATTTAATTATAGGAGTTTAGCTACTGAAATACTAATGTAACTATAAAAAGTATTAAGTTGTTGGATGCCATCATACAATCTAATACAACCAGATTCTCTAAATGTAATGGCGAAAAGTTTGTTTATTAGGCTTTGTAGAAGATGTCCATCAGAGTCCTAGCCAGTAAGGTAGTTTTGTTTAAAACAGTTGTCACACAGGTTTTCTAAACCTCGTAATTGTGTATATCACAAAGCCCTAGGGGGTCTCATAAATGTGTGTGTATTACAATGACTCCACTCGTTTCGCTCGTGTCAGTATACAGGCCTTGAAGCAGTTACCTTCCCGACGGTAATTCAGCCCACCCTGATCTAGTAACTAACGAATATCACATTTTGACAATAACTTCGTTATTTGTCATCTTAGGGAGGTATGGTTTATAAAATTAGTAATTCTTATAATCATATTATCTTTCTTACACACAAGACGAAGAATTTCAGATCTAATTGTAACTCTTTAGAAAACTTTCGGTATTCATCGCCTTATAAAAAAAAACACGAAAACCGTCATGTGACATTGTTCGTCTAGGATTGACGAGTTTCGGAACTACGTTCCATCATCAGAAATTTCTCACTCATAGAGGTCGTCAAGCATTAAGATATGTTAACACAATAAAACAAAACACTAAACAATACAACAGTTTAAAACACAGATTAATTTCAACCTCACTTGATGATAACAATTTTCGAGAAGAACTTAAAACAATTAATCATATTGCACTGGCAAATGGATATGAAACTTCGATTATAGACAAACGTTTAAAAAACAACTGAAAACTAAACACCGTGTGAAAAACAGAAAAATGAAATATATTTCGTCTAGGTATGGCAGCATTTCTCCAAAAATTAGATGACATATAGAAAAATAAACGAAACAATAGCATACCGTACAAACAACACAAAAAAAAAAATACTTCGACCCAAATCAACAACCCCTCTAAAAGAAAAAAACGGGGGTATATAGTATAAATTGTAGTGATTGCAGTCAATACTATATAGGTCAGACAGTGAGGCCTTTCTTACAACGGTATAAAGAACACCTCTCCAAAGTCAAATTTCGCGAAGGATATTATTGACAACGACCATGAATATACAGATTTTGAAACTAATTTCAAACCTATTCACATATGTAACAAAGGAGCTTTCATGGATGCAGTCGATAAATTTGAAATATATAAAGCTTTTAAATAACAACCAAATAACAATCTGTTGAATTGCCAGTTAAATTCTAATGTATTATACGATACAACGATGAGAACCTGAGATAAGTTAACTCACAGTCAGTAGCAAGTACACCTTACCACAATCCGCACTGTACATCCTGTTTAACAAAAGTTAATATGATAGAAATCGTGTTTATTGTGTTAAATTTTCTTAATGTTTGACGACCTTTACGAGTGAGAAATTTCTGATGATGGAACATAATTCCGAAACGCGTCGATCCTAGACGAACAAAGTCACAAGACGGATAATATAAGGTAAATATAAATATAATAAAATAAAGACCCAGAGCTCTCGAATACTATAATAGCCCTGAAGAGAACATATAGCCCGTTGGTAAACAGAGACCATATAGGAAAGATGAAATAGAGGTCTACATGAAAAAAGTGTAAATCCAACTAAGATCCCACTAGATTGCTACTCACGTACTAACTATAGTGAACCCCTAAATTTTATATATAAAAGGTGTGCACGATTAATTGCGAAATTCTAAGAAGAGTTTCTGGACATCAATATAAAGAATAAAGCTTCTATAAACACCTGTTCAAAAATGCTTTCGTTTGTGTTTGCCGTTTTATCAAAAACAAATTTAACTCCTGAACGAATTAAAGGTATCGATACAAAACTTGCCAGAATATTATCTTATATATAATTCAGCAGAGCCTAACTATGTTCGCTGAATATCTCTTCAGGGCCCACTCGCTATACAGAGATGGGGATGGTCTCATTGGAAAGCTTAGGGTCTGAGGATCAATAGTGTATATAGAACGTGACCATGTGACCTAACCCAAGATCACAAGGACACTTTTACATGTTACTTGGTGACAACTCTATTAATGTTTATTTCTTGAGTTCTAAAGGTTCGATTTTCATTCAGTTTATTTTAAATGAAAGCACTTGTAAAACAAACCGCATGAAATCTTTTCACTACTTCGGAAACGGTAAAATGTTGCTAAAACAAAGCTGACACACACAATGCAGAGTACCAAATCACGAGTATCATTGTATGTATCAGTTCTGATTGTATCACTGTATGTATGAATCCACTCGTTTAGGCTGTAGGCAAAGATATAATTCCAAAAAGCACTTTTTTTTCTAGGACTCCATGAAAAACGAACTTTGATTTTCTTTTTACACTATCTCAAAATTGTATCTTTAATATATTACATTAAATAAAATCTAAATTATTATTGAATGATGTTAAAATCGTGTTTAATTTGGCCTGTGACGTTTACTAGTGATTTAAAAAAAAAAAAAGATGATTTATTACGATATAAAAAAAAACTGAACTGTGATTTAATATCAGTGACCTGGATGTTAAATTTCAGCGATAAAAAGAGTGATTTTTAATTGAGTCGAAACAAACTTTGATCAGAATAAAAAAGATTTGATGTTTTGAATGGTTCACATAGTAGTTGTGATTTTTCTTAGTATTATAGCTGTATTTGAAAAAACAAATATTTCTGAGTAATGAAATATTGAAAAGAGTACTGATATTGTTCAGATGTCTATCAGAGTTTTTGTATCTTTATTTTTTCTTTACCTCATTTACATAGAACAGGGTTTCTTCCTCGTTATTTAAAAAGGTGAAAACCTCTCCTCTTATGAAGAAGGAAGAAAAGACCCTGATAGAAAAGATGAAAGAAAGATATCTAACTCAAGACTACTTGAAAAAGGTGTACATCTAGCTAGGCACCCTCGGGATTGCCACGCCCGTACTCACTGTAGTGAGCCCTTGACGGAGTATAAAGTTGCTGAAGACCTGAAATCTCCATTGTATGAGCACAAAGTAGCTAAAACAGTTTTTTAAAATTATTATTATTTAAATTGACTGCTATGTTTTATTCATTCAAGTATACGACGTTTAGAGAAAGTTATGTGATCGGATGAAAAAATATATGTCTACAGTTTTGCGCCTAGACCAGTTAGTTTTGAAACCGAGTTAGGGAGATTTTTGGAATGATGCCCGTCGTATGTGCAAGATCTGCAGCTCAAACACGTTAAAAATACTCGAAATTTGACAACTTTGTTGATCTTCACACGAAGCATCTTTTTCTAAAATTTCATTAAAATCTATTATCATTTGTACAACTATAGCAATTTTTTTAATTGGAGTCAATTTTTAATTAATTTCATAAATCACTAAATAAACCAATCGAACCCATCCTTATTCTTTTTTTAATAATTAAATATAAACAAATTAATTAATAACAAACTTTTTCGTAGAAAGGGAGATTTTTTTAACTAAAAAAACAGGATAACAAACAAACAGAACACAATTCTCACAAAAAATACGCCTAAGTATCAGACGCGTTTCAACGACAAGGTCGTCCTCTTCAGTGATACACGAGGTACACCAATACATGTATAGTTTGATTGGTGTAGCTCGTGTATCACTGAAGAGGACGACCTTGTCGTTGAAACGCGTCTTATACTTAGGCGTGTTTTTTGTGAGAATTGTGTTCTGTTTGTTTGTTTGTTATACTGTATATTTTTTCTCATAAGTCAAGCTCAACATTTAATACAAAAAAGGCTCCATTTTGAAATTTTATTGTTTATAGCAAATTACTCACATTTCCAACGAGGGTAAAAATAAATTGTGTGGAACTTCAAAATGTCCTTGAAAAACGATAATGACAATACTATTTCACCCCAGATAAAATTTATAAATCTCATTTTACAATTTCAAAAATTCACAATCTAGTGAGAAATTCTTTATGCAAATTATATTTTGACACTTCATATAATATTAAAGTGCAGATAAATCGAATATTTGCAGTTAGTTTGGCAATGACTGTACAAGGGGTAGTTGGGATTGATTGGGGCAGTTGGATTGTAGGGAAGCTGCAGCAGTCGTGCGGATATTCTCTGATCACTTCAACCTTTATTGTTAACCCTTTGGCTATCCTTGGTAGTGAAGCAGGGTAAACATTTTTTCCCTTTGTTTTTAATCTAGTTCTTAGAAAAAATTCTATTTGATTTTCTGTAAGTATATTAGGCGGCACAACGTAAAAATTTTGAGCGTTGAATACAGGATTTTTTCTTTAAACTAGCATTATGGGGAAAACGAAATCAATACGATTTGTTTTAGTCTATGGTGTACAGATTTTAGCTAAATTTGACAAAAATCGTTAGTAGGCTTACCCCTAATTTTTTTTTTTTTTGTTTTTTTTTTTACGGAAGATATTACAAAAAATACAGGTCATTCCAAAATCAGGGAGGTTAATTAACAAGTATCTTATGTGTATAAAGTGACGTCTCAATTTAATATAATAATACAACCAAACATTTTGAAAAACAGTTTTTTCCAATATCTCTCTCATTTCAAAATGGCAGCTCAAAATGTCTAAAATGTACAATTTTATGTTTTAACTTTGATAATGCTAAACATAATTGAAAACAATATAATAAAATAAAAAATCAGCAAACTATCCACAATTTAGAAAGTTTAGCCATAATTCCCTAAACCCAAAATTGTAAACATTTGTACACCCGTATCTTTATAAAATTGAGTGGTAGGTTAGGTTAGGTCGTAAGTTCAACTTTACCTCTAAAAAAAAGTGATATTCTTATAGTAACGAGATCCGGCAGCAAGTGGAAGCTCCAAAATATATTTACATCGAAATTCGCAGAACCGAGTTAATGAAGCGAAGCGAGTTGAGACTTTTTAATATGTACGTCGTCATGAAAGTAGTGATATACCTACACAATTATGAGGTTCAGAAAACAAACATGTATATCTTAAGAACTTAACCTTCTTGATACCTTACTCATTCTTACCCTTTGATATATCAATACTATTTAAAATTTCCTACAAAGCCCAAGAAACCAGCTTTTGGACATTGAATTTATAGAATATGGTTGTAATACATTGTATGATCGGGCTGGGTAAGTACCGTAATGGCGCCCATTAACTTGTTTTTCTCTCTATATGTATAAATACATGACTTGTAATACCGTATACAGGTATAATAAAACAAATTTGTATGGATACTTTTACCTCACCTTATAGCGTGCATGTTACTATGTTGAAAATTCCTAATTTATAGAATAAAATTAATTTGTTTTTCCCAATACACTAACGACGATTAATTTTCTTTTAATAGCAGTTTTGTACAAGACGTTTCAGTTAAACTGCATCAAGATGAAATGACGAATAAAAACATATAAACCCACACAACCCGTGTTTGAAGAAACAATATAAATGCACTAACTGCAATAATTTGTTGACGGATGTTCCTGTGGGAACTCTATCCTGTTGGACACGTCTTACTCTATGTTTGGCCATTGTTAGATGTTGAAAGCCCACGGGAACTTTATGTAATTGAATCAACCATTAAAAGGAAAGGGTTGAGACAAGTGCTCTAGGGTATAGTGTTTCTCATCTCCGAGTTGAGTTGGAGTTCAACATCGATTCACAATTCGAGATATCGTTTCGTCTCTGCTAGAAACTTTGATGTTTTAGTTTTATTGTGCAAAGTATTTTCTTTCGATATCGTATCTGGGATTTCCAATATGAACGTTTTTATTTCCCTTTACGAATTTATATTGGTTAGTAGAGAGTATACTAGAATTTATGTGCCCGTTTAGTGATGTATACAGGGTGATTTTAATAAAATGTCTCAAATCTATTACTGAAGTAGCACTTGGCATAGAACGATGAAGTAAAATCTGTTACGAATAAATCACGCATAGAAACTCTTTTTTAAATATTATTTTTCATTTTTGGATAAAAGTTGTTTAAAAATTAGGGAGATCAGAGTTCGATCCTTAAAATTATGTATCATATTGTGTCTTAATTTAATGCAAATATACAACCAAATATTTGAAAAAAAACAACATCTCTATCATTTAAAAATGGCAGCACAAAAGATCTACAATGCAGGACTATGTTTTTATCATTTTTGATATGCATGTAAACAAAACAAAGTCATTAAGTGGACCAAAAAGGACCACTTTTTAGAAAGTTACCCATAATTCTCCAAAGCATGAATTTTGAAACGTTGAAAAACCCATTTCTCAATTTTTTTTAAATGAAAAAGGTTGGTTGAAGTTCAACATCATTTTATATTTGTCTGCGTACACTGTTTTTGAATAGACGCACCTCTTTAGGTAGTTTTCCTGTTACAGACATGAATACCTTTACGAATTTTTGATGTGTACATAGGTCCGTCGGTACAGATTACCTCTCTAAAGACAAAATCTAAAAATTATGATTTTCTTTTTAAAATTGGCTCTAACAATAAAATTATTAGGTCGATATCCCACTAAAAATACTTGTTCTTGAGTTATCGGAAAAAAAAAAAAAAAAAAAAAAAAAACATGGAATAGGAATGATTATTCAAATCGAATCCCTACTGGCCATTTACAAATTAGGATGAAAACTTATACATTGAAATGTTCTATTTTAGAGAAATTTTCTGGTTGTGGAATTACTTACTTTTTTGATCGATGGCGAGTTTTTGTGGTCCCGTGAGAGTTAAAACTGGTTTATGGAATTATATTTTATCTGTCGTTGCAATGCTCTACGTACAAACGAGTAATACCAGGTTTTAATAAAATTCGTTGAAGGCCTAAGTTATTTAGGCCATATTTGGAGACATTTGTTTGTTGATAACTTTAAATTTGGCTGTCTTAAAACAAGTACAACGTAGCTTCTAAGAAACCCATTAAACAAATTGATCGATATCACACGTAAAATGCGGTTCATAACTTATCAGCAAAGGGACATATCACTGTTATTAGGTTTAAGAACGAGGGTAATCTTACTTCGTCCTCCCTATAAACAAATTTCTATTTGACTTTCTCCTCGTTATGCAAAGGAAAAATAAGGAAAATGCTGGAGGGCACTGCTACATGATAAATTGTTGGTTTTGTTTCAATTCTTCAGTCATCATCTCCTTGAAAAAAGAAAAAGGAAGACAAATATATAAAATATATTAACCTAACCTAACCTAAACCCTTAGTTTTCGAATACTCTAATAGCGTCAGTTTTGTAAGAGAACGAACGAGATTTGGTTAAAAGACACCTGATAAGAAAGATTGAAGAGGGTCGTATAACTCACAACTGCATGAAAAAATGTGTAGATCTCCAGCTAGGTACTCTCGGGTTAACCATAGTGAGCTTTTGATTGTGTTGAGAAAACATATCCACAAGAAGAGGGGCAAAAGCGATCAGGAACATCTGTGCACGTAATGTGCCCTGGAAGTTGAAACTACGAATGAAGTTGTTTTTCTAGTGTCTTGTTAAATTATATTGGTAGATCAATGATCGCTTCGTTCAAGTCAATGTCTCAGCCATAGCCGACCTCGAAGCTGTGAACATGTGAAAAAGGCTCCACTCGCTACGCTGGTATTTTTGACTTGACCTTGGATCTTGTAAATATACGAATATCACATTTTCATGGGATGTCCCAAAATTACATTATTGACAATAACTTCGCTATTTGTCGTCGTAGAGGAGTTGGGTTGGTACCACTGGATGCAGAATTGAAATGCAAATATGTATTTAATATAATGTGTTGCAGGTTGAATAACACATGGGATATGAATTGAAAAAAAAAACTGTTTAAAATGGCCGCCATTTTTACACTTTTAATTCGATTTTTCTGAATTTCAATAAGGTTTTATACGTGCACATCATAGTTTCATATACTAAATTTTATGTTCCTTCATTTTTTTGTTCCAACTGTCGTGCTTACGTACAGACGACAACGACGATGGACGGACGGCAAGTCGAAAATTCACTTTTTCGGTTTGCTGAGGTCATTAACAGTCAACAACGGAGATAGAAAATTTTTGACGATTACTAAACTTACCTTACACTTTTTATATTGGGTGCGTAAAAATTTAAAGACCACCAAAATGCATCAAAGATTACGAAATTCGTGTACTATCAGAAATTCTTTTTGAGAATATTTAGAAGCAAACTTTTATTTTCTATTTGAGGAGCACTAAGCTCTTGTGGTTGAAGTTCTAAAGCTACAGACTGCCCCAATATAAGATGAAAAAAATCAAACATATTTCACACAAATAATCGACAATCGAGTTGTTAATGAAATAATTGCAACTGAGAATGACGACATAATAAAAACAAACCCAAAATCTAAAACTCCAACAAACATAAGTTTCCATCATTAAACATAACTCTCCCTCCCCTTTGATAAATTAACACTGTCGGTTTTTTTTAATTTCACAAACCTTTCCGCTTAGGACAATATTTTAAACACATTAATTGATGAAATCTCACAGACCTGGTCACGGTCGTGAGAAGATAGCCTATAATCAAGCCAGTACATTAGCACACAGTGCGCATGCGTAATTGCTCAAGACCAAATAATTACAGTGCGCATGACTATTAGCCATCTCTTACAAAGACACGATGCTAATGACGACTTTTAGTTTCGACCGATTTAAGAAAAAAAAAATTAAGTAACACTTAATTTCAAATGAAAACATACCAAATAAGTGGTTCTCTTGTATCATAGAATTCGAAAAATATAATGACGGAACCAGTAGCTAATGTAAAACAGTGCACGAATAACTATAATTCATATTGTTTTTGAGGTTAGGTTATAAAATGGAATCGTTTATTAGGAACACCCCTCGACCCTTCAGACAGATATCCTCCCTTTTTAGACTGTCCATCGTCTGTCCGTACTTAATTGCTGACTTTTACCATCTCGACTAATTTCAAACTAGATGTAGGTGTAATTTTCTGATCACGTGATACAAAGATGGAGTCCGACGTGATCAGTTAGTTATGTTTGGTGAGACGGTGAGGTCGTGTGCTATGTTGCCGGGTAGGCCTACTTTCACCTGGATGATGGTAATAATTCTTCTATAATTTAATTTAGATTTATTATTGTTTTAATTACGTTAAATGTATTTATTAATATAATTGTTTTGAAAAGACCTAATTTTAAAATATCTGGAAACTGTTTTGTATTATTTTACATCAAAATAGTAGTAAAATATGGTTTGTATCCGGAAGGGTATAAAAGGGCATAGAGTATCATTGTTTTTCTAATAACGAAAATACTTTTAAAAACTGTTTACAGACATTAAATTTAATTGTTTACCAATTTTATTCTTAATGATTTGACATTCTCAGTAATATCAACAATTTGTTTTTAAAATTATTACCTTTTATAGTTTTATAAGTGCAACAATGAGAAATTTTTCAGCTGAGTTTAAAAATTGTAATACAAATTTACTTTTTCACTAAAAATTAAAAATTGTAAACAACTTTGTGATTTACATTCTAGTTTTTCATCACCAGTAATGATATAAAATTTACTTTTAAATATTAATAATTCTTTTCCTTCGATAAAACTGGAACTAACACCTTTCTTCATATAATTTTGGGTTAGATCCCTCTCTTTTCTATCAAATCTCTCTTGACCTATTCTAGGTTTCTTCCGACCCTCACGCTAATAGATTATTTGAGGACTGAGTCTTTATTTTATGTTTTTCGTTCTTTTTTTTTACAAGATTCGATGACCGGAAGGTTTTTTTGACAAAACTTTTCGTTACAGTGCAACAATGAGAAATTCGTCAGTTACGCTTTAAAAATTTCTAATAAAAATTTATTCTTGCTAAAATTCCAAAATTTTAAACATCTTTGTGATTTACATTAAACTTTCCATGGTAAATTGTGATATAAAATCTTTTTTATAAATGTATAATTCTTTTCCTTCAATAAAACTGAAACTACAACTTTCATCATATAATTTTGGTCAGGATCCCTCTCTTTGCTATCAGGTCTCTCTTGACCAACTATTTTTTCCTTCCAAACCTGACGCTATTAGATTATTCGTAGGCCAGACAGTCTTTATTTTTTGTACTCTTATTTGTTTTATAAGGCAACGATGGCCGAAAGTTTTCTCCTTGAAACAACAAGGAATCAATCTTTTGTATGTATTTTCACCTACATAGCATAGAGTATAAAAAAAATACATAGTACATAGTATAGAGTACTTTGTAGTGAGTTAAAAAATATGTAGAATTTTCAGTGGAAGTATTCTTTTTGAGGTACCTTAAAATTAATAAGAGTGGTTTTGGAATGATATCTGTCTGTCGTTTTGTTCAGTACTCCTACAGTCTATTCAATAGTTAACGGGTAAAAAAAAAAATTCTCACTATGGCGCTAATATAAAAATATAATTTCTTAAAATAAGTTGTACCGATTTTGGCCATATTTGTACCGAAATTTAAAGATTAATGACCATAAGCTATGTGCAAAAGACAGCAAATAAAAGAAAATGACGGTTCATGAATAATAATTGCGGTGAATCAAGCTTAGGCACTATTTATAACCTATATCTAAATCTTTTATGCCAACTCATATCTCATAAGAAATACATGGGAGAAACGTAGTGATAAAGATAATTATAGGCACACATTTCTTTCCCATATTGAATTGTATAACAGAAAATTTTGTGGAGAAGGTTATTTATTATTAGACAGTATTTGTCTTTGTAGATGGATGTGTGAGAAAGTCACTGCAATATTTATTTACTCCAAAGGTGACATTAGATTACATTAATGGGGTGTGAGGACTCGAGATCCTTGAACGTCAATCTAAGCTTATTGTACACCTCCAAGGACCTGTGCTTAAAGACAAGCCTGTGCCTTAAATGAAGCTTAGGAGTTTTCGCCCGATGCTAGCATTAGAATAATCACCTGGTTGTGAAGCTCCGAATATGGCCCTTCTCCTAGCCTCGAACTTTTTATATTCTAGGGTATGTTTGGCAGTCTCTTCAGAATGTTTACATAGCCTACAAACGGGATCACTATTGATGATTCGGAATATTAGTAGATATTCCTGAAGTTGCCGTGCACAGTGAGTAATGCCATAACTTGTTTGCAAAACCCCTTTGGATCGTCCTTTGCCGAAAGTACCTTCCATTCCCATACCTAGAGAGTAGAGTTGTACTAGACAAACATTTCCCAGACTTAATCGGACGACCGCTTCAGAAGCTTTGTAGCGCCTTAATAAATACTTTTTAGTCTTCGGAATGTTCTTCTTCAATCCAGTGATCAACTTGTTTTCTTCACCTAATGACTTAAAGGTAGTAATCATTGTCTCCACCTAACGCTTTGTTGTATCGTTGAGACTGGAACGAACGAGAGCTCCTTTTTCCATATAGCTTCATAAGAATGAAGGAAGAGTTTCATCCTACATGAGTTCGAACTTACCATTAGCGTGTCCTCGGTGTCTTCACCTAGCTTATAGGTAAGTTTAGCCTCAAGATAGGCATCGAGAATAACTGCCATTTTACCGGTGAGGATGTCTCTGTAAATGTAAACTTTCATACTAGATGGTTCCAAACGACGGTGAGTTTTTTTTAACGTCAGAATCTCGAGTTTAACCTATGCGTTCTTTGAAGGGCACTTTGCAGAGGATCTCTAGAGCGTTGGTTACACCCACCTCAACCCTCAGAACCCCCATCGGTGTCTAAAGTGACTTTCGACTCTGACTTCCTCTTCTTTTTTTACCGCCAATTCGACCCTTGTTAGATTTAAATTGCTAACCACTTTCTCGGAGTTTGGCTTTGACAGCCTCTGAGATTTGTTCTCTTCACCTTGAGTCCGCCTAGTTTGTTAGTAGCATCGTCCAGTAAACCAGTGAAGTCTGGTGTTCCTGGATTATTCAGAAGTTGTCCTATCCTTCCGAGATAGGTGGAACCTCTCCCTATTCCATCACATCTAGCTCTTTGTCTATGCATTCTTGGCTAGAAGCCTTATCACTTACTTCAGACCAGAAGACCGATAGCCTGATTATGGTGGATTATCTATCGGGCGATGGGATCGCCAGTCTCCACGCCAAAACGTAGACATTAGGAATATATAATTTATCAATGTTATTTAAAAGTATCAACGTCTATACTTGTTGAAAATGTTTAAATAATGTTCAAATGAAATTGAATTAAGCGTTTTATATCTAAGAAACGACTTTTAAAAAGGATTATTTCAAGTAAAGTTTATGGGTTCCATCGTGGTACGTACCCAGCCCCACCATACAATGTAAATATACGCAGATTCTCTAAATGTAACTCCCAAAAGTTGAACTATTGGGCCTTGTAGGAAATATTAAATTGTATTGGTAGATCAAGGTATCTTATCCAGCAGGGTAAGATACTGTCATACAATGATAGTCATATCTTGGGACTTTTTATTTATTCATTTTAAAATATAAATTTCTGCTTAGCTATCAGAAGAGAAAATATTCCACTTTTTTTTTCAAAATATTAACGATTTTCATCATTTTTGCCTCTAAGGAGATAAACAAAACGTACTGGTCTGTCTCAAACACTTTACCTCAAAGTTCGATGAGCATGACCGACCTGAGTATTTCTTGATGTGTAAAATTCAAGTTTTTTTTCCTTCGTTTTTTAAAAGGAAACACTCTCAGTCATCATCACCTTATAAAAAATAACATAACATAAAGACCCCTAGTCCTCGAGTACCTTAATGGTATTAGGGCAGTGTCGAAAAAGAACAAGCGTTGGTCAAGAGAGACCTGTATCAAGAAAGATAAAGACATGTATCCAATTCAAGACTACAAGAAAAATGTATAAATCAAGTTAGGGTCTCTCGGGATTGCCAAGCCCGTACTCGCTCTAGGGCCTCTAAGAGGATAGTATTTACAAAAGTTATTATAATAACAAATAATGGTCTTGCCTGTATGTATATTTTGTCCGTACGCCGAAAATAACATTTCATAGTAACAGCTGATTCAAATTCAGCAAATCATAAAACACATTGAGCTCTTTAGTACAGTCAAGATTAATAAAGTGACTAGCGTTGGTTTATGAATGACGAATGACGTGCGTCATTCGTCTAGCGTCTACGCATGCGTATTGACGACGAATAACGAAACTTCAAATATTTATAAACAGCTTTAAAATCAAGAAGATGGTGATTTTTGATTGCGCTATTTACAATTTGAAATCGGGAATACTTTTCGATGACCTAGTATAACAAAAAAGTCTATACATAATAAGTAATAAAACTAACTATTAAAAAGTATTCTAATAAGACACAAGGTATATTGGATGCCTTTTAAAATTCCTAAATAAGCACCTACTGCCCGCTCAACAATTCTACATTATATATTGAAAATTTAATTTACTCCATGTCAGATATTTTATAACGTCTACTTTGTAAGAGTTAGTATAATGACTAAATTACAAGTCGTTCACATACGTTAATGATAGGTTCTGATTCTTGGCACTGATCGACAAATTAATTTTCTTTTTGAAATGTCAGACATTAATCGACTGTTACTATAGTAAGGGAAATAATAGTCAGAGTGTAAAATATACGAGTTTTCAAATGGTGGCAATACTGTGTGATTATTATGTAACTTTATGTAGGGAAGAAAACGTAGGAATTTTATTTTATTTTATGAAATACACTACTTGTCCAGTCGAATACTAATCCATTTTTAGTCCCGAAATCACAAATCTCTAGTGAGTGAAATAAAATTGTAACCTGAGAAATTACTTTGTAATTATGTATATGAAAAACCTAGGGGGACAACAATTAACACTATAATATTTTTCATCGTTATAAAATAATGAGTATAATACCAAATGAAAAATTACTTTTCAATTGTCAAATCATCGCGAAAAATTTCTTTCTAAAACTCCTGATATTATGAGGAAACTACTGTTTAATTAACATCATTTGCACATTAAAAATATTAAGAGTATTGCAGTTTTAAATAAACACAAAACGTATTTAGTTATAAAAGATAGATGGGGGTATTGCTAGAGAATATTTAAATAATACCGTTCTGTAGCTTGTTTTTATAGATTGTCGTTAATAGAATGAATAGCTTATTACATGTTGTAAATTTATATCTCTAAAGTTAGTATGTGTTTGTAAGAGTTGTATACATTTAATTTGTATTTATTATTAATTTTAAATTATTATATTTACCTGTTACATGACAGCAAAATTTAAAATAATAAAATTATTTACCTACTGAAAATGACAAGAAAGAAGTTTTATTTAGATATTTAACCAAAAGTAGTATATTTTTCAAAAATTCTTTATTTCTGATATATAGCTATTTAAAAAAGTCCAAAAAGGATGGAGGGAAAATTTTTTTTAAATTTTTTAATTTAAAAAGCCTTAAAATCATAATACAAGACTTAATTTCCTCTAACATTTTTCAACAAATTTGTTGCAAAACCCTTCACAACTGGACTAAACATTATGGATAAAAACTAATGTGACAAAAGTTTTTCTTAAAATCTGAAAAAATCACACTTATAGTTTGACTAAAGCGAAATATTTTGCCTCTTTAAACATTGTTTAAAAACACTTATTTATCAACTTATGATTTTTCCCTTGGAAATGAAACACATAATTTTTACGTATGCTAAATTATTTATTATTTTATAATGGATATATAAAATTATATTAATAATATTAATGAAGTTTTTCAAACATATTTTTACGCTTGAAATTGTGATCTTTACAGAAAATATTTATTTGTTTGAAAAGTCATTGCCTTTTCTTCAAAGTCAAAGACATTCTTGAAATTTTGTAGATTTTTTGAGAATGTTTTTATTCCTTTTCTCGCCTTTTGAACGTTTTCAAACAATAATATCTCGGGAAAAAAGTACTCGGTTTATTTCTACCGAAAATGGCAAGAGTAAAAGTTTTTATTTCTGGGCAAATTATTTTTAAAAACACATTTTTCTAATATTGTTTTACTCTTTTAGATGTAAACAAAATCTAAGTCATCTTGGCTGTAAGAAGTGTACAAACTATAGAAAAAAATCCAAAAACTATGTATCTGAGTTGTGAAAGATTATAAAAATCAACTTATCTAACCACGTGTAACTTTTGGTGATAATTTCGAAAATATCTCGGTACATTTATGTATTTTACAGATTTGTGAAACGTAGTTTATTTTATTACATTTGGTACGTTTTGTTCAAGATATTTAACAATATGTTAAACTCTCATTTAAATTTCTTAACCAATAATTTCAAATGTATTAAGAAGTATTGAAACTAATGAATTCTTTGATATTGTAAAATCAATTGAAAGTAGAAAAAGATTTAAATCATAAGTAGAATAGTGAAATAGTAGTGAAACTAAAAATTATAAGTTGAAATAAATTTATATATATATATATATATATATATATATATATATATATATATATATATATTGTATTACAACGTCTTAAATTATTTTTTATTTATAGATTTATTTATGTTGCATGGTTTTATTTGTAGTATTGTAGATTGTAACTTTTAGGAAAATTGTTGTTCATTCTTTAATAACTCGTACGTTGCTGTTCTGTTTATGTTTTGGCAATATTAATTCATTAATATATTATTGCATTTATAGTTCATTTTCACTTTTTGAACAACCTAAGACTGTATGAAAAAATGTGTAGATCTAGTTCGAGTCCCTAGGCACTGCCCGTGCTCACTATAAATGAGCCTCCTGTAAGCAAATATCCTTACATATACATTATTTGAAAACATTTTTTTAATGGTTATTTCTATTTTTTAATAAAATAAAATCAATATGAATATTTTTAGAACAATTATTTCAAGTATATACTATGGAGATATAAATCCTAAAACTTGAACATATTTTAAGTTTTAGACTTGCATATGGGTGTTTTTTCGCCGAATTTAGTATCCTATTCCATCCTGTCCTTGTTTCAGTGAGTATTTCAAAAGGAATGTGATGAAATACATTGAAATAACAAATTCTATACTAACGAAAAATAGAATTCCATTGAAATTTTATGAATAATTGTTTTATTATGTTATGTTTTCTAAAACATTTTAGAACAATAATAGATTTTATTATTTCTTCTTCTTGTTTAAAGTCGAAAAATCGCTTGGTCATCATCGTCTTATAAAAAAAGGGTAACATAACTTAAAATACATACCATAAAAATAAATATCAAAAACCTAAAACTCAATAATTATGTTTCAGGAACCGCATGGAGCAGTGCTAGACCGCTGGAATATCTGCACTCCCGAAGAGGAACCATTGGTTCTCCAGCAATTCCTCCGGTTCGGTGAAACCAGAGCCATAACCCAACAATTACTTCTACATGGTGTAACAGACTCCCGACAAATACCAAGAATAGAATCAGACATTAAGAAGTTCATTGAGAGAGCAGCAGGACGTACGATTAAAGAAGAAGATAGAAATAGGATCTCAATCAAACCCATCCAGAGTCTTCAACAGACTCACCAGTCAAGGAGGAGTGTATTATCACCTCCACTGAACCCAATCCCAGCACATCCTCCACTAGGACCGCATCATATCACTAGACCACCACCTCCACCGATATCACCGCATCATAAAACACCATCGATGAGTTTTCTAAAACTACCACCTACTGGTCTTACGTGTACACCATCCACAACAAGTAACGGGCCGATTCCATCATCACCGCCAAGTAGCATCAGCAGTAGTCCAATCAGTGTATCACCTTTAAATAGATTACAAAATATGCAACCTTTTGATTTTAGAAAGATTGCTTCAAGCGGTTCAGTTCCTGCAAAAAGAAGTCCAGAAAGACGAAGAGTATCTGAAAATTCCGAATCAAGTCCACCAGGATTGATGAATCTTTCTGTGACAAGTCCGTCGCCGGTTTGTTTACCACCACCACCTCCTCCGATTCCGGCTACAAGCACGACAAGTGGATTCACCAGCTCTGATCACAGATCCCCGTCAGATTTCCACAGCGCTGCTGGAAGTAGTGAATTTGGTTCCGATGATGAAGACGATGACGAAGAAAATTCTCATTCCGCTCTGAATTTGAGCAGAGATGGTGGAACAAAACTACCCAAACTCCCAAAACCACAACATTCACGAAAAGCGACAACGCCAATGAAAAGACAATGGGGTTCTTCTACTCTACCTTTAAATCTAGGCACACAATTAATAAATCCAGCTACAGGTAAAAAGAGAGTTCAATGCAACGTATGTTTGAAGACTTTCTGTGATAAAGGAGCATTGAAGATACATTTTTCTGCTGTGCATTTACGCGAAATGCATAAATGTACAGTAGAAGGTTGTAATATGATGTTTAGTTCGCGTAGATCAAGAAACAGGCACAGTGCAAATCCGAATCCAAAATTACATTCTCCCCACTTAAGAAGAAAAATATCCCCTCACGATGGTCGTAGTGCTCAGTCACATCCTCTTTTAATACCACCTATACCACCATCCGCTTTAAACCCTTTATCCTTCGGATCATTTCCGTTACTGACACCTCCACCTGATCTTAGACATCAAGCAGCTGTACTTGATTTGAAACAAAGTTTAGATTTAAGTTTGCATCGTCAAGAAGAACATCGCAGATACGATAACACATCATCAGATCAAATGGATGATTACTTAATGGATGACGATGAAGAAGAAGGTATAGTTGTTGTCGGTAACGGTGACGATGAATACGACAATGATTCAGAAGCACATGCCGGTGAAAAACATGACGATAAAGTAAAGAGATTTAAATTATCAGAATCAGACATGGATATGGATGAAGATATGACGAGTAATATAGACAGTAATGAAGATTCATTAAGCGTAGTTGATTCACATAGTGTAAAAGAAGAAAATGGCGTTGAAAATGTTGTAATATCGTCAAAGAGCGCAAGAAAGCGTAAAAGTCAAAATCCCACAAGGTGTGCGATAGCACAACGTACTGCCGATGACGACGGAATGTTATCCGATGAAGATTCATCAAACGATATTGTATTTCCTGGTAATACCGGTGATGAACACTTGCATCATAACGCTGATAATAACAACATACCAGACAAAGAGAAACAAAAACATGTCGAAGAGAAAGGCAATGAAGATAAATATGATAACGTACAAGATTTACGTTTAGATTATTCAAAAAACGATGATGAAAATCAGCAAGAAGAGAAACATAAAGAAATTGAAAAAGTAAAGGAAACCAACACAGAAAAAGAAGATTGTGTTGAAAATAAAGTAGATCAAAACGAAACTAAAGAAGAACAAGAACATAGCATTGTTCAGAAAAATCCATCAAGTACAAATGGAGATCGTAGTGAAGAATCATTAGATTCATCCAATGCATTACGCCAATTGGAGAGTCTATCTCAAGGTAATTTTGGAGATTTAACAATGAATCGTTTACCCGAACCGTATCCGTTAAACTTCATGATGGGAAACGATCCTCCAAGTCCTTCAAGGTCGCAAACATCATCCGTTAGTTCTAATGGTGACTCACCCTCAGAAGATAATAGTGATCACGTTTACGGACATTTTCACGACGGCGCTTTTATCAGCACAATGGATGTTCCTATTGATAAAGATAATCCAAGAATGTGCACTGTTTGTGGTAAAATTTTCCAAAATCATTTCGGTGTTAAAACTCATTATCAAAACGTTCATTTAAAATTAATGCATAAATGTACAGTTGAAGGTTGTAACGCTGCGTTTCCTTCGAAAAGAAGTAGAGATAGACATAGTGCGAATTTAAACTTGCATCGTAAATTGCTATCAACGTCGTTGAACGATAAATCAGCATCTTTGTTCCTAGAAAACTCTCCGTTTTCATCATTAACTAATCCATCAATGCATAATGAATTCTTAACCAGGTTTTACTCCGATCCGCAATCAATTCCATTAACCCATCCTCATCTTCCACCTCCTGGTATGATTAACGGTGATAGATTACCACATCATCCACCGTTCTTCGTACCACCTTTAGGAAGTATCCCTGGCTTTCCTTTAAATAATTTCACCCACCTTCCAGGAAATATGCACAGTGTTAACGGACACTCATCAGGATCCAACTCACCTTCTCCTGCGTCATCCCCGACATCTAATCTTATCTATAACGACGATGATCTTCCTACACCTGATAGAGATGGTCTTTTACCTTGTAGATTTTGTCATCAGAGTTTAACAGACGCAAATACATTAAAAGATCACTACGAGCAGCACCATCTATCTGAAATGTTTCGATGTACTGTTCCAGGATGTAGACAAGTGTTCGCTTCTAATAGAAGACGTAATGAACATAGCGAGAATGAAGCGCTTCATCAACAACGCAGTTCGTCTTCATCGTGACCCAATCTCCATCAAATACCGGTCCCTCTTTGGTGGTAGGACCTTTAACTGTGCCAACTCTTCTTCGTCCCCTCCTTCTCGATGTTCCTTCGTCCTACCCTTAGTTGTTAATTGTATTTATTTGTGTATTACACGTTGTAGAGTTTTAATAATCAAAACAAAAGGATAATAGTGATTTGTTAATTAATCAAAAATGTAATTTTAGTGTATAAAGTGGTTTTAATTGTTACATAGGGTCAAAATATGTGTGCAATAAACGGAATGATGTATTCAATTCCTATTTGCTTCAGTTTTATGGACGGTATTTAACCACTTAATTTATTTTAACGCTAGTGTGTTGTGAAGCGCAATCATGCAGAAACAATGCGTTACACAAAAATTTGAAATGCCAGTGTTTATAATTTTTAACCTTCAATGTGAATTATTGACCTTGAAATATTGTAGAGAACTGTATAAATTTAATATAGATGTCTTTGTATACGATTAGGTTTAATACGTAATTTAATTTAAATCAATTCCTTAATAATATTATATTATTGATATAACTAACATATAAACACAACCGTGATATTTTGTTCATAAGAATGTATCATTAGTTTTTATTCTAGATAATAGATAATTTCAAAACCAAGATGGTAATTTGTTATTGGTTATTAACATTTCATTTCTCAACAATAAATTTAACTCAAATAACTCTTTCATTATGAAATTTCAATCTTTTTGTGAATCAAGAGTCAAAATTATATTATTCGTGATTAAATATAATTGATTTGATTAATTTTACTCTTAAACGTATTTTTTTAAAGAGAATTTAATTTGATATTTTAATACTATCTATTTTAGTTCTAGGTTATGTCACTTTAACTGTATGCCTATTACGCTCTACAGGTCGGAATTTTAGTTTAAATTTGCTCAAATTTAGTTCGTAGGTTCAGTTTTACACAAATTAATTTGTTAAATTTTAAATCAAAGACGAATATCATTATGATGATTTCTGTTTTCTATAACCTTTAAATCAGCATCCATTTGTTTTCTACGATAACAAAAGAGCTCTGACATAAAAAAAAAGCGGTAAAAAATAACCACAAAAGAAAACAAAGTCAAGAATAACAGCTCTGGTAATTGGAATTTTAGTTAGGCTTATGTAGGTTATACTTCTTATTTCATCGGTGCCACAACCTTTCATGGGCGTTATCCTCCTCCAAATTTTATTTCATTCTTTTTTTATTTCTTTTTTATGTACTGCTATTCACAAGAAGACCAATAAATAACTAGGTTATAAATTCCAATTTTTGATTGAACATTTACCAAGCTTTAAGTAGTCTATTCATTACCGGTAAATTGTTGGTTACATACAGAATCAATGACTTAAATAAAAATACTAAGTCTGTTGAAGTGACATACACAGGTACTTCTTCCAAACAACGTGCTAATTTCTTGTTTCCATTGTTGTATGTATAACCAACAGACCACATGTTTATGGAACTAGGATTAACTCTATTTTTTTCTTCCCAGATGTTTAAAAACTCACCTCGTGAAGTTGACTGCGGTTTCAAGACTTTTATAGTCTCACAATTGTCAATTCGCTCCTTGGAGGTCGTTTTAAAGTTGCCCAAGAGAACCAAACATAATTACACTGACATTCATACCAATATGGAAGTATTACTATTAAGTAACAAAAATAGATATATGGATTCTGTTGAAGAATTTGAAATTTACGATGGTGATAAGATCGGCCCATACACCCTCAACACCAAGCTTTATTTTAGATCTAACCTAGTATATGATACACCAATATGGATTTCGAAACTGAACGAACAAACTGATTAATGCTGGAGAAGATAATAACACAAGAGGAAAGGATTAATGATGACCTGGCAGTCTAGACATGACTAGCAAAGACGTTATACAGTAGTATAAAATAATTTGGCTAATATATAAACCAGTTTCTACTAGTTTTGTGTTTTATCGTAACTGTTTTAAATGAACTTTATAACCTCCATGGAGCGAATTGACAATTCTGCAGCGTGAAAATGAAACAAACTATAAAAGTCTTTAAACCGCGGTTGCCTTAACGAGGTGAATGTTTTGACCACTAATTTCTTGGTTGCTTCTGATTCAAGCTCTACTCTTTTTTAAAAACAGCACTATAAACTCCCCATATGACGCTTCTTTCAAAGCCCCTAAGTTTATCCTCTACTGCTTCTGTTGAACAACACACTTTACACCATTGGTCATCAATACTTTACAACTGCGTTGTACAGTTTTCACTTTGGTCTTCTGCCTAACAGCTTCTTACAACCAAAGTTACATTTATACTAACTACATTTATACTGATGTTTAATAGAAATTAATCACTTCTCTCACTATACTAATCTTCTTTATGTTATACTACTCCTTATGATTGGAGAATAGATTGAATATTTTCAAAATAATGGCTGTCCAAATCATTCCTACCTATTTTCCGATTAAACTTTTTCATTACATTTAAAATTTACAAAACAATTTATAATTTGGCTTAAAAAAATATATTTTTAAAAAACATCGTATTTGTAGTTTTATTTCTGTGAAGGAACTATGTAGTTTCAGTTTATAGTTATGGCGATAAAAATAAGTATAAATTATACAATTTAAATTTTTATCTTTACTAATTTTTAAATGTGTCTGTAAATTTCTAAATTTTTGACTATAGATTACGATTAAAATCCTCCTTAGAAGGTTAATTGACTTCATTAAGGAGGTGATAACCTAAAGGGACCCTTTACTTTTTATCATGTAATATTAGGTTGGATCCCTTGCTTTCATCTATCCTATCAGGTCTCTCTAGACCAACTCTTGTTTTCTTCTGATCCTGACGTTATTAGAGTATTCGGGGCTAGGGGTCTTTAAGTTCTTTCTTGCTTTTTTTATAAGACAATGATGATGTAGAAGTTTTTATAGTTTAAACAATAAGAGTAAAAAAAATTGACGAAAGTCAGTTCCCTATGTTTTTGTTACTATTTTACTAATTTAAGATAAAATTCATATTTTTAAATAATGGTCGTAAATTTAATTTATGTTACAATATGAACGTTGGTTTTAAGGGGTTAAAAACTATTTTGCCACTAAATTTATATAACCTAAATAAAATTTGAATGGATAACCCCAATAAAAATCAAATTTTAAAATTCTCATTATTACGAGGTCCTCCTCATTTTACTGAAATGATCTAGATGCTTGGTTTTGCAAACTATTGGAGTAGACTGATAGCCAAAGAATTTAAATTTCAAAATCTGAAAAACAAATTTCACAAAAACATAGTCCAATAGTTTATTTGTGGAGATTTACAATCTCATTATTTTCTACGATAAAAACTAAAGTAATTGAAAAATCAAAACTAATTTATTAAAAACCTTAAAAATTAATTAAATTTTTTTTCGTGTTGTTTAAAGGCAAAAAACAGCTACTAAAAAAAAAAAAGAAAAAAAGAAAATGCTCCTAGTAGTGGAATACTCTAATAGTGTAAAAGTCGGAAGTGAACAAAAATTATTCCAGAGATAAATAGGGACCTAACTCAAGACTTCATTACAAAGTGTAGTCCAGCTATGATTCCTCGGGTTTCCAAGCCCGTACTCGCTTTAAATAAACTCTGAAGGAAATTATCCTAACATATCAGCTTTTTATTTTCTTTACTTAATAACCTACAAAAATAATAAATTACCATCTTTACATATATTCACTTAATTCTTTATCGGACTTTGAAAAATTTACTTCTATCGCGTTGAATCAAAAAAAAAGCATTGAGTTGAATCAAAATCAGTTGAAATGCTCTAGATAAAAAAATATCCACATATTCTGTAACAGTAAATGTCGCGAACGATCTCAGTCCTACATTTATATAACTTCTTAATCAAAACTTGACAAATTGTTGTAGACCAATGTGTTATTGTGTACATAAATATGTGTGGTACCTTCAATACTCCTAATTGTACATAGTTATAGATCATAGATGACTGTAAGTTTTGTTATTCTGTGTACTATAATAATTATAGTCAATGTAAAGCAGGAGTTGGAAGGCTTCTGTGTTTAATGAAATAAAACAAAGAAAAAAACATAAATCATTCAAATTATAATGGTGTTTTTAATTTAACATTTTCTTTTCATTTCAGCATTGGATAAAAATACAATTTTTATTTCAATAGTGACAGTCGACTTCGACCAATATACATTAAAAGTGCAATTACAGAGATAACAAAAAACAAAAACAAAAATTTATTAAAATACAATAACGAAAATATTTATAACGTTAAACTGTATTACCAAAACCATAACGTCTTATGGTGTCGAGAAACAGAAAAATTGATTTCCAAGGACGAGATGTCCTTCGTTCTTGTTTGTACGTAAGCGTTATAGCGACAACTATTAAGATAGGATCATAAAATTTGGTATTGACAACTAACCTAACTTATCTGACTTCGAGGCTGTATATTTGTAAAGGAAGCCTCCACTCGCTACGCTCATATCAATGACTCGGCCCTGACAGATCTCGTAATTATACAAATATCACATTTTCTTGAGAAGGTCAGAATTCAAAATTACATTTTTGACAATAACTTCGATGTCATAGTAGAGAGGTGGTGTTGGTACCAATACATGCAAAATTTGATTATATTTTAATATAATTTAGTTTATTATAAATTTAATAACACACGAGGTAGAAGCCAAAAACTTTTTTTTAATTTGTGCCATTTTGACATTTTCCATGTCCGTTATACCAAATTATATTAAATATTGTTATTCGCTATCGTGCTTACATAATTTCACGGATTATCAGCATGTCGAAAATTATTTTTACCGTTTCCTGATGCCATGAACGGTGAAGATCTGTCATTAAAAGGGAAGACGAAATTTTTGATGATTACCAACTCTATAATGTGGATTCAGCCTGAAGAGTAATGTTTGTATATTTTATCACATGATTTATATTTAATTAATTGGTCTGGTCTAAAACAATAAGATCAGTGTTCACCTATAGAACACTAACATCGGATAAGACGAGAAATTTGGGAAAGAAAGAAGTTGAGAAAAATATTTGGTCCTACCTTTGATGAGTATAAATAGAGTATACTAAAAACGAAATATTATGCATTACCATCTCCCATTAAAACATCTAATAAAAAATTTAAAAAAACAAGAAGAAATTTTAAATTTTCTTTTCGTGAGTTTTTTGTACGAGATATTTTCTCAATAAAAGATCTTATCACCTTTTTTTTAATTAAAAAAAAAGAATTGATAGATATTTATGTCTTTGAATAGAGCTTAAGCTTGCTTTTTTCGTACCCTAAACTAGTTCTAAGAGTAATTTTGATATATATATATATATATATATATATATCTAATATCGAAATACAATAACTGCACTCAAGGTTCGTATTAAAAAAAAATGTAACCGTCATTTTCTTTTATTGCTATTTTAAACAAGGGTTTATATTATGAGTCTACACATTTACGTCCTTTGTGTGTGGTGGTTTTATCCAGTCACATTTCTATTTAGTTTTGTCTTTGACTGTTGAGCTCTAGTTTACGGCTCAAGTTTTTTTCTTAGGTTGTAGTCTTAGTTTAGTTTCAACATGAGTCAAGGCTATGTTGGTGTCTTATACTCAAGGTTTAACAATTGATAATTAGAGTTGATTTATACTCTCGAAACGTTGTGTATTAGTTTTTATATACACTAATGATGGTAAATGTCCGATTAAATTATTTTAATAGTATTACAGTTTTAACGAAATCGGCAGATCCATTTATAAAGTCTTTCAGGTTTCGTAGACGATTTTTTTCCTGATTTGTCATTTTTGTGAAGATAATGACTATTACTTTGTGTGTTCATCCTCAAGGGAGAGTCGTAATTTTGAGTTTTACCTTACAGCACTTACTCAGATAAATCGGGGTAAGTTTTTGAGATGCACATACATAGATGAAACCAAGCCTCATCGATATAAAAACACTTAACCCTCTTTTTTGGTTAAACGTTTTAGAACTATTGAATCCTTTTATGTTGGTCGAGAAGTTTCAATTCCTTTACGACTTTTATAGTTTATACAGAATTTTTCTGCCCAATGTGATTTGTCCTTGGCTGAAGTTCAATACTGGTTAATTTTCCTAAGTTTTAAAACATGTTCTTCTTGCTATCGCGTAGTAATTCTGCTACCGAATCATTCTTTCGAAATATACTTATAATACATTGCGCACAGTAGAGCTAAGTGATGGACTAATAGGAACACTTTTTCCCGATTACAAAATATTGTAATCAAAATTGATTTTCTTGATTGTAGTGCAAGAATCGCATAGATGAAAGAAGAGATAATTCTAAAAATACTTTGATGTGGGTAGAGAATCTCATAACTAATGCTTTTTTTTCTTGGTAATTATATAGCAGAGCTGCCTCACTTCAAAATCAATTTTTATGGGTTTTATTCGTCAAATAAATGTTGGAAAAATATTTTATTATCGAAAAAAAAGTGTCGGAAAGATGATTACATAATATAATTACACAAGAAAATCTTAATCAGAGTCAAATTCTGCTGCAAATTCAGTAGAAGAGGAATTTATTGAATTTAAATGTATTTCACTCGTAATTCGCCATAAATGATGAAAACGAGTATTATACTCATTGTACTTTCTCTTAAACATAAATTCGGCTATATGGCCATGGAAATGTTGTTTTGAATTTCCATATCGCGGCACATTTCCTCGCACCTCCCTCCATTGACGTTCAATTGTCTGCGTATGTGCTTCAGTGTACGCATATGTAGGGCTGTATTATTATATGTCACGAAAGGTTTGGCCAGGTTGCTATATATAACCACCTGGCCAAACCTTCCGTACGTTTATTGAAGTGAATGTCATGAGTATGAAAGATAACACAGAGTTAATTTTTTCACGAAAAAACTACTTGTGTAATTGTATTATTGTATTATGTAATCATCTTTCCGACACTTTTTTTCGATAATAAAATATTTTTCCATCATTTATTTGACGAATAAAACCCATAAAAATTGATTTTGAAGTGAGGCAGCTCTGTTATATAATTACCTTTTTCTTTTCGAAAACAAACGTTCTCTATACTACTTATGTGAGAAAGTTATATAATAAATTTTTTAAAAATATTTCTCCAGTCAAATAACTGAGTCTCAGTACAACTATGCACAGACATGAATAGATGACACATTGACGATTTACTGTAATATTTATAAGTTATTCATTATTTTACATTTGTTGCACAGTTATAATTTTAGCCCCCCCCCCCCACTAAAATTGATTTTTGTAACCATAGTAAGAAATTATTATTATTGTTTAATAACCAATGTCATGGTGAACTCTGTCATAGTTTGTCGTTCATAATTCCATTACATATTGCAAACATATAATAAATAAAATTAAATAGGCGCCATTTTGAAATAGTTAGGATTACATTTGTATAGGATAAAATAAAGCAATACAGCTATCAAGTTGCCCGATGATGCCGCAAGGCGAAACAATTGTAGCTCATTTATATTATTAAAAATGTTTTTGAAACTTTAAGCTGTATTGCTTTATTTTATCCTTGAATATGGAGTTTCAACAAGAAATATCTGCTATTACATTAAAAAAATAAAAAAAATAATAATAATAAAATATATATATATTTGAATTTTTAAGCAGTTCAGAGCAATGGATTTTATTATTTTTATTAAAAGGATTACAATTCAAAAACATCTTGGTTCTATGTCAATCTTGAGTGTTGTAGAAAAATGCCAAAAAATTAAGTTTCCTGTTTTTTTGAGAAAAAATTGGTTATCTTTTGACGTAAAAAAAAATAAATTGTCATTAAATAGGGAAACTTTTTGATGTCTTATAATTTTGTGTAAAGTTAATGGTTTTCGAGATATTCAATATTAAATATTTTAAACGGCCACCATTTTTAAAATATACAAAATAAAGCCTTTTTGGTGCGCTTATAAAACTTAAGATACAAAATGCGTATCACTAAATCTAAACTCAATATCTTTTCTATCTAAAAAAAATACAATTTTCAGGTGAAAAAACAAAATGTTGGATTAAACAGTTTTCACTTGCTTCGCTCGTGTCAGTCACGGTTTTAACTGCCTCGAGCCTGTACATGTAATGGAGGCTCCACTGGCTACGCTTGTGTCAATGTATGGGTTCTGCTGTATTTTGTGTTGGTCAGGATTTTAAATTTACAATTTTTACAATAACTTCGATATTCGTCATACAGCTCATGTGTGATTGGTATTATTACATGAAGAATTAAAAACTAGAATTTTTTTTCTTCTAAATTTCAAGTATTTAGTGTGACATAAGTTGAATAACCCACGATATATGAACAAAAACTTACTGAAGAACCTAATCAACTGATAAATATTTATTATTGACTGTTATGGTAAATAAATTTGTTTATAAACTATCAAAAGCGTAGATTTAAAAGTAGATTATGCAACTATGTATAATAATAGACTTTAAGATACAAGAGAGAAGTGAGTTAAGAAACTAGCAAAGCGAGTGTCCTAAACTTCTCATGAACTTCAAGGCTGAAATAAAATGGTTGCACACACTAATTTATCAACGACTTAACAAATATTATTATACAGTGTTCTGTACAAAAATAAAATAGTATTAACTCAATATTTTTGATATAATCAACTTAATCTAGTTTGACACAGTGTTGTAAACAAATCTTATTCTATTAAACGAGCAAGGAATTGTATGTATGTATGTACCTATTTCCAGTCATTTTATCTCAAAAACGACTCTAACGATTTTCTCCATATTTTGTATATAAAGGGTTTTCAACATCAGGAATCCAATGGATTTGGTCAAAATTTCGAGAAAAATTATTTTCTATGAGTTTTCACGATTCGAAAAATACACAGTAAAAATATATAGGAGAAATATTAGCTACGCCTACTTCTATTAAACGAGCAAGGAATTAATTTCCTGGAGGCTTTCCTGGTACTATTATTAAAGCATAGACAATCTGAAACATGATTTATAGCGGTATCACCAGCAAAAGTAAAATTATCGGACAAAATGTGAAAATGTACCATGGTTCTTAAAGGTTGAATTCCTCAAATTGGTACAATCTATAGGATCACAATTTACATTAAAATACATAAGATCTGTCGTTTTCTTTGACAAATTCAAATTATATTAATTATGCAGTATATGAAGTATAGAGTAACTTTGGTTACATCAAAAATTTCGACCTCTGTTTTTTGATTGATTTTAAAGTTTCAAGGCGTCTGGAGACGGAACAAGTATTTTTTTTTCAACATGCAGCCCGTTGTCGTTGTCTGTAGGCCTACGTAAGAACGATAACGACAACAGAATTTAAGATAAGAATAGGACACAATACAAATACAGAATAATATACTTGAAAATATCAAAATGGCGGTTAATTTTTTTTTTTTTTCATATCTCGTGTTATTCAACTTATAACACACTAAATTACATAAAATTAGCAAATTTCAATTCGGCTTATAATGATATCAACCATTACTCCATTATTAATGGTATTACCATTAATGGTAAATCATTACTCTTTAAAGTAATAAATACCGAAGTTAATGAAAAAAAAATTAATTTCAAACCCCGATCTTTCCAAAAAATGTGATATTTCTATAGTTTTGTTGTGGGGATGGGACCAAAACAAATATTTTTTAGTAGGGATCTTCGGGCTTAAAATTTGATTAATACCTTAATAACTACCTTTAATTAATCACTCCCAGGTATTCTCAAATTTTAAATTGTAAAAAATGGTAATTGACACTTGGTGCCAAAATAATTTTGGGAAAACGTACACACTATACGAAGCATTAAACTCATACTTGAAAAAATTGCCTTTCAAGTATCCTTAAAACTGTGAATTTCACCGTTTCCTCAAAACATCGTGACTTATAGACGAAACGTTAAATTTCTCAACTTTTCTACCCCCAATTGTTACTTTTGACATTATTTTCTGGAAACGTTTAAAACGTTGAATAAAATACAACCATTTTCATTTTGAAAAATAATAATGTTAGTGTATTTATTTAGTTTGAAACAAACAAAATATTTGTTTTCAGAAAAAACTGAAATATAAAAACACTATTGTCGGATTGTTGTTAGGCATAACAATTGTCAAATCGTGTAAAAAAACTCGCCCTTGTAATAAGCTTTCATTTGATATAAGACACTTCAGTTTAAAGTTTTAAATTGTAAGAGAAAACCAACTTGAAATCTATTGATACGTTGTTAAATTAAGCTTTGTAACTAACTGTTATAACACGGAACTTAACAGACTAGTGTAGCCTACTTAGGGGAAATAGTTGTGGGAATTTAAAACTTAGGAGACATATTATTACCTTTAATTATTTACCGAATGATATTAAGAAAATTGCAAAATATTCATATTTTTAAATTCTCATCATTAACTTCAGCCTAAACAACAATCCAAAAATAGTGTTTTTATATATTTAAGGTTTTCCAAAAACACCTATTTTGTTTATTTCACACTAAAGAAATGTACTTTTCAAAATTTTATGTGTTTTCAGAAAATAACACCAAAAGTAACAATTTGTGGAGAAAAGTTGAGAACATTTAACTTTTAATCAATAAGTCACGATATTTTTGAAAAACAGTACGAAATTCATAGTTTCAAATAAAATTGAAACAAAATTTTTTCAAGGCTGAGTTTCTGCTTGGTATAGTGGACACTTTTACCCAAAAAGTTTTTTGATACTAAGTGCCAATCAACCTGTATAATAAACCTAAAATGAGCAGAACCTTTGCAAGTGTTTACACTACAAGTCACTGTACAGGCTGACATAGACTTAGAATACAATTTTGAAGTAAGAGCTCTCAACAAGGATGTACTTGTTTATAAACAATTTATAAAAAGTTATGTTCAGGATGTTTAAAAAAAATGTGTGTTTTTTCTCCTTTAAAGGCGAAAACTTCAGGGTCATAAACGTCTTATAAAAAAAGGAAGAAAAGAATATAAAATAAAGACCTGGAATACTCTAATAGCTCCAAGGTAAAAGTTGGTCAAGAGATACTCGATAGTAAAGATGAAAGAGAGGTATCTAACCCAAAACAATATGAAAAAGGTGTACATCCAGCTAAGTACTCTCGGAATTGCTTAACCCGTACTCACTCTAGTGAGCCCCTATGGCTAAAATATGTGAACAAACTTCTGGAAGTGATTCTGGGATCAAAATAAAGAAAAAAGCTCCTATAAACCTTATTTCCGAAATAGCTTTACTATCCGTCTGTAGTTCATTTTGTTTTTTTGTTGCGAAAAAAGATAACTTTCAAAAGTATTTTAGTATAAAAAATTTCATACTAGGTTTTATGAGTATAACAATAATTAAAACTTTATCTTATAAATTTTCAAATTGGGGTAGTTTACATTAATGTTATAGGTTTTAGAGATATTCAAAATAAAAAATTTCAAACGGCCGGTGTAAGCTGGTAAAACATAGCGTTAAAAATATGTATAGAAAATTTCTACTCGTAATCTTAATACTTATTAAATATATCATTAATTTTAAAGGCAGTTATTAAAAAATGGCAGACAGGCGGATTAAGAAGCGTTTTTGGACATATTTTTAAAAGAATGTTTTTTGGGTCCATAATAAAACTAAGAACCCTTATAATTTCACCTGCGAATCTGTCTGTAAGTCGCAACCAGTCTACACAGACAAGACGATTAATCCTATATATTTCAAACTATATATCTATATTCTTTGTATTGTCGCAAATATAGCAAAAATATAGCGGTAACAAAAAATTACTTTGTGGTAGTTAAGGGGTAAAAACTATAGAGTTGGATTTTTTAAATATATGTGTGGGGTATCAAATAAAACTAGCAGTTAAACTGATTAGAATATGTGTTTTATCTGAAGATTGACTAAATCGATAGTGTTAAATATAATTTCCTCTCCCTCTAACTAGAACATGTCGTGACCTACAATTCTAAAAAACATTTAATAGATATTAAACTAATTGCAGTGCGAAATCACATATTATGGATTTTTGTATGACGAATACAACTTATTTAACCTTACAATGAGAAATTTGTAGCGTATAAGTTTTAAATCCAGTTGAGATGGGAGACAAACAATTCAATAACCATTCAAATATTTATTTTTATGGCCATAGACAATAGTTATTTGTGCAACTAGTGAGCAAAGTGGCACTTTTTTAAACGAGAGAAAAATGTTGACGCACGAGGCTTGCCGAGTGCGTCAAATTTATCGAGTTTAAAAAAGACACTTTGCTCACGAATTGCACATTATACTTTGTCTACAGTTGTTATTTTGGCAATAAAAACAGTTCATATTGGCGGTCGTACTTTTTCCTTGATTTGACAGGAAGGAGATTTAGTACAACGTTGTTAGCTTTTTCCGCTAATTTAGGCGGGGTATTTGACAGGTTTTCATCCTCTGAACTGTTCATATTTTAAAACTAACTACACAAAATATAGCAGTAGTGCTAAACAACACATCAACACTGAGTAGAAGTTCTCACGTCAAAACTGAGGTTATTTATGAATATTACAAATAACTTAGGTGTATTCTTGCGGAAACGGGATTGCCAACTTCAAAACTCGACAAACGAAAAATACTCACCGTGTACATACACTGTCAATCATCTTCATTAATAATTACTTCCTTTTTCAACTTTAAAACGTTGTTTTGTTCTTTATTTATGTTATTTTACATGTAAGAATTAATCTAACCTACATACGGAACATTTCCTGTATATTATAAATCAATCCAAATAAACTTAACCTAAATTTCGTTTTGTTCAGTTGCCAATCGGAGTGAGAAAAGTAGTGTGCAAAGTAGTGGGCAAAGTGAAACTGTTGAGAAATCAGCTGTTTTGCAAACTAATTTAAATGAACAAAATGCCACTTTATAAACAACTGTAGACAAAAACAATTGCATTGTCATAGTCAATTTCAAATATTACACAAAAAATAAATCAACATAGTAAGTAAATACACACTAGACAAAATACAAATCAACGTTTCACAAAATGATTCCAATAATCAATTAACAAAAACATACACACAAAACAAACAAAATAGTGACCGACAAAAGTAAATTAATATTACCGTACACAATACAGACACATTTAAGTATAATTACAATGGTATAATCAGCCCTATTTATAAATTTAGATATAAAGGAGAGAAAGAGACCACATCCATCATGTCAAGGCCCCGGCATACAGTACACAACTCTTCCACAGAGTAAAGGGATAGACAATAGTAGTTGTCTTAGACTGTTTTTAAATTGTAAATATCCTGATGGTTTTTAATGCTCTGTTAGAGCATATTTATCAGTCTAGCACCAGTCTGGGAAGGAAGTTTGCTATATGAATTCAATCTGTGCTGTACAGCATGGTAATTACTTGCTTGTCTAGTGCTATAACTATGTATATCATTATTTTGGATACGCTCACATTTGAAACTGTAGTAAAGTATCACCTTAAGTATATACTCGGTAAAATCCAAACTTTTAAAACGCAACCCTACATGACTCAGCTTTTTTATGACCTGCTTTAAGCCTTATAGCTTTTTTTGAAGATCAAAATGTCTTTGCATATTCCGAAATGACAAATCTCCCCAACGAGGATTCCACTTTTCAGATGCTGATATAGAAGACCATAGTAAGTGTTAACAGAATCGCATGATTGAAATACAAACTCATTTATCTAAGTGCATATATTCCCTTACCGATTCTAGCACAAATATTAGATTTGTGATTAACCCATTAAAAGATGAATTGCATTTTCACTGATTTCTCTTTTATTGGGACCCGTAGGTAAAACCAAGGACCCTTATAATTTCACGTGCTTGTTTGTCTGTGTGTACAATTTAAACTGCTGTTTAATAAACTTCACCTTCATAAAAATAACTGTCCCCATAGGCCTACGGAACTTAAGTGTTGTGGTTTTAGCACACGCTTGACCTTTTATTCTTTAATTGGATGCCATAAATTACCTCCCGAAGTTAAGACACATCCTGTATATATGAGAAACTTTGTGAAGTCAAATTTCGTACAAGGTGTCAGGAAAATACAACTGTTACAAATAAGTGTCTAACCTTGATGAAAAAAGAAGGAGAACATCAATAAAATATATGTTGGTAAAACATTTCAATTTATGGAAGTACATTCTTTCAAAATCAGTCTGTCAAAATTGTCTTTCTGTTTTTTTTTTTGTTTTGTTTTTTAAAGTTGACGGGAGCAATCATGAAAGTTACCTAGTCCTATCATACAATCTAATGCAAACAGATTCTCTAAATGCTCAAAAGTAGGCCATATAGGAAACAAATTGTATTGGTAGATCAAGGAGTCCTATCCAGTAGGATAAGTTGGCTTAAAACAGTTGTTACACAGGTTTTATGAACCTAGTAATTGAGTATATCACTACTATTTTGACGTCAGCTAGTTGCGATTATATTTTGTAGTCAGTATTTCAGCTCTGGTGGGCCTCGTAACTATAAATATTTACAGAAATCTCTATTTCCTACGCTCGTGTCGATGACTCGAAACTGTCGGTTTACGTAATTATATGAACATAAGATATTCTTGGAAGATAAGGAAAATCACATGTTCGACAATAACTTGGCTATTTGTTATTTTAGAGAAGTGAAATTCATAGCATTACATTCAGAATTGAAATTTACATTTTTTTTCCAAATAAGTGTGTTCTAAGTTGAATATCAAATGAGATTTGAACAAAAACTGTTTAAAATGTTCGCCAATTTGACATTTTAAGTTAAACTTTTCTGATTTTCATTAAGGTTCTATATGAGGACACTATATTCCCTATTCCAAATTTCTTGTTCCTACCTTAATTTTTATGACTGCTATCGTGATCACGAAAAGACAACAACAATGACAAACGGACGCCATTTAGAAAATCACTTCTTCAGTTTCCTGAGGTCATGAAAATCAGACAAAAGGCGAAGGTAGAAATTTCCTCGATTGCCTAACTTACTCTATACTTCGCGTATACTGGTGAGTAAATATTAATAAATCCAAAACAAAATTCGCGGCCATCATATCAACTTATCAACTGGGTGGCGGGTATTTCAAACGTGTTTACATACAACCCAATTATAAACGTAACAATCAATTCGAGAATATAAACACAACAAAACCGATAAATCGGACATAAAGAGAAACCCCAAAAACCAGAAGGTTTAGATTAGGAATCTCCGCTAACAAAGGAGAAATTAAGTGGCTTGCTTTAAAAACCGTGTGATAGGCTTCGGACTGTGCACGACGGCTACGGGTTACACCCACCCATAAATATCAAGTCTGTGCGAAATGGTAGACAATTAACAGAGGTAAAAACGGTCCAGCGGTAAATTATGAAAATTATAGGTTAGTTCAATGTAATTGTAGCCCTTTTAGAAGAGGGTCTGGCTGTCACCCGGCCGGACTGACGTTCTGTCTGCGTCTACATACCTCATTTGACCTAACCTTTACGTGAAGGAGTAATTATAAATGGGTTTGTCAAAATGTGACTGTATCCAGTCCCACACACCCGCTTGTATAAATAATTTAGGATCAAATATATTTATATACAGGCTGATCAACTCAAGGAGGCCTCCGTTAGGATTTCTAAAACTATAAAAATAGAAACAAATAGAAACCTCACCTACTATTTTATGCGATTTGAAAATATGATATATACGTTTTTTTAAATCGCCGCCATTTTATTTTAAGCAACGCCATGCAATTTTAAGACATTTTTATTCTTGGGTATTTCTTGACAAACTCAATCGTTTAGAATCTACACGCTTTGGAAGAATGGAAATATTTTATTTACTCGATTTTTTGCGGGTGGTTTTAATTATTTTTAGAGTCTGTAGGGTAAAACCAAGGACCCTTATAATTTCACGTGCTTGTCTGTCTGTCTATCTGTAAGTCGCAACCCGTCTACACAGACAAGACGATAAATCCTATATATTTTAAAATTTTCATTTATAGTGTTTGTGTTGTCCCACATATAGGAAAAAATATACTGGTTACAAAAAGTGACCTTGGTGTAGTTAAGGGGCAAAATTATAGAATTGAATTTTTTTTTATGTGTGGGGTATCAAATAAATCTAGAGGTTATTCTGATTACGAATATGTATGTTTATCAGACGATAAAATTAATATAGAAGCGCTAGACCAAATATAAAATTACAGATATCACCTCCTCTTACTTAACCTATAAATCTGATAAAAATTATTTGGATTTGTAATTAACTTGCAGTGTGAAATCATATATTATAGTTTTTTGTACGACAAATACAACTTAATTTAACCACACAATGAGAAATGCGTAGCTTATAAGTTTTAAAAACTGTTTTTGTGAGGTGTGAAACAAACAATTCAACATGAATTAAAAGATACATTGCATTTTCAATGATTTCTTTTTATTTAGAATTCGTAGATAATACCAAGGACCCTTATAATTTCACTCCCAAGTTGCAATCAGTCTACACAGACAAGAAGATAAATCTTATATATTTGAAACTTGACATTTATATTCTTTGTATTTTCCCACGTATAGGAAAAATATAGCTGTAGCAAAGAATGACCGTGGGGTAGTTAAAGGGTAAAAACTATAAATTTGATTTTTTAGAAGTTATTGTGATTACGAATATGTATGTTTATTTGACGAAGATAATAATATTTTGGTGTTAGGTCGGTTAAAAAAATTCGATTTTATAAACATAACTGCCTCTATATTCATACATACTCTAAGTGGTGTGGTTTTAGCCACTCTTGACACTATAATTTTACTTTAACTCGGGATGAAAATATATTTTCTACACGATATAAGGCAGACAGGCTATTTGAAAATTTAGGTCTATTTTAATAAATATTTCACATCATCTATAATTTTACATTGCCTTATTCAAAATATTGTTTTAGGACTGATGAAGTCCAATAAAATTGTTTAAAGTTAGACCTAAAAGTAAAATAATTTAAGGAAAACACTTCTACACCCTCAAATACTTTGTGTGACTATTACTGTGGGGAATAATTTGTACAAAAGATTTTTTAAATTAATTAAAATTAACCACAGAAAATCGAGTAAACAATAAATACCCAATTTGTCATAGGCCGTAGTTTCTACACTGTTTGTTGTAAAAAAAATCCAAGAATAAAAGTCATAAAATTACATGTTCTATTCACAAACAACATAAGGCATGATACTGTAATGCTGTTTAAAAAATATATTTTAAAATGGCGTCAACTTTTAAGTTGTTTGTATCCATTCTAGTCATAGACATCCTTTAGTTAATCACTCTATATATTAATATCTTCTTTATGTCAGTTAAGTAAACCGAGCATATGACAAACTTTAAATGAGGAACTTTCGTGAAGTTGAAAAACCCATTCTGTAAACTTTTAAAATGACCACCATTTTCAAGTAATGCAGTTATCTTTAAAATTGTTTGTTATATTCTACCAATTCAATTTAAAATTTCCTATAAGGCCCAAGTGATCAAATGACATTTCGAAAATAAATGGCGCCTATAAATTTGTTTTTATTTCCGCTGAAAGGCTTAACAAAGCCTTCGACTCAAAACTTCCTATATTCTTTATCTACTCTTGGTTTAAAAGTATATAATAGCAAGGAAAAACGTTTCTAAAAATATACCCAATAATGCTTGGTTTTTGTCTCCCAATCTTTTGATATTTTTTTCTAAACAAATTTAAAACTTCAAATTGAGTTATATATTTAATCTAGATTTGGAATAGCCTATTTTTTTTTAATGTTATATTTACCAGTATACCAAAAAATTAAAACTATATTTTATACATTTTCATATTGTATATTTTATGTAGAATTTTTTTTTTTTTTTGTTTAAATACGAAAACGCTTTCAATCATCATTACCTTATAAATAAAAAAGATGAAATGAACATAAAATAAAGACCTCGTAGCCCTCGAAACGTTAATAGCATCACGTCGTAAGAGAACAAGAGTTGGTTAAAACTGATGACTTAAAGACTTGAAAGAGAGGGATCTAACACAAGACTCCACAAAAAAAAAAGGTATTAGGGTCCTTTGGGATTGGCATCTCCGTGCAAGGAACTCCTAAGGGTCAGAATAAATCGAAACTTTAAATATATATATATATATATATATATATATATATATACTCTTTTAAAATACAACAGGATGATATCCTAATTTTTACTTACTCAGTATACAAAATATACGGTAAGTTTGCTAATCATCAAATTTTTGATAACGGTTTTTTGATTGACCTTCACGTTTCATGGTCTGAGGAGACACAGAAAAGGTGATTTTCAACGTCTGTCCATCATCGTTGTCGTCGAACGATAACGGCCACAAAAATTAAAATAAAAAAATAAAATTTGTCACAGAAGACTATAGTATGTTCATATAGAACCCTATAGAAATTCAGAAAAATGAATTCAAAATGGCGGAAATTTTAAATTATTTTTTGTTCATACCTCTTGTGTTATTAAACTTATAACACACTAAATTAGATAAGAAATGTGTAGTTTCAATTTTGTATGCAATGGTACCAACACTACACCTCCACGATAACAAACAGCGAAGTTATTGTCAAATATGTATATGTATATGGGAAGAAGACTCCATCGCTACGCTCGTGTTGACTCAGGATCTCGTAACTATACGAATAACACATTTTCTTGAAGGTTCGCGTTTCGCGTGTACACAACTTCTAACACGAGCGAAAGAATCTCAAGACCAACTTTCATCTTTTATTTAGAGTATCTGCATGATGAGACTGGGTAAGTACCATAATTTCGCACATCAACTTATTATTATTATGTCAAATTATAACGCAGTAATCGATAAAACAATTAACCGAATTTCTTGACTTTTTCCCGCTCGCTGACCTTCAATTTTCCCGACCACCTAAATTCGGTAATACAAATTGTTTTTCTCACTTTTCTTTTTCATCTTTCGGAATTTGACACCTCTACTGCGGTGAAAGCACAAACACCTTTGTTCTGTACACAGCATATCATCATCTTACAGAGATCTACTGATAGCCTAGTAGTTTGTTTTCCGGTAACGACTAGAGTAATTAGAATGAGTTGGAGAGAGAAGGGGAATGAGAGATGGACAAGAGAGAGAGAGAGAGAGAGAGAGGGAGAGCAGAGGCAATTACACACCTCGCGGAGAATACATTAAGTTGAGAAGTGAAGACTAAGACCACCCTAGAATATCTTACGTTATTGTTGTGTCTTGGTTATTTACTTAGCCTTCATTGTCATTTATACTTCCTAGTATTATAAAGACTTCAATTCTGTTTGTAGTCTTACTATTTATCCAACATACGAACTATAAGGTCAATCCGGCGTCGTTTTCGTCTGTACGTAAGTACAATAGCGCCCACAAAACTTATGGCAAGAACAAAAAATGTGGTATATTATGCTTGAAAATCAAGTTAAAAACAAAAACGGGGGCCATTTAAATTGTTACACATTAAAGTAGATAACACTTGGCAGATTTCAATTATGTATGTAATAGTACCAATCCCACTTCTATACGATGACAAATAGCGAAATTATTGTCAAAAATGAATTTTTGAACCCTGACTAAAAAAAAAGGTGATATTCGTACATTTACAAAATAAATTACAGTGAGTGAAGGCTCCTTCATATAAAAGGTAAGTGACAATTGTTTTAAACATGCTTTCCTTACTTTGTATGAACCCTTCTTCTATCAAAACAATTTAACAATTCCTACAAGGCTGAAGAAACCAACTTTTGGTCATTACATTTAGAGAATATGTTTGTATTACATTGTTTGATGGAGCTGGGTAAGGTCCACGATGGTCCCATCACATGTAGATGGTTAAAATTATTTTTTCGAAGTTAAGGCCATCAAATCCTCTCTAGCACTTAATCTCATACAAAAATACAATAAAAATATACACAAAATGAAACAAAAATTATAAAATAAGGTTAATATACTTTAAAATAAATTAACAATATTAATTACGCAAACTATAATTTTCTGGATGAAAATGTACAAAGCAACTGAAAGAGTAATAATAATGGGCAAAATAAAATATACAATAACGAAGTGGAGAAAAATATAATAATTGAAACGTTTCCATAATAATAACATATCAACTAAAACTAAATCTAGAAAATAGAATATAACATAATAAATTGTAAAATTACTATTCTATAATTTAACACAAAGAAATATTGTATGCCAATAAGACAAAATCTTCCTCGAATAAAGAAAAACACACACACACACACACACACAAATAAAAATATTGAATGACTCCATCACACCTCAACAACCAGCACCAATATCCCGAACTACTGTAAACTGGACTTGCCTAAAAATTCATGTACTTAGTGTAAAAAATGTGAAAGGTACAAAAATCTATAACTATGCATATATAAGTTTAAAGATCTCATGAGTTCAAAAAAGTATTTTGAACTATTTCTGTCTATAAAGTCGGTCTATCTGCTGTCTGTGGTTTGCCATAGTTTTTCCACCATTTTTTTAAAACAAAATACTATATTATCATCCCCGTAAATTGGGATGATACAGATTTTATAGTTTTGCAAACAACTTATAAGAAATCACGAATTCCGACTGTGTGGAAATGAGCTGGTTTTTCACTTTTTACTTTACTACTCAACCGCGATAACTTTCAATCCATAGACCCGATTTCGATGAAACTACTAATACGATGTAAAACATTTCAAATATATGGAAAAAAAATCACATTTATACTTGCTTTTCTACAAATATCAAAATGCATTTATTATTTTTTTTAAATCGAAAACGCGCCTCATTTTTTAAAAATATCGCAAAACTTTTAACCACAAAATATTTTTTCTCCTATCACCACCAAATTAAGTCAATCTTCCAATATTTACAGATACAGATAAGATACTTTGAGAGAAATTGAGACAGTTTCGACACATATCTCCATTTTCATGCGCTAAAATCTGCTGAATAAAGTCTTACTTTAGACGGCGATAAAACTTTTTTCCAATATATAAAAATGCGACCAATATAAAGACTTTATTCATCACCATTTTCTAAACAAAATGATCTTTTCATTCAAGTTATATCTCCGTACAGATTTTATAGGGATGCAAAAAATACATCATGAAAAACTTTGAATTTCTACTAAACTGAAATGAGCGGACTTGACTGTATACTTCTCTACTTAAAACACGTTGACTTTTAACCCAAATATCCGACATCGATGAAAATATTAAATTCGATGTAAAACATTAAAAAATATATGTAGGGGGATTTCACATTTATACTTGTTTTTCTACAAATATGAGAGGATTTTAATTTTTCAAAAATCGAAAATCCACCATAGTTTTTATCGCAAAACCTTTTTGTCTCCCCCCCCCCCATAAATATTTTTCTCTTATCACCACCAAACTTTGGCAATCTTTGAATATTTACAAAGATTAAAAACGATTCTTATGAGAACTTGAGAAATTTTTTACTTATATCTCAATATAAATATGCAACCAATATAAAGATGATAATGATTTATCCAAAATCATTTGAACAAAATTATACCTTCTAATTCCCGTTATTTGTCCAGGTACAGATTTTATATGGTTGCAAAAACATTATGATGAAAAACCATGAATTTCTACCGTAATGAAATGAGCGGTTTTTACAGTACACTTTCCACTTAAAATGTGATAATTTTAAACCCAAAAATCCGATTTCAATGAAATACTTAATTCAGAGTAAAAAATTAAAAAATATATTGGGAGGGGGGAGTCACATACAGTATATACTTATTTTTCTACTAATATTATAAGAGTTAAAAAATTTCATAAATCAAAAATCCGCCATAGGTTTTTTTCCCCAAAACTTTTTGCCGCTCAAATACAAATACATTTATTTCATAAAACATATCAATTTAAAATATAAACTAAGCTGGAGAAATTAGCCTTCACATCGATTTCTCGTCCAGATACGATTGTAATTAAACATTATTATTTTTTAACAATAAAATAAAAACAAAAGCAATAATACAGAGAAAATGATCATTAAAAAGCAAAAATATTATATATATGTATAGGCCTACACAAACAAAAACTAATTTACAAGATAAATATCACTAGGACTTAAACATTAAAACCTCCTCTTGTATTTGTGTTTCACAAATAAAGTGATTTTTGTGTGGAAAATTGTGTTTTCATTCATTTGAAGTTTCCACACGTGTAGTACATTACACTTGATCAATTAATATTCACAAAACTAATTCAAACCTATGAAATAAAACAAGTTATTAGCCCCCATTGAAGTACTTTCTCAGCAATGTAGTAGCCTACAAGTGGTCCTCCAAATGTAATTCTCAAAAGTTGGTTTCTTAGGCATTGTAGGAATTGTTAAATTGTGTTGTAACAGTTTATACACAGGTTGAATATCACTACTTTCATGACGTCACGTTGGCTAGACTCTAATGGTCCTCGTAGATGTGTATATATTTAAAAATCCCCACTCACCTCGCTCATGATAGTGTCTTTACCCTGACGGGCTTTTAACAGTAAGTTACATGTATGAAGGAATCTCTACTCGCTACGAACGTGTCGATGACTCATCGATACTAGAACTCATAACAAATATCACATTTACGTGGAACATAAATCGAAATTACATCTTTGACAATAAATTCACTATTTTCACCGTAATTTTGGTAACACTAGGTACAGAATTGAAATCTCCAAATGTTTATGTAATTTAGTGTTTTATAAGTTGATTAAGTTGATCCCTATGCCAAATATTATGTTTATGTCTTAATTTTGTTTTCACTTGTTGTTTAAAGGCGAAAAACCTTTTGGTCATCATCACCTTATAAAAAAAAGAAGAAAAAAGCTTAAAATAAAGACCTGTAATCCTCGAGTACTCTAATAGAACAATAATTGGTCAAGAGAGACTTGATAGGAAAGATGAAAGAGAGGGATCTAACCTAAGACTTACATGAAGAAAGGTATAGATCCTAGGGTTAGCCACACTCTCACTCAAGATGTGGGAAGCCTTTAGGGTTTTTTTTAATTTTTGTGGCCGCTCACGTACAGACAACGACAGACGGATGGTATGTCGAAAAAACTTTTTTTCAGTTTTCTGTGAAGGTTCTTTTTTAGTTTGTGGGCGTCAAATATATTTTTTTAAGATAGCGCATTCAGTTGTACTTTTTGAACTGCTGAACTTGCATTTTTTGAAAATCAGTCAAAAAAAGGAGGTTGAAGTTTTTTTGTGAATACCAATCTTCTTATACGGGTGAAGTAAAAAACACATACTATAATTTAAAAAACTACATTTATTTTTATAGAACAAAAACGTATGAGTTTTTTCTAGTTATTTGAAGGTAAAAAACTTTTCGGTCGTTATATCGCCTTTAAAATAAAGACCCCAACCATCACATAGCGTCAGGATCGTAAAATATTTGGTCGAGAGGCACGACAGGAAAGATGATTGAGAGGGATCTAATTCAAGACTACATGAAGAAAGGGAGTAGTTCCAGCTAGGTACCATCGGAATTGCTAAGACAGTAGCCACAACAAATGAGCCTCTGAGGCAGTGTAGTTAACTGTGCGTTAAAATTTTAAAAAAATAAAAAAGTAATATTATGAAACCCTGAATTAAAAGATAAGTAAATTAAGGGGCTAATCAGTTTACGTCTAACTGAATGACACAATACACAAGATGACATGCAGTCCTCTGTGAAACAACTTGTTTGTTTGAATTTAAAATAATTCAAAACAAAACAAAGTTGTAGTCACCTCGCATCACTTCCAGACGGCCTCACAAAGACTTACCGACGTACTCCCTGAAGTCCTCACAACACAAGGATATGCAAACACTTTGCGACGTGTATTCACTCATGCATCACTGAGACTTTACGTCCTCGGATCAGTTTATACACTGTTGCCACATTGTGCTCGGTAACTTGTGGGGACTTCTTCAAATGATTTTGATTAGCTAATTTTGTACCGGGATTCTCACGAAGAAGACGTTATTTTTAATTAATATGGCGGACATGTGAAACACTCTACAAACCTGGCATTTTACAGTTATGTTACATAGATAAGTAAAAAAGGTACCCTCAACTTTCTTTTTTTTTTACGGTAAATCAAAACAAAATGGCGGAATAGCAAAAAGAACATTAATCTTTTGTATAGAACCACTTCTTCCTAAAATGCAATGGAATTAAAATATACATTGACATCTATTTAATCTCTATTAGCTGTTGTTTTGTTAATTTGTTATTTGTATTCAGTCAGTTTAAGTGCGATACCTAACCTCAAAACAATAAATTTTCAATTCAACAAAAGGTGAAATGTTGTTCTTGGGCTATTGCTCTAGAAAATGATTATGAAGCGATATAGTGTTTTCAAAGAACCTATCCAAATCTGGTTCTTCCATAAAAAAATCAATTCATAAATAGAAAATTATGCTAGTTGAAACTGGATCAGTTTCAAAGAAATACCATAGAATGTGCTACTTTACTGAAATCTCCAATCAGGCCTCATTCACTTTTATAGTTATGTTATATAGATTTGTAAGAAAAAGTACCATCGAGTTTAATTTTTGTGTGGTCAAAGCCACTTCCTCTCGCAATTTAATGTAATTAAAATATGTTTTGACATGTGTTGAATTTTGATAAACTTTTGTTTTGTTATCACACAACAATGAAACCACTTTGGTAGTTGTATTCAATCAGTTTATGTGTCATAGCTAACCTCGAAACAACAATTTTTTTTCCAATTGAACAAAACGTGATATGCTTCAAAAGGGCTATTGCTTTTGAAAAGTAATATTAAGCGATTTGGTGTTTTCAAAGAACCTATCCAAATCTGGTTCCTCTATCTAGAAAATCAATTCATATATGGAAAGCTATGCTGGATAAAGTAACTGGATCAGTTTCAAGGAAATACATAAATTTACAAACTTAGAAAATGAAGATTTAATGTGATGCTTTACAGAAATCTCCAAACAAGGCTTATTCACTTAGAAAAGTTACATCCGCTACTTGGATACCAAAGTCGTCAGTTCAAAGATGTGCCAAGAAAAACCAAATGATTTTTTTATAAAACACATTTAGTTCACGGACTGCAGGAAGATGAGTTAGGTGATTTTAATTTTGTTCAAAGGTAATTATAAACCTTGACGAAGATGCCGAGTGGTATGAAAGAATTGTATTTTCAGATGAAGCTATATTTTACTGAACAGGATCTGTAAATCGACATAATTTTTATTATTATAACGCACAAAATTCATATATCTTACACGAAGAAAGATTGAAATCAAGGAGTATAACTGTTTGGGCGTGTCGTCACCAAGGATGGTGTTTTATCGTATGACAATGACTGTAAACAGATACGATCCATATTAACTGATCACATAGTTCCTCATCTTATTCCGCTGGAGATAAGGGATAGTTTTTTCCAACAAGATGGAGCTCCTCCTTATTATGCTAATATGTCAAAGCAGTTTTAGATCTAGATAGTTCGTGGCAGCAACTTCATGGACTGGCCTCCAAGAACCCCTGACTCGACTGTTTGCGATTTTTCTTGAAAGGCTCTTGAAAGAAAAATGTTATTGTCACCCTATAGATGATGAATAATGAAGCTGATTGAAGAGTAATTATTGTTAATACCTCGGCAATTATGACTCTTTTTTTGTGTCGTTGCTATCAGTGCATAGCTATCGATGGTCATCATTTCTAATAAATGTCAATTTCGGATTATTATTAATTTATTACTCTTATTTTTCTTTACTTTTCATTATTAGTTTTACACATTTTCTTGTTTTATTTTTTTCAATTTTTAATGATTACGCAAATAAAATCATTTTGGTGAAAACGTACCACCATTTTGTAATTCGTCCATTTTGTTTTGATTGACTATAAAAAAAATGAAACTCAAGAGTACTTTTTTTACACATCTATGTAACATAACTGTAAAGTTTCAAGTTAATAGAGTGTTCCATGTGTCCAGCATATTAATTCAAAAATAGCGACCTCTTCGTGGGACACCCCGTACATTAAAAATAAAGGTAATTAAATTTCCATAGTGGTAGTGCATGGATAGGTGAAAATTTAACTTTGTTACTATAATATGTCAACTAATCCATTTTTTAGGTATCTCTTATCTTATACCTAGTTCAATTTCAGGCTATCGTCCATCATTAGGCTAATGAAAACACAATTAAACATTATATTGAATCATATATCACTTCGTGCGAAAGTTCAATTATAAATTGTTTTGGACACAAGACTCGTTTTCAACAACCTACGTATCTGACCGGCGATTCGACACTAGGATAAGTTCTGTCGTTCTGTTTCATACCTCCAATAGATGCGGCGTGACTTTGTGGAAAGTTGTTTATTTAATAAATACTTGGAATCGCACTTAGTTACACAATAAATCTCATATTCTTTAATTTCGTTCATGTAGCGTTTCTTTTTGGACACATCCGTAACTTCCAAATTGGTGGTAAAATTGGAATAAGTGTGGCAATTGTTTACAAGGTGCTTTGCAAAAATAAAACATGTACCGGTATATTCAGTTTTCTTGTTGCTCCTTAAATCTCATGTGGAAGGGTGTAAAAACTAAACTTATTCCCTACAATTGAGTACATACATCCTAGTTGAAGAAACACATCCAAATTATTTTGCAATTCTTAGTTACAAAATAGACTAGAGTTCATTAGTTGTCTTATGTGTAACAATCGCTTGATTTTTCGATAATACATTTCCCAATGCATCATTTAGCTCGTTTCCGAATTCGGATGACACAGGAGAGTTTGGCGAGAGTGCTGAAGGAAGTTTGTTTTATTCAAAATATTTTGTCAATATATTATCGTGGTTATTTATTAGCCAGTGCAGTGTTTTTAATTGTTTGTAGTTTGTGGTTGTTATGGGGATAGGATTCGATCTATGAAACTATTGTATGCTGCTCAGTAAAACGCACCTATATCTGGTATATTTGAACTATTTACGATCTCCGCAGAGTGTGATATGTATTTTAAGGTAAGTTTAAGTGTGTTTATATTACTCTGATGATGGGCGATCGCCTGAAACTGCAGTAGGTATAAGATAAAAGATACATGGAAATAGGATTAGGTTAGGTTACCGAAATAAATAATTGAAAAATGAATGAGTTGTCGTGGTAAGATTAACTCAATATTACGAAATGTGCATTGACAGTTAAGATCATTATTTCACTTCATAGAATGTGGGTAGAATAGTTAGGTAGAATATTTGAGTTTAATTATCCGGAAATTATGTTCAGCATAGGTGGAAATGTATATTAGGAAACACAAAACTGAGTGAAAAAAGCTAGTAATATGCATTAATAACACATAAGCAACACTATAATAGTTACGAAAGAAGGAAAAAAAAACAAAATAGAAATATATAATATTATTACTTTCCTACTTTGACTATAAAGTGGGTTAATTACCCACTCAAAAATAATTATTTTTTAGAAAATACTCCTTTATGATCAATTTTTATAATATACAATTTTGCATACTGTCCTTAATTTAAAAAAAAATGGTTAGATCTAATTTTGAAAAAATACATCTATTATAACTACATGCCTGATTGGTTATTTTTACCACAACTTATGACCAGCAATTTTGAAGACCAATACTTTTCTGTTTTAGTACTACATTTTAATAAATAGGACCGATTTGAGAATTAGAAATTTACCAATTAGTGTTATGGCAGGTAAAATCAGATTTTGAGTTAGGCCTACTAAACTAAATGAAAAAAAAGTTTCCAGATATGTCAAAAAATGATCACATTTCATATTTAATTAAATTGCTCACGCGTTTGGACTGAAGAGCATCACTGTACATACATACGACAAACTAAATACGCTATAAAGACAGACAAAAAATATATGTTTGGGCTCAGGAGGTTTCAAAACTGATATTAAAAAAAACTCGACACCAATTTTTGACTTATCACATGACTTTCTCTACACTATGTATATGTCAGAAAGTAAAATTGTGATGACAATAAAATCCAACGTCCAACGTAATGCTACAGAGTACTATGCTCTATCTCCCAGTCTCAGAGAGCCTACTTGTTCTGTCCTTTGCAATTCCCTTACTAGTCGTAAACCCCCAGACTCCTACTCTTCCCATAATTACACCTCTGTTTTATGCTAAGAAGCAATATTGAAAACATTACATGACATTCCAAAACAAACCGTCACTGTAGACAGTCATAAAACTGAACTGTACGTCGCCATTTTGTCTCTAGGACAACCTTACATCTACATATCTTCTTCATACATTATTTTCATGTTTACTTTTATACACGTAGTTTGAGAAAGTTATGTGATGGGTCAAAATATCAATGTTGAGTTTTTGGCGTAGATACTGTTAAAAATCAGTGGTCAACAGCCCAAAACGCGTGGACCGATTTTAAACAAATTTAGATACCTGTTATAAAAACAAAACAAAATTACGGTTTACTCAAAAACGGCTGTAACGATTTTGATCAAATTTTGTTTAAGTGTATCCTCTTAATGAAGCACAACGTATTATCCCATGTGCCTTCCAACTTAATTTAATTAACTAGACTATTTTTAGGTTGTTGGCGTCAAATATATAAAGATGACGCAGATTATTCAGTTTTACTTTTAGAACTGCTGAACTAGCATTTTTTATCGCGAATAGATTTGATCTGTTTTTATTTAATTTTGAGTATGGGTGAGTGAGAAAGTTTGTGCAATGTTTTTATACAGTTTATTTTTTTGATGACGTTCGTATTTAGTCTTATTTATAGTGACAGCTCAGCCCTAATTTTGTATCGGTGCATCACTTATCTGGGCACCTTGAGCAAGATCCATTTTTGCCTAATCCACATTGTTCTTATCAGGAAACAACTGACTTGGTAGCTAGCTTGAGCAGACCCCGCTAGACTGCTAGTTTGAGCAGTCAAACCAGAGAAGTGATCAATTCGTACACGCAGACAGACGTGCTGGTCTTGTATTAATTTTGGTTTTAAAACTATTTTCCAAATTACACCATGCTTGATTAAGTAATAGGAGTTATGGCGGTCGTGATTTTTCCGGAGGACCAGTTCCCAACACGAAAGGGTTAATTCGTTATATAAACAAGATGACTTTGACAAAGTTCAACTCTCTTTTATGTTGTGTGACTGTTTAATCAGTAATAAGATATAAATCGGTAATATATTATAAATTAAATAAAACTCTTCAAAGTTGAACACCCTAATAATTGTGCATGACCATACCAGGAGTGAATGTTTTAGACCTCAAAATGGTCTTGGACCAAAGCAATACGTTATACAAAAAGTAGAGACTCGGCTGGCCTAAACGTATCGTTACCGACACAATTTGAGTAGTTTCTTTCTTATATGAGACATCTTTTTTAGTGAAATCCCGTTTGAAGTAAACACAAAACAGGAAAATATAAAAAACTTTATTACTATGAATAAAAAGTTACATTTATCTACCTATTTTTGTACATAGTTGCCTTCGCCTTCAACAATTTTTCTAGTATTTCATTAGCTTCCTCATTTCCTCTAACAAAAATTCTGCCACCTGCGATTTAAAATCGTCGCACTATTTTCCATTCGTCGTTATCGTCAAACCTCTGCAATGTAAGCCAGAGTTTAAGGTAAAATAAAATAATAATAATCGCTAGATCAGGAGAGGGATGATAATTAATGATTTCTCAACGAAATGTTTTCAATTCACTCACCGTGTGTGACCGTGCATTGTCATACCATGTCGTTGTTTTCTATAGCTCTTCTGAGATTTCTAACGTCTCGTAATACAAATCGACTGTCACTGTAGTTCATCAGAAAATTTGATAAGAAAAACACCCTTTTTGTCCTCCAAAAACTAGTAGTAATTTGCTTCTTTACCGAAAGTTCGTGTTTTGGTCTCAAGGATGACAAATGCTACCATTGACAGCATCTTCGTCTTAACACCCGAAATTAAAATCCAGGTTTCATCTCCCGTAAAAATGAAACCAAATAATTCAGTAGCTTTCTTTTGGTAAAAATTCATACGCTGCAGCAAGACATTTCTACTTGTGTGTGTCGGTTAACATCTTCGCACACAATTTTCTATAGGCTAATTTTCCAGTCATAACTGTATAAATAGTAGAACGTGAAACATTAAGAAACATCAAAGACACGTTTTCATGATTGTCGATTTTTTCAATCAAATCATTCGTAATCAATCATGGCCTACCATTATGATCTTCATCGTGTTTGTTCGTTCGCCTTTCTCAAAATAAACGGCACCACTGTCTTACTTTTACGTCACTCATAATAGGCATTTAAACGTCACAAATTTCCTGGTAAATTTCACTCGCAGAGATTTATTTTGCCATCAAAGATCGGTTAACTGCTCACGATTCACACTAGACGGGATCAATAATGTAGCAAAAAAATTATAAATAGATTAATATGAACAACTACCTCAAAATGACTTAAGCATTGTTGCTAATTACTTTTCATTCACGTAAACATGCTACACTAACGCTATCTGTTTGCGTAGAGTGTATAGGTAGCAAATACAAACCGAACCTTACTTAAAAAACCATGCCTTGAATAGTTGTGAATTAGTTTATATTTGCATAAATGATACCAAACGTCGAACAATAATATGAACCCCATCCATCTATGAAATAAATTTAAAACCAGAATATTCCAAGTTGGTGGAAAAGATGATGTACACAATTTTATTTATCCGGGAAGCTATGTGACCTGTACAGATGAGTATGAGCGACACAAAATAAGCAAAACGCACGGTTTATCTCATGGTAGATAAAATTTAAAAGTTTTACAGTCATTAGGTTTTCATTTTTGGATGGAGACATAAAATATATCAAAATCTGTAACTAGAAGTTACAGATATTTGTGAATAGATATCTGATATCTCGAGGAAATGTTGGAAGTAAAATGACCTGATATTTAACAAAACGAGTAATTACTGGTACGAACAAACGATGATAAAAATGGAAAATCATATAAGAAACATTACTGTGGTTTAAAGGCAAAAAAAATCTCGGTCATCATCGCACTTAATGATGATAATTACCAAAAAAAACAGTAATAATAATAATAATACAAACGCCTTCGAATACTCTAATAGCATCAGGATCAGAAGAGAATCAAAGTTGGTCAAAAGAAACCTGATTGGAAAAATGAAAGAGGAGGATCTAAGGCAAAGAAAAATGTAGATCTAATTAGGATACTTCGAGATTGCCAAACCAGTACTCATTATAAGTGAGACCCTGAAAGCAAACTAAGAAGAAAACAGTAAAGATAGCTAGGACACACATTGAAAACTAACCCAGAATATATGGAGAGGAAAGTGCTGGACTAAAACCCACAGGATTTAAGAAAAATTCAGAATGAAGTTGAGAAGAACAGTGTATTTTGTCCTTATTGCTCAAGGGTAAAAGACATCTAGATCATCTTCGTCTCATTAAAAAAAAGAGAAGATCATAAAATAAATAATTCTTTCCCTTCGTAACACGAATAGCGTCGGGATTGAAATATAATAACAGTTGGTCAAAAGAGAATTGATAAAGAATATGAAAGAGATGGATTTAAATCAAGACTACATGAAAAAAGGTGTCGATCCAAATGGGGTTTTTTAGGATTACTACGCCTGTATTCACTGTAATGAGCCTCTGTCAAGAGAATAGTTTAAAAGGAGGGAAATCATGGCATAAAGTGAAGACGTTAGCAACCAACAGTTAGGTTTCACTACTGTTTTGTAATTTCTACGCTCAGAGGCTGAAGCTAGGTCAAGAAATTCTATCCAAAATGGCGCTTCAATACTCTGAAGAACGCCCTTGAAGAAGGTCATTCAGTAAAAACACCTGTACCGAGAACTTGTATTACGGATTATTAAAACTTTGGACATCGTTCTCGAAGGTCGGTTTTAGTGTTCAATGTTAGGGTTATAAACACCACCAGTGCCTTCTATATAATCACACACGAATGCGCACAGACCTTGTTTACATTTATAGACGTACCCTTCAGCAATAACATAGAAATAAAAATGTAGCTCATATGGTTACTCTAATTAGTCGGTCGGTATGCTGTGTGCAGATTGTAGCACGGTTATCGAAAAATAAATATTATATGTGGCTGTCTGGCAACGCATGCATCGCGGGAAAAGATGTTGGTAATAGGTACAAAAAATATAGACGAAAATAAATAAATGTCATAAAAATAAATTGTACAACTGTACTCACTTCATTGTTTATAATTATTTTAAAAATTAAGTTCACAATGCCAAAGAACAGAATTTTAAATTTTGGTATATATACACCCTTTAAAAATCCGTGGTGCTTACCCAGCCCCATCATATGTAATACAAGCAGATCCTCTAAAAGTAATGCCTAAAAGTTGGTTCCTTATTGAAAATGTTAAATTGTTCAAGCGGTCTTGTTTATAACAGTAATTACACAGGTTTTCTGAACTTTTTAATTGTGAATATCACTATTTTCTTTACGTTAGCAAGCTCTGATGGGTTTCGTAGATATGTAAAGGTTTCACTCGTTTCAGTCTGTCAGTGCCTCGTCCCTGGTGGGTCTCAAACTATACATATTTGAAGAAACCTTTACTCACTACGCTCGTGGCAGTGACTGCCCGCTGATAACATATTTTCTTCGAAGGTCAGATTTAGGTATTAAAATGTTGACAATAAATTAACTGTTTACCGTGGTATACCATTACAATGAGAATAAAAATTTGCAAATTTTTATCTAATTTAGTGTTATAAGTTGAATAACACAAGAGATATGAGCAATAAACTGTTTAAAATGGCCGCCATTTTAACATTTTAAAATTGATTTTACACAATTTCAATAGGGTTCAATACGATGACACTACAGTAATCTATACCAAATTGCATCTTCATTTTTGTGGCCCTATCGTAAAGACGACAACGATGACAAGCGGAAATTACATTTTCAATTTCCTGAAGACATGATGCATGAAGATAAGCCAAAAAACGAAAATCAAAATTGATTTCGATTACCAAATGTAGCCTATACATAGTATACTGGTAATTAAATATTGAGCTTGACTTGTTGAGATGGTATACTTAAGAAAACTTACAAAAATTCTGAACAAATTGTGTATTTATTTATTCAAACGCGTTTCAACGACAAAGTCGCCATCTTCAGTGATGCACGAGCTACAATAACTAAACTATAACTACATTGTAGTATATATAATAGTTACAGTTTAGTTATTATAACTGGTACGTCAATGAAGATAGCGACTTTGTCGTTGAAACGCGGTTGAATAAATAAACTTACTATTTGTGATAATTTTTATTCAAGTTTTCGTAACTGAATGGTAATACTAAGTTGCATACAAAAAGTCTATTAATATATTACAGTGTGGCAAACAGTACAAAAAACGAAAGTTTTGTAAATTTGTTATCCTATTTAGAAATACAAATTATACGAACAACATATATATTATTATTATAATATAAATTAATTATTTGGACAAAACATTAAACACTAATACATCCATTTCATGACATCGAATATGAATTATTAATTCAGAATGTCTAAAAAATGAAAAATCTAACATAATATAATATATCAATGGCCTATACAATTATATTAACAATTAATTATCTACCTTACATAACAATCAAAGATCCCCCATTACTCCTTGCTCACAAACTCCATTAGAGCTGTGAGTGAGAATCAAAGAGAACAGCATGTCAGCTCTATCACTTTAAGCTCAAATGAAGACACATTCGAGGCTCTCACAAGAGAATTGTCTTGAGAGGGTGAATACCACCCCTCAGGTCCGATGTCTCGAGGGATATTTCCGATGATATATTGTAGCCATCCATAACGGCATATCGCACCAGTATAGTGGCCCTTGTTAATTTAGTATGTGAGTGGGAATTTGAACTTATAAAGTGAATCTACTTCTCTTAATTATAAGATAGTAAATCTCATAATTATAAGACGATAAATAATTTCCCCCTAAATTATAAGATGAAATAACGTAGTCTAAAAATTATATGACAGACAGCCTCATTATTAGACAGAGTATTTAAAAAATAATTGTTTTAACTTCGAGAAGATATTCAAGGCAAAATTAAAAATTTAAATTTCTACTTTCATTTTTTTTTTATATACTATGCTTTACCAGTATACCAAGAATCAAATATTTATCTAATACATTTTCAATGTGGTGGAGGTTTAATATATTTAATACTGAATGTCTTTACAACCATTAACTTTATAACAAATTTCAAACGGCCGCCATTTCGAAGAGTTATAAGATAATGTTTTGGTTCTTGATATACTTGTTAAACGCAGAGTATATTATTTTTAAACACACATACACACACAATGGCCGACAGGACGGATAACGAAGCATTTTTGTACATATGTTTATAGAAACCTTTATCACGGTCTGAATCACTTTCCAAAGTTAGGATACATATTTTTGAAACACTCTGTATAAGTAGAACAAATCCTAAATCATAAATATAAGAAAAGACAATCTAGGCATCAATAATCTCAAATTTAAAGGAAAGGATACCAAACATGATCTCCAGTTTGAGGAGTGATCAACTTGGGCACAAGTATAAGACGTACCAACACTAACCCATCGCTTAAACCAAACAAAACTGATCGTCACCAAAATCTCAGTTCGGTAGTTATCAATCGAAAAATGAAAAATTAACTATCAAACGCGTCGTTTTTGAACAAATATACACAATTTGAAAGGAAAAAAAAGAAAGAAAAAGAAAAAAAGCTCAACTTGCTTTGCTTGTGTCCAAAAACGGGAATGCGTTGGCATCACGTTGAACGAAATCGGTATAACCGATTTTGATAAACGACATTTTTTAATAGTCCCATGTCTAGATGTCTCTAGGATCCACACTTCGTTGCAAACGATATTTATAAAACCGTAATGGATGTTGCAGCCAAAATTTGGATTTGAAAAAAAAAAAGTTATGAGATATTGACCTCTCAGTCCCTTGAAATAAGGAAAAATTAAAGAAAATTTCCCCACGGCTATGAGACTTGTAAATTGTGAAGTATTTGGGTTGTCTAAACATGATTTTCACCCCCGCAGTTCTAAAAAAGGGCAGTTTGTGAAAATATATATAAATTTTTCTCCCATTTTCCTATTTTGAGGAGAAACTATGCATTTTGGTGAAAAATATCAAGAGAGAAAAGTTGTAGAGCATAAAATATCCTGCAAATTTTTACTTTAATTTATATTTAGAATTCCGCATAGTTTCGCCGCTAGAGGGTGCGAAAGAGAGAGAGAGAGAGAGAGAGAGAGAGAGAGAGAGAGAGAGAGAGAGAGAGAGAGAGAGAGAGAGAGAGAGAGAGAGAGAGAGAGAGAGAGAGAGAGAGAGAGAGAGAGAGAGAGACTCCAACTGGAACTTTATCACTTTCATGTGGCTTATCGCAGACTTACAAATATCGTCCATGGTAAACGATTTCTTTGAAGAATCTGAAAAACAGTGACAATTGGTTTAAAAAAATCCGAGGCAATCTCATACTTCTATTTCAAATTTAAAATCATGCACATAAGTACGCACACATTCGCATATTCAGTAAACAACGCTCTCTATTGGCGAAACTATGCGGAATTCTAAAATAAATGTAGAGACAAAATTTGTAGGAAATTTTTACTTTACAACTTTTTTTCTTGATATTTTTCACCAAAATGCATAGTTTTTCCTTAAAATAGAAAAATGGCGGGAGAAATAGAAAATAGAAAAAACTAACATATATATATATATTTCTCAAAACCACCCTTTTTTAGAACTGCAGGGGTGAAAATCATGTTTTGACAACCTAAATACTTCACTTTTTACAAGTCTCATAGCTGTGGGGAAATTTTCAATAAAACAGCGATTTCTTTACTAATTTGAATGGACTTTTCAAAAACCATTTTTTTTAATTCAGAGGTTCTCAAAACCGATACATCCTCAAACTGACCTTCAACATATCTTCCTACATATTTCGTATAGGCCTACCTGGCGTCCCAAGAATAGGTTGCTATATTTGAATTGTATGTGAAACTAAACAAATTTGAAATTTTCCAGTTTTATACGTGTAGAAAAACTTCCTTCAAATTTAAACTTTTTATGTTTAACCATAACAAAATGGCTTAATCAAAATAAACATGTTATTTGTTCAAGATTTATTTACTCAACCATTACAAATTATTAATTTGTTTACAACAAAAAGGTTAATCTTACTTAGTTGAAGATGAGCGACTCTTTGCACCAGCAAGATAGATACTTAGCAATATGTAGTAAAAGCAGTTTTAGATCAATATTTTCTCAACCACTGGATAGGTAGTGGGAACAACTTCATAGACTGGCCTCTCAGATCGCCAATTTTGACAGTGCACCTTATGGGGATACTTTAAAAAAAATGTTTATCACTGTATAGACAAAGATGACGATCTAAATGAGGCAGCTTGAAAAGGAATGTATAACATTCATACCTATGCTATTATTAAAAATGTTCCTTTCTTTCGTTGATTTCAGTGCAAAGTTGTTTGTATAAATGAATGTAACACATTTTGGAACCTATTAAAAAGAGGTTCAATAAAAATATAATCCATCTTTTAATAACCATTGAATTGTTTGTCTCAAGTTAGAGGGAGGGAGGAACATGTCATCTGACACATTAAATTTGTCCTAGCGCCAACATATTATTTTTTTCGCAAATAAACATAAATATCTTAATGAGTATAATTTTTAGTTTTATTTTTAACCCCAAAATATTTTCTTAAAAAATAACAAAAATTAAACTCGATACTTTTTTCCCATTAACTACCTCAAGATCATTTTTTTATTATCGCTATATTTTTCCTATATGTGGGAAAATACGAAGAATGTAAACGCAAAGTTTTTAAATATGTAGGATTTTTCGTCTTGCCTGTGAATACTGGTTGCGACTTATGCTACAGATAAACAGACACACTCATGAAATTATAAGAGTCCTTCGTTTTACCTACGGAACCTAATTAGACAAAAAAGGTCCTAGTTAGGTTAACAATAAACTGAAGTACTGACAAGAAATCTCAAACACTATAATAAGATTTCAGGCCACAATTTGTTGAAACTGGCCAGAATTCATTTGCAGACCAATTGTTCACCGCTATGTTGACCGCGACGGTTTTTTTTAATTTAAAAAAAAACTCTTTTAACGAAAAGAAATATTAAACACATTAGGTAGCATGGAATTAGTAGTTAAAGCAAATTGACTTTTCTTTGCAGATACCATAACTTACAAAATAAATTTTATTATTGTTTAACATAAACAATAATTAAATAACATTTCAATCCTTGGATAACATTTCAAGCTGTCTTTTGTCCCAATAAACTTATTAAATGAATAAACATTAAATTTCAGTGATTATGTACTTATGAGAAAAAACGTATAATAATTTTGAACAACATTAATTATATTAATTACTTAGAGACCAATTGTTCATCTTTGGGGTTTCCCAAGGATTTGTTGTCCATTTTGGATAGGGTTGAGATGGGGACCTCTAGTTCGCTGTTATTTTTCTTTTACCAGGTCGTTAAAAATATATTTAAGGTTTTTTTAGCAACTCCCTAAATCCGAGATTTTTATGACGGGGACAAATTTATCCCATACACTAATAATTATATTTATATACCTTATAAACATATCCTGAATTTGACGGCTCTACCGATTTCGTTCAAATATGAATATACATCTCATAACTAATATGTCCATAAAAAATATCAATAATTTAACCCAGTACTTAACTTTCTCTATTGGACATTTATGTAAGAAGCTAAAATGAATTGGTCATAATTACAGCAAATGCAAGGGTGTAAAAATGAATACATCTTTTTTATAATAAACAAAACGGACGTCTTATTAAAGACTTCTCGACGCTTTCCAGGAAAGAGTTTCATATTTTAACCAAGTTGACAAAGTATAGCATTTCTCAGAATCTTGGCAGATAAATAAAGAGGTTAGAGCTAGTCCAACGACGGAGGCTGTAAAACTTCAGCAAAGACTTAAAACTAAACAGCGCAAAACCCTCCTTTTTCTTTATGACCAGTTATTTGTAAGTTTAGCGATGGACTTAATTTCGCGATGTATAACCTCTTCTCATTTAAACTCTCGTCTAGACATTGGAATCGAACTGGAGAAATGATGGCGAGGATTCGTTTTTTAAAACACAAATTTGTATTTTGATTGTAGGTAGTGAGGCTCTTCCAAAGTATAGTTAAAGAAATTATCAAAAAACAAATACTAGGGTACCCGAAATCAAGTAATATTTTATTATATATTAATACATTTTTTTTGTAAGAATTGTTGTAAATAGATTTAAAATTTCATTCGTTTCCTCACTGATATCCACGCATATATTCTCATGTAGTTGCGGTGATAAACACCGCTTCTGTAAGAGTTTCTGTTTCCTCTAATTAGAGGATTGTTTACTATTAAAAAGTACAGTGAGAAACAGCTCAATAAATTATAAAACTTTATGGGGAAAAAATGCAAAATTTATTAACAAACTTAAAAACTCTAATTTAAAAAAAAAAAAAAAAAACATATTTTGTCAAAAACAAATAATCACAACACAAATAACAACACTTCTTCAACAAATAACCACAGTTTTGTTTAGTTTACCTTAAATTATTTTTGTTTATATTAGTAAAAGGAACTGGAATAGTTTAAAACGTATTTTTGTTTCATAAGAACAAATCTTAATATAAAACCAGATGTTTATAAATTCCAGCCACTGTTTTTAATTACAGATGTTTATAAATTCCTCAATAAAAATTATCATGGGTTAATGGTAAAAACTTTCATCACTTGTGCTTTCCCTCACTTATGTTCCATCATTTTTTTTTTTTAATTTGGGCGGAAACAACTTTAGGCTGAACCCTATCCCACTACATCTCAAACATCAAAATAGTTAAAAACTGTTGGTGAAGTTCTACTCACAAACTCCTTGTCTATTGCATAAGTAGGTCTATAGATTTGTTATTTACAAATATATATATATATATATAACTAAATTATGATTTGTGAAAACTCTGCAAAAGAAATACAATAATTTTAAGATATGTTAAGCAAAACTGTAAATTGTTGTGTAATGGATCAAAAATCAATGTCCATTTTTTTGCGAAAGTATGCGTTATGACCTCAAAAATGTGTTTTTTGAAGAGATGTTAGTCTGTTCAACAGGTGGTTTGATTTTTAATAAATTTGTTAGATGGGAATATTTCGAAGTGTTGAGGCTGGGTAAGCACCAAGATAACGACCTTCCACTTGTTTTATTATAATACAGTACAAGAGATGTACGAGTATGTGACAAATTAGAGAAATGTATTTCCAAATTTTAGTCAATTAACTTAGGTTTGGACACGACACGGTGTACGTTCTACAACTTTTTTCAATCCTATTTAAGAAACTTTGTGACTGGAATGATGCAACCAAGATCTACTTGGCCTTATCGAGTATGACAAAGATCCACCTGCTTCCAGTGGGTGTTGAATAGATCCTCTCCCCCCTCCACTCCACCACTTTCCACTTTAAATTTGAAGTGTCATTCTCAAATGATTGATAGTTTTGACACCAGACAGCGCTTCTGAGGTGGCGCCTCACACTCTTACTCTTTACACCCTAGTAACTATTTATTTCTTCAAATAGATAGACCTCCTATTACACTATTAGATTCAATAGGTATATGTTACAGAGTGATATTACATCCAATGAAATGGATAAAACACTTCCTCTTTCATATTAAATTTGTTAACGTACAAAATTTTTAATGTAATAGGTCTAAAATATCGGAGACATTCACTCTAATATTAGGCCTATACAGATTCTATTTCATCGTAGAGTAATTAAAAGTTGATTACCGCCATCATGGTACTTACCCAATCCAACACACGCGGATCCTATAATGTAACCCCAATAGTTGGTTTATTGGGTCATAAGTAGGAAATGTTAAATTGTATGGGTAGATAAAGGGGTCTCTTCCAGTAGAGTAAGTTTGTCTCAAACAGTAGTTACAGAGATTTTCCAAAATATTTATATATCACTATTTTCTTGAAGTCGGCTAGATGCGTAGGCATACGCATTAAACCGTCTCCATTCGCTTGGTTAATGTCAGTACCTCGGTCATACAAGATCTCGCACTTATACGAATATCACATTTTCTAGGGAATTCAGTCTAAATTACGTTTTTGACGAGATCTTCTACTCTGTAATCTTAGAAATATTAGTTTGGTAACCATTCATGCATAATTAAAAGCTGAAATGTTTCATCTATTTTAGTGTTTTTTAAGTGCAATAACAAAGATACGTAAACAAAAAACTCTTTGAAATGCCGCTATTTTGACATTTTCCTAAATTATAATGTTTTATACAAGCACATTATAGTCATCTACAAGAAATTTCATGTCCCAATGTTAATTATTTTATCCGTTACCGTGCTATGTAGGCCTACAGACGACAATTATGACAGCGACGAAAACGACATGGACGGATGGATCGAAATATACTTCGTATACTGGGTAAGTAAAAATTTACCAGTAAGATAATGTAAATGGACGCCATTTTTAATTTAAAGAAGGGAATAAAATTAAACCCCACCTCGTATCTTAGTAATAATACAACAGATCGCCAGACCTCGAAAAAAAGAATGCTTGTTAATGCCTAGATAAGAAATTAATACTTAAAGTTAGCCATTTTGAAACTATAAAACCATATGTTTTGAGTAAAAGTCATCTTCAAATAATAGTAAAATATAGTTTACTAATTAAAGTTGACTAGTTACAAAAAATCTGTCTGTGAGAGACAGAGGGATGGACCACATGAGGAAAAGGTAATTCTTTAGTTTTGTTGTATAGTAAACGCATTTAGGCGTCATTTCGTGCTAATTTTAATCTCATCATTTCTTTAAAAAGAAAATAAAGGCCGGTAACACTTGAATACTCTAATGACGTTAGGATAGGAAAAGAATAAAAGTTAGTCGAGAGAGGCACCTGATAACAAAGATGAATGAGAGGTATCTAACTCAAGACTACTTGAAAAGTGTAGATCCAGCTAGGTCTCTCGGGGTTGTCACACATGTACTGAGTATAGATGCGTTAAGTTACACAAAATTATCACATAACGTAATGACGAATGTTATACGACCCAAGAAATGTATTCAATAAACAGTTTTTTATTAAAAAATCTGCCACCATTTTCAAATTTACCAACTGATTTTTCTTGTTAATGAACTAGCCCAATGGTTCGTAAATCGAGCAAAAATATCAAATTTTAACAAAATCGGACTATTAGAAAATAGCTCGTATTCATATTTTAGTAAAATAGATTAGTTTGAGAAAATTACGAAAAAATAACTAAAACCTATTATAGATAATATTACAAATTTTTCTCAATTTTTAATCTATTTTTGAATAAGCCTAAATTTAATGTTAATAACAACTGTCTTCTTTGTTGTCGTAGAAACCATTTTGATTGCATCCCTAAATAAAATTTAGGAAAAATTCAAATTAAAGATAGCTCGGGTAATATTAAAGAAAAGATCTTCCAAAATTAACCCCATTATTAGTATGACATCTTTTGTGATTTAAAAATTTCTGAAAAACAAATCCACATACATTCTACGTCGTAATAACAATAAAAACCAAAAATTAATAATTAATAAAAATTTCTGATATATGTATTTAAAACTATATTTTTTTATTTCCCTTGTTTTTTAAAGACGAAAATCCTCTCGGTCATCATTGCCTAATTAAAAAAAAAAGTAAGAGAGCTTAAAGTAAAGACCCTAGCCTTCAAATACTGTAATAACGTCAGGGCCAGAAAAGAACAAGGGTAAGTCAAGTGAAACTATTTAGGAAAGATAAGAGAGAGAGAGAGAGAGAGAGAGAGAGAGAGAGAGAGAGAGAGAGAGAGAGAGAGAGAGAGAGAGAGAGAGAGAGAGAGAGAGAGAGAGAGAGAGAGAGAGAGAGAGAGAGAGAGAGAGAGAGAGAGAGAGAGAGAGAGAGAGAGAGAGAGAGAGAGAGAGAGAGAGAGAGAGAGAGAGAGAGAGATCTATCCTAAGAGAATATGAAAAAAAAATGTTGGGTCCTGTGAATTCTCATTTTCGGACACTTAGAAACATCGAACTTCCTCTAAAACTAATGCAATAAGACCATTGGACGTTCTGACTGTATTTAGTCAACAGTCACCCAAAATTATAATTATACTCTGGTCTAATTAAAATATTTACATAATACAAAAACAAATCTAAGAAGATTTAACAAATAAAAAATAAACAAATCTATATACTATAATTGATAGAAGAGAACTAAAAAATGATAAAGTGAAAATAAATTTACAGGCTTTCACAAAAATTAAATTATTTAATTAGATCCCATCTGGATTTGAAAGTATCTTTGAAGTATGCATCTCGTTTTCGCCAACCCCACCCGTTCTTATAAATACAGGTATCTTTTACCTGTAATAAATGTCCAATTCAAATTTCATCAACTCCTTTTTAAACAAGTTGACGGGCGCTATCATTGTACTTACACAGTAATATAATGCAATGTAATAATACAATTCCTGAGCTTTGTAGGAAATCTAACACTGTATTGGTAGATCAAGTTTGGATAATTTTTGTTAAAATAGTTGTTACAAGGGTTTTCTGAACCTCGTAATCGTCAACCACTTTTTCCTTGACATCGTTTAGGCCAAACGTGCCTCGTAGATATGTATATATGTGTCACTAGACTCTAGTGTGGTAGTTGAGCCTACTAGAGCGTGGTTCGTTTTACCTTATCGTAGGAAACAACTGAGCGGAACTTGGTGGCTAGCTATATTGAGCAGACCACATTACAGAACTAGAGAGAAGTGAACAGTTCTTACATAAAGGGAGGTGTGCTGTGTAATAGCTGTGTTGTGTTAATTTTGGTTCCTATACTTTATTCTAAATTCACGTTGATTAATTAATGTGGGGCATGACGTTTATGTAATACTGTTACCCCAATCCTCAAATCGGACGTGTTAATATTTAATTTTAAATGAAAGGAGTTGAGAACACCCTAATTCAACTTTTTCTTAATTAGTCATAATTTTGTGCGAGTGAGTTTTAGTAATTAGTTTAAAATCGGTAATTATATTACTATTTTTTCAAATCCCTAGGGTGGATGGGAAGATCTGGTGTAAGTATTTTAAACCTTAAAATGTGGATGGGGCAAAAGCAGTATCGTATTTTAAAATGTACACCCTAGGCTAAGGGTAAAATGTAACTTTAACAATACAAATTGGTAGCACACGTTACATATATTTAAAAAAAATCCACTTACTTCGCTCGTGTCAGCGTCTCTATTCTAGCAAGATGTACGTCTGTTCAAGTTTTATTTTAATTAAAAACATCTCAATTGAACGAGGTAATTATGTTAACAATAAGGTTCTGTATGAACACACTATATGCCCCCTATATTAAATTTCATATTCTTATCTTAATTTTTGAGACAGCTATCTTCTTTATGAAGGAGATGAAAACGACTATGACACCAACACTATGCCAACAACGACAGACGGACGGAACGTTAACAATCACATTTTCCATTTCCTGAGACCCTGAAACGTGAAGCTCAGTCTAAAATCGATGGTTGAAATATTTTGCGATTACCCAACTTAACGTATACTTTATGTACTGCTTAAGTAAAAACCAAAATTTTGAAACATATACCAATAATCAAACATGTCGCATAAAAATAGAAAACAGTTTAGTTTTCGTGAAAATTGTAGAGCGAGCAAACCGAGGTTTTAACAACCAACCAACTATTCTACTTTTCATTAATTTCATCTCTTATTAGGATCTCTGTCCTACAAAGCATTGAAACTCTTGGTTATGTTGATACAAGCACTTGTTCTGAGAGGGGGGGAGGGAATGCCATTTCATACCGGTGAGATAAATGAGCGGCACTTGATCCTGAATGGAGAGACTTGGCCCGTCTATTGAAAGCGCCTCTTAGATTTGCATTTCACTCAACGCGAGCTACGGCCTCGTCTACGAACAACCTGATCTTTCTTTCTGACGATGACTCACCAAGGATTCAGAAGACTAATATTTATTTTCTATTCAAAAGACTTTTCTCTCTCTTTCTTTTATTTTGGTGTAAGTACACCGTGTTTTTAAGTGTGTTTTATGTTTGTTATATAAGATAAGATTTTTATAATGGATTTTGAAATCGCGCAAGTTCGTTTTTAGTATATTTAGGAACTTTCACTTGATTCTCCTTTGTATTTTCTCAAAGTAAAACAACAATTGAAGATGTTGATTTTATTTTGTTTTATGGATTATATATTTTGTAATCTGCAATTTATTCAATACTATACAACGTATAAGGTAAGTTTGGTATAAATCCATTTCAAAAGTGTGTTCCTACATTGTATTGAACAACTAACCTCTCAAAACATTTATATTTTATAGACATCCAATTGAGGTTAGTTTATTCTGTTTATTGTTCAGTGATAAGGGGACGTGACAATAACAAACCTGAATCAACTGATTTATTCTGCGTGCGATAAAGAATATCATTTAATCAATGTTAATTTACGTGCAATAATTTTTTTACACGCTGAGTAACAATCAGATGTTTTACAACCTGTTCTTAGGTCGTAAATGAACACTTTATACAAAGTTGTGGGAAAAGATTATTTTCGACGCCCGTCCGTCGTCGTTATCGTGGTCGCCGACTGTACGTAAGCAACCACAAAAATTAAGATAGGAACATGAAATTATATGTAGGGGACTGTAGTGTGCGCATATAAAACCCTCGATTTTTAAATGTCAACATGTTAGTTATTTTAAATTGTTTTTGTTCATATCTCGTGTGTTATTCAACCTATAACATATTAGATATAAATATACAGATATCAATTCTCAATGTAGTAGCTATCACACCGCTGCTCTACGATGACAAATAGCGAAGTTACGGTATAAATTTTGAATCCTAGCCTGTTAAGAAAATCTGATATTCGTATAATTATGAACCATGCGAATGAAGGCTCCAAGACATATATACACATTCTAGGTCCGCCAAGGTCGTAATACTGACACAAGCAATGCGAATGGAGACTTTTTAATATAGACTATACACATGTATACAACAACAATTTAAAGGATCTGCTTGTATTACATAGTATGAAGCTGGGTAAGTACTATGCAGAGACCCTTCAACTTATTATTATATTTATATTTTTTATTTATATAATTTTTAATATTATATTTTTAAAAAATTGGTTATTATTATTATTTTTATTTATATGAGGAATAGAAAAGGAGACATAAAAAAAAATGATATTCAATTTTGAAAATTAAATTGTTGTTGCTTTCATGTATAAACATAACAAAGATTAAAACATAATACTCTTCCTTAGTAAAACTGCTTTGCAAAACGGTTTCCTTATCTGTAATAGTCTTTAAAAAATGTTAAGCGATAAAGTCCAATCTCAATGTTTTTCTGTGTCTCTCATTCTCATCTCTGTCGCTAATTACTTTAGAATGCAAGATCCTGTTTGAACCTCAGTTAGTCTCTAATCAGCTGGAATAATCTACTAGTGCACGTAATGAAATATGTTTGTTTCTAAGATTTTAAACTTTAACAGTAAATAACTTGAAGTAGGCGTTTAAGTGAATCAATTTAACTAAAAATATTATTTAATTTCAATGTTATTGAAGTGAATTTTAAAAAATTAATAAATTCGTGGAATTTCACTCATTTGGTCGACTATTTAGACCTAATCGGCCGTTTCTACAAAACAAGTTTATATTGGTTAAAAGAATACTTGGAATAAATTGAATACTTGCTAGATAAGTGTGACGAAAATTACATATTCATATTTTATATCATTAAAAATGTGGCGCAGCTAGCTTAATTTGAAGTTTCCATTCTCTAAGAGACTATCTTCAAAATTTTCAAAAATGTATATTTTTTTGGAAGTCCCATATAATTATTATTATTTTTAAATTGCCAAATCTAAATAAGTAATTTAAATAATTTTTTAATATTAAAATAATACCGTAATTATTATTATTTTTTTAATCTAAAAATCTAAAATATATAATGTTCATCTCCAATGTTAAAATAAATTTTGATGAATTTGTTATATATTGTAATTGTTGAAATTAGCTCCTATACTTTGAGAAATAGCAGTATGATAGGTACAAAAGGTGTTCTTACTGACCTTTCCTTAAACAGGTAAGCTATTCTACAACTTCTAAATATTTAACAAAATTTTAATTCCTTTTGTTGGGCCTATTAAATGCGATGAATACAACATTGTTGACACCAAATACACTCACCTCCATAAAGGACTTTTTGTGTATTTTTTTATGTCGTTGAGAGCAGATTTAAGCAATAAAATCTTTCACCACTACCCACACAACCATAAGAATATTTTGTTTTTTAATTCAACTTATAACTTGGTTATATATTTATTATAATAAGAATCTATTTCTTCCACGTGTTAAAGGAAACTACCCTTAGTACTTTGATTAAATTATGGGACGTATTCGCACTATACAGAGATTGGAAAGCCAGTGTAAAGGTCGTGCTCATGCAAATCCGAGTGTAGTAATATTAGCATACAAGAAGCTATTGCATAAAACCGCTATTAAGCCGGCAGCTATCTACTGATGGAATTCATCGGGGGAAGTGTTTTGTGATTTGTATACCAAGAAATGTGATCGGCGTAATCGTTGTTTGTTCTACTATCAGTGTTTTTATAACACATCTTCTCCTATACTATGAACTGTCCACTGACCATAACCATATGAATAATCTGGATGATTATATCTCACTGTTAGCATAATAATTGTAATTTTAATGAATTGAAATTCTTACAATCGGAACACTTTTTAGTCCATATACCGAATTTCATCTTCTTATCTTTATTTTTGTGGACACTATCGTGATTATTTACAAATCCTAACGACGACGGTTGGACAGGTTGTCGAAGATCATTTTTTCGGTGTCCTGAGGCCATGAAACTTGAAGATGAGTCGAAATATTTAAAGATCACCAAACTTACTTTATACATCGTATACAGTAAAAATTTTAAAATGGCGTCGATTTTACCCGAGTGTTTTGTTGTTAAAAACAAATGAGAGATTCACATCTTTTAAATCTTATTAAATCTCTGAAACAATCCCTCCTTCCTGTTATTTGTTGTTCACACAGTGATGGATGATATCAGTGTTACATAAGGTCACCAGGGTGTTCTGCGCTCACTATGTCAACACTCAGTAGTAGAGAAAAATGGACTTTTCTTGGAAATCTCGAAAGGAGAAAATAAAATAACTCCTTTACAATTCCATTCAATGATTGAGTACCTCGATGAAAAGGGGAAAACTTTTATTGTCTGAATTAAAACTACCTTTTATATTTCCAAGTTTGTTTGAGATAAGGTAATGTACGTATAAACAAATTTTCAAATAAAATGCAAAAGCAGTGATATCGCTCTTTAGCCAAAAATTGGGACGAGGTGGAACAACAAATCTCAAAATTAAAAATCCAATTACCTAAGTTCAACTTAAAATCTCTTTAGAAAAAAGTAAAATATTAAGTAATATCAAAACTATCCCCAAAACACCTCGAAGTAGATAATCACAAAATCGAAAAAGTCGAACATTTCAAATACCTTGGAGAATGGATCAGTTGTAACGCCAACGACAAAAAACCGCTCAAGGATAAAACACGAAAGATGAAACTTACTATTCAAATTACTAAGGACACATAACAAACAATATCTCTTTTGGAATTCAAAATTGAAATACTACAAATAGTGATAAGATCAAAAACCCTCTACACATCCAAAACAAAGACTTTAACAAAGTACTAATAAAAATATTAGAAAATAAATAAAGAAATATTCATAGTCTAAAAGTAATATCCATAGTAATGAAAGATAAGGCACCGTACAAGAAAATATAAAAATTATCTGATTCAATACGAAAAAGGAGAATCAGTTTCAACTGCTACATTAAAAGGATGAATGGAAACAGACTTACAACACAGATTTTTCTTTTTTTTATGAACAGAAAAACCAAAACAAACTAGTTTAAGAACACGCTGCAAGATATAAATGAACTAAAAATCCAAGAATAAAGTATACTAGACAGACGTACATTTCAAAACATTCTAAATAATAAAAAAACTAAGATTTGAAAAGAAATTACCGACAAAAAGATGACCGAGAAAATAATAATGGAGGAAGAGGAAAGAACAAAGATACACAAATTATAACTTATTTTTAATGTACCCGCCCTCAAAAGGGTGAATTCGAAAAATATATATATATAATTGTTAATCTATAAAGACTAAAAATATTCTATTACTGTCAGATATTGGTAGATTATAGTTTTATGTCATTTGAACTCCAAAATATGAGAGAAGTGGATTGAAATAATCAGGTGGAATCAGTGCCCATACTGATCTGGAAATAATTTACCTCAGTTTTAATAGAAATGAGTTTATACTAAAGATTAAAATAATCTATGTCAACCCAGAGTGTGAAAATGAATCATGAACGCATGTAAATAAATAAATAAATATATATATATATATATATATATATATATATATATATATATATATATTAAATAGAGTATGAGCTTGTTTAAAGAAAAAAATCTTTCTAGTAAAACCCGTTGCTTAAAGTAAACCCGTAGCTTAAAGTGAAACCAAACTTGTTCTCCTGCCAGTGTCTCTGCCCTGCTAAACATATGTCAAGAAGTCTCTACTCGCTACGCTCGCGTAGGCGACTCGGCCTTGCTGATCTCTTAACAATACCGATATCATATTTTCTAGGAAGTCCAACGTCCGAAATTACATTTTAAAGTTATTCTTCAGTAATCATATAAGGGTGAGCTTGACACTATTACATGCAGAATTTAAATCTGCAAATTTGTATCTAATTAAATGTGTTATAAGTTGAATATGACAGGAGATATGAACAATAAACCGTTTAAAGTGATCGCAGTTTTACGTTTTAATTTTTCTGTGTTTCATTAGATTTTTATACTAGTACCGTATAGTCCCCTATACTAAATTTCATGTTCCTATATAATTTTTTGTGACCACTATCTTACTTACGTACAGACGACAACGGACAAAAGGCATGTCACGAATTACTTTTTCGTTTTCCTAAGTTCAGTAAACGTGAAGGTTAGTCAAAAAAGTCACTTTATTGAAATCATCAAACATTACTTTAAGCAACGGGGTTTTCTTTAAGAAACTGGTTTTACTTTAAGAAACTGGTTTTACTTTAAGAAACAGGTCTTAATTTAATAACGTGTTTTACTTAGCAACGGGTTTTACTTTAAGCAACGGGGTTTTCTTTAAGAAACTGGTTTTACTTTAAGAAACTGGTTTTACTTTAAGAAACAGGTCTTAATTTAATAACGTGTTTTACTTAGCAACGGGTTTTACTTTAAGCAACGGGGTTTTCTTTAAGAAACTGGTTTTACTTTAAGAAACAGGTCTTAATTTAATAACGTGTTTTACTTAGCAACGGGTTTTACTTTAAGCAACGGGGTTTTCTTTAAGAAACTGGTTTTACTTTAAGAAACAGGTCTTAATTTAATAACGTGTTTTACTTAGCAACGGGTTTTACTTTAAGCAACGGGGTTTTCTTTAAGAAACTGGTTTTACTTTAAGAAACAGGTCTTAATTTAATAACGTGTTTTACTTAGCAACGGGTTTTACTTTAAGCAACGGGGTTTTCTTTAAGAAACTGGTTTTACTTTAAGAAACAGGTCTTAATTTAATAACGTGTTTTACTTAGCAACGGGTTTTACTTTAAGCAACGGGGTTTTCTTTAAGAAACTGGTTTTACTTTAAGAAACAGGTCTTAATTTAATAACGTGTTTTACTTAGCAACGGGTTTTACTTTAAGCAACGGGGTTTTCTTTAAGAAACTGGTTTTACTTTAAGAAACAGGTCTTAATTTAATAACGTGTTTTACTTAGCAACGGGTTTTACTTTAAGCAACGGGGTTTTCTTTAAGAAACTGGTTTTACTTTAAGAAACAGGTCTTAATTTAATAACGTGTTTTACTTAGCAACGGGTTTTACTTTAAGCAACGGGGTTTTCTTTAAGAAACTGGTTTTACTTTAAGAAACAGGTCTTAATTTAATAACGTGTTTTACTTAGCAACGGGTTTTACTTTAAGCAACGGGGTTTTCTTTAAGAAACTGGTTTTACTTTAAGAAACAGGTCTTAATTTAATAACGTGTTTTACTTAGCAACGGGTTTTACTTTAAGCAACGGGTTTTACCTTAAGAAACTGGTTTTACTTTAAGAAACAAGTCTTAAATTAATAACGTGTTTTACTTTAAGAAACAAGTCTTAATTTATTAACGTGTTTTACTTTAAGCAATAGCAATAGGTTACTTTACTTTAAGCAATGGGTTGCATTACTTTAAGATATAGTTTCATCAGCTGTTTTGATTGTTGACATTGTTGATTTGTCCTAACCTATATAGTTTTTTTTTTTTTTTTTTTTTTTACATTTTCTGTTCACGTTAAAAAAATAAAGGATTTGAAGTTTAGTTGAAAATTGTATTTATTTCTACAATCAACTTTTAATAATTGTACAATTAATAACCTGTACATGGCACCAAAGGATATTATGTACTGTATTATGTCATTTAGGAAAATAACAGTTTTTAATGTATATAATAATTGTTTATACTTAATTCCCTTCTCATTCTAAAAGTTTGTGTTTTTTTATGAATAAATATTTTATCAACATTTTGCTTTCTAAGTATCAGTATATCTATTTCAAAAAGAGGGTTTCAATTCATTGTCTCCGACAACCTTTGGAACACTCTGTACAATATTATTTTTGCTGTCGAAGATAAAGCAGCGTAAGCAAGGATTGTATTTATCTTATAACGTCTTTGTGGTAATTTTGTCATTGCAACAATACAATTGTTGTATAAACTACTATTAAACATCAATTGACAATAAGTACTTGAACAGACCATTCGATATAGTTAAACTTTAACAAACAAAAGGAAGTTCAGTATTCGCAAAGATTTTCAAATCATTCAACTAAAACACTATGTCATATCTCTTGTTCAAATCATAAAAGGGAATCCATATTTTCCAAACGATTACACGACCCAAACAAAAAAAAGATTCAGTATCGAATTGTAAAAAGATGTTTACAAAAATATTCAATTTCCAAAGGACTTCTTGGATTACTGAAGGACCCTTCTGTAAAGGTCGCAAAGATAAAAGAGACATACAAAACATGAAATATGAAAACATAGCGAAGCATGAAATATTATTGTGGATGTCTCTCAATGCTTAAGGGCGGGCGGACAAGGGGCTATTGAAATGTGGGTTTGGGAGATGGGAGGGGAGGTGGGGTATTGATCAACAAGAAAGTTGTGTAAGGGGTCGTAAGAGAGGTGGGGAGATCTGAAGCATCCTTTGGTCAAAGCTGTATGTACCTTGATGATCATTTCGTTTCGATACAATTTATAATAGAAGAATATTTTAAGGCTAGGTTTCATTAAGAGGATATTTCCGACATTTTTGCTAAGTAGTTAATGCACACACGTGCATACTCATTCTTAACTTGTATATAGGGTTCCCACTAGGATCTTAAAAATTATAAGAGATAAAAATAAAACATAAAAATGAGGAATCTTCCTTACCTTTCAGGGGATTTTAAAATAAGTAATTGTGAAAAGAAGCAGCTGTTTTCCAGATTGCGGCCAAATAATTTTTTTTTTAATATCAAAATGTTTTTGGAAACCAACTGTTTAGAATAATGGATTGGAAATGTAATATTTACTTCATTTTTAGTAGGTGTTTTTTATTATTAAAATAAATAAATTTGGAGTAAAAGTATAATTCCCTACAAAAAATAAGGCAGACTATTTAAATGTGTAGAAGTGTATTTTATTGAAATATTTCACTTTTAGATCCTACCTTGAAACATTTTTAGTGGGCTGAAAGGTTTGAATACGGCAACGTGAAAGTAATGATCATGTCAAATAATGTAATGAAATCCACTTCTAGATTTTACAGGAAATTATATTTTTACAACAAATTTATGATAAAAATAAATTAAAACCACATACTAAAAAGTCGAGGAAATATTACAGGGTGATTCGATAGCAACGCCGGTTTTTAAAAAGTACTCCATATTTATGAAACGTAACATATTTCAACATCAAAACATAGAATACAAGTTGCCATTACATATGAAAACATTACGTATGAAAAATGACATCTACCATGTTTCGTCTATGACTTCCTCTGCGAGTTTTAACTTGATCATTGAAATTTGTTATAACCTCCAGGCAGGAGTTGGGGGATAGCATTGCGAATCTCTTCCTTTAGTTGTGGTATTGTTCGGGGATTATTTTGACAAACTTATTATTTTAAATGCCCCAAAGGAAGAAGTCACCGAGTGTTAGATAACATGACCTTGCTTGCCAGTTCTGATCGCCGTTATGTGAAAGGTATCGGGTCGGAAATGTATTCCTCAACAAGGCTATCGTATCGTGTGAGGTGTGGCAGGTAGCGCCATCCTGTCGAAACCATATTTGCTCAATATTCACATTATTCAGATAAGGCTATAAAAATGTTTCAACCATATTCCTGAAGCATTGTCCATTCACTGTCATGGGATTTCCATAATCATCTTCAAAAAAGTAAGGCCCGTTGATCCCACCATTTTCCAATCTACACTACACAGTTACTCTTTACGGATACATTACCTTGGGATGGATTACGCAAGGATTTTCTCCCCCCAAATGCAACAGTTCTGTTTATTAACGTAAGCGTTTAAATGAAAATGTGTCTCATCAGAGAAAATTGTTGTCTTCGCAAAATTGTCATCTGAATGTTGTCTCTCTAAAATCCACTAAACAAACTGTCTCCGTTAGTTTCAATTGTTGAGTTAACTGATTTTTATAGGCATGCGTATGGAGATCCTAAGTGAGGATTCGGTGACGGAAGCTTTTCGAGATACCCAAATGTTGTGAACAAATGCGAATTGCCTTTTTTTGGTCTCACGGGAACACTGTCGCGCACAATTGTGATGACCTGATTAGACCGGCAGGAACGAGAATACACTGGTGTTTTGATATCTCTAATCTAATCCGTTGTCTCCAAATTTTTCATTAGCCTACGAACTATTGACTCATTAGGTACACTATGAAGACGAAGTTTCCGTAATGTTTCTGCGTAACAGTCACCATATTTGTAACGTGTTTTCACAAATAATATTCGTTGTTCCATTGTAAAGCGTTCCATGATAGCTAACCTCAAAAAGTACTGATTAACAAAGATATAAATAAAATGTTGAATGGCAACAATGCAACAATAGCTTGTAATTTAAAACAGGCGTTCTTATTGATTTACCCTATACATTTCCAATATTTTACAGACCGTAGATTATAAACTGATAGTTTTATATAAAAATACTAAAGAATAAAAAAGTTTTAAAATTATCTAAAAACACACACAAAAATTTTGTTAAAACAAATTTAAATTGACAATCATATTGAAAAATATCGGCAACTTTTCAAAATTTATATAATATATTTTAATTCCGTAAAACGTAAGGAATATTCCCTATTTAACATTTTATCTCTTATAGTTTTAAAGATCCTGAAGGTGGTCATACCTCAGCATCCATTTGAATGAAAACTTGGTTAGAAAATGATAAACTACAGGCGAGAAAAAATAGACATAAAACACTCTTTATCTGTGAGGTGGGGTGGCAATTTTATTACTTAAATTGGAGTTACATTTTAAAGTTGCACACAAATTTACACTTCTATTGATGTAAACGAAATTTGATATTAACAATTTTCATTGCAAATTGATACAGTTTTTGTTATTTCCTTTTTCAAATAAACGAGTACGAAGTACACAGTTACATGATGGTAAATAAATCCAGATCAAGGCTTCGAATATCTGTGAGAGGTCACCTAAGTAAAAAAGTGGTTTTTGGAATGTATGTCTTTTCTGGTTTTTGATAATGATAGATATTGTGTATAATTATATATTGTATATTATATTGTTGTGCAACACAAGAAGTGTTTTGTAACCTGATGGAAGAGTCATAGATTTACACAATTAATTAATTATAATAAAAAAAAGCACATCGAAATTCCCGTCGACGTAGTTCTAGCCTTATCGACCAGAGTTAGCTTGTAATTGTAGCTTCCTAACTTTCTCACAAAGCTTGGTCAGCTCCGTACAGTTCGTAAGATTTAGCCTGACCTCTGTCATTGAGATGCGCAGTCGACTCTGGGCCGGTTGGTGTAGTGGGGGAAACTCTGAGCTCAGTCTTGCAGTGAGTTTCGTAGTTATAAGTGCATTTCAAAATCATTGGTTTGTTTTGTTGTGATGGAAGGTGAAAATATCAGGAAGAAAGTTGGTGGGAGTAAAGTCCTCCATAATCAATCTCGCGAAATCATATCAAATGTGTATTGTTTTATGAAACAAGAAGTCGAGCACAGAGGAGATATTAATTTAAAGAATATGAGCTTAAATACCAAATTTAATAAAATAGTTTTAAAAAACTGAAAGTTTTTGAAAATGTTCCACCATTTTAAAACTTTATATAATGATTGTTTTGGTTAGAAAGTTTGTCTGTTTATAAATCTGAGCATAAATACCGAATATAACACAATTGAAAAAATATTCATTTTTTTGAAAATAGCGGCAAGTTTGAAATTTATATACTGATTTTTCTGGTTAGAAAGTTTCTCCCATTTTTCGTAAACAAAACGAAGATCGCACTATGAAAGTCCAGGTTATACATGTAACTGTAAATGTTTGAACTCCCAGAGGGCATGAACCAGGAACCTCTCACTCATGAAGCCAGAATTCTAACCACTAGACCAGCCTGGAGCTTAATTATTATATAAATTTGTATAACTTTATATATATATATATATATATATTTCTAAAAAATTAGGGATAAACGTAATATTAAAGTTGCTTACCGTACTTTGTGTAGTGGTCTATGTGGAGGTTTTTATCTGATCACGTTTCTTTAGGCTTAGCTTTGACTATTCAGGTCTAGTTTAAAAGTTCTTAGGTTATAGATTTAGTATGACTTTTTAACATGGCTCTACACTATTATGGTGTTTTTTTCTCTTTTATGTTCTAGTTTTACACTTGATAACAAGAGTTTATTTATGCTCTTAAAAATCCTGTATTAGTTTTCTACACACAAATGATGGCAAATGTCCGATTAAACAACATTAAATAATATGAACAATCCGTCATTATCAAAGAACTTATAAAGCAGAATATCATGAACTTATCATTCCGATTTACAAACAGCAATATAGTTTAAAACACGTTGAAAGTATGCTGTAGTGTAAACAACTCAGAATTTGTACTTACCTAAAACAATATATATAAGGTCAAATAAAATAAAATTTTCAATAACATAGTCTACTACAGGATGGCTAGAGCTACAAAATAAGCGATGAAGGGAAATACAAAGCACAAATATTGGGAAACTACTTGATTTTATTTAGCGTGCAAATACGAGTATAACTTAAAAAATAATCAGTATGTATTTGTCATAATAGCACAGTTCCTGATATGTAGTCTGAGCTGGATTAGATTGGTAAGTATGGGGGGGGGGCACATGTTTCAGTTTGCTGGCTGTGCTTTCATCAAGTATATCGCTCTCTTTTAGTATACATTAAAAAAACACTAATAAAGGAAGATAAAAAATTTTAGAAAAAGAATGGTGGGTGAAAATGTTTAAGTAGCCAATCTTGAGAAATGAAAGCTAATTTGTTTAGGTTTATGAAACAAGACACATGATTTATATTGAGCAAGTTGCATTAGAAATTTGTGATAAATTACAGATTGTAACCATTTTAATTACCCATTATACGAAGTATAGTGTAAATTTAGTAATCAGAACAAATATCAACCTCCGTTTTTAACTGATCTTCACGTTTCATGGGTTAGGAAACCGAAAAAGTGATTTACGAAACGCCGTCCAACCATCGTCGTTAGTACGATTTCGACAACAAAAATTAACATAAAAACATGAAATTTGGTATGGGAGAACAATCAAGTGCTCATATAGAACCTAATTAGAATTCAAAATATCGAATGGAAAATTTCAAAATAGCCCCCCATTTAAAACAGTTTTTGTTCAAATCTTATGTCTTATTCAACTTATCACACAGATAAAAATTTTCAGATTTAAATTCCCCATGTAATAGTAACAACTCTTAATCACCACGAAGACAATTTGAGAAATTATTGTTAAGAAAATATGTAATTTCTGACCCTATCCTTCCAAGAAAATGTAGTGTTCAATTAGTTATGAAATCCGGCAGGGCCGAGTCACCGATACGAGTTTAGCGAGGAGAGTTTTTAATATATACACATCTACGAGGCCGTTACGGTCAATCTGACATCAAGAAAGTAGTGATAATACATTTTCACGAGGTTCAGAAAAACTTTGTAGCAATTGTTTTAATAAATTTACAGGACTGGATAAGTCTTATTGATCTAACGATTTTTTTTTCAAAAAGGACGCAACCCGAAGTTTAAGAAGGTATAAGTTATTATTGAAACTTATATCGCGTATAAATTTTACAAACAAGTAAAGATGAGTTCCAGTTACAATTTCCCAATTCTTAAGTAATAAGTCAACAATATCGCGTCTGATTAATAAATTTCGTGATGAATAATTCAACGTATCATACTTCTAATTTCTAATGAAACGCTGGATATGATTCGGGAATTGTTTGGTCATTTTGTGATACCTAAAGGATTGTGGCCTCCAAGATCCCCAGATCTTACGCCTGTAGACTTTTCCTTTGGGAGTATTTAAAAAGTAAGTTTTTTTCAAAACAATCCTTATAAACTTGACGAATTGAAGGATAATATTGTATGTGAGATTTAAAACATTACTGAGCAATCACTACAAAAACAGAGAAGTAGCTGCAAATGTTATGAAACGTGTCCGAACTTGCATTGCAAACTGAGGAAGTCATTTTGAACATTTATTATGAAAGATTAAAGGTAATTTGAATATAGTTTAATTATATAATGTTATATTAATTTTTTAAAGTAATAAATTCACGTCATCAAAAATAGGGTTGCGTACTTTTTGAAACACCCTGTATCAAAACAAATTAATATTTCCTACTAGGCCCAAGAAGATTTTAGATTTGACCTACTTCATATTAGCATATAATTTCTACCTTAAACTCAGACTTTGCAGTTATCAAATTAGTTAAATACATGTTATATTCCGAGTCTCTTATTTCATTTAATATTCTTGGTAGAAGTTCCCTAATTGTTGTCCAATTAATACAGACGTTTCGCAACTATTTACCTCCTGACTTCGTCACGGATGCCAATTATATCATGTATTCTGTCAATGAGAACAGGTGAGATTGCCTGTCCATGAGAACAACAACCAAAATGGCGATTCAAGATGGCTACCTTTATATGTGTTATTATGTTGTAAACACCTCTGTTAAACACGCGATCTTCCAAATTCCAGTTTTAATTGTTGATTTGGTAACAGAGTTTTAGAAAATAGCCCTGTTTGATTTATTTGTGAATTTTATTACTATTACAATCTCTCTTCAAAGATACTCAAAACGATGAAATGTCCACCGATCTTATCTGCCGCACTATTTTTGGCTTTCTATATATATATATATATATATATATATATATATACAAAGTGATTCAGACATCAAATTCAGACACCCAAAAAATAATTTGGGAGCTGATTCTAGAACTAAATTGTATATGTCAACATAGGTCCGGAAACCCTTCATCTTCATCTATCAGCCATTTTGTGTATTTACAAATATATATATATATATATATATATATATATATTTATATATATATATATATATATATATTTATATATATATATATATATATATATTTATATATATATATTTCACCTTATAAAAAAGGAATAAAATAAAACAATGCTTAGACCTCGAACGTTCTTATAGAATCAGGGAAGGAAAAGAACAAGAGTTGTTCATGAAAGACCTTATAATCTAACCCAAGAGTACATGAAAAAAGATTAGGCTTCCTTAGGAATGGAAAACCCGTACTCACTGAGCTCCTGAAGATATTGTACATAAATAGTGATTCAGTCCACATATACAGGGTGATCCATAATTGCACGGAGCTGATTCTAGAGTTGAATTCGGAAACGCTTCGTTTTACGTCTTTCGACCATTTTGTATCTTTAAAAAAAAAAAAAATAATAAAATTTAAAAAAAAATAATAATCTTAGGAAGTTGACATAATGGTATAGGTCCCTACACATTATTTATTTCACTTTACCAGTATACTAGAAAACCTAAACTTTATTTTGTACGTTTTCTAAATAACGGGGCGTTTAAAATTGTTTAATGTCGAATATCTCGAAAAACCATTTACATTACAAAAAATAAAAATAAACTAAAAATTTCCCTCTTTTAACGTAAAACAATTTTTTTTCTGTAGGTCACAGAATAACAGAGTTATCGTCCAAAAACAATAAATGAAATTATTATTAAAACATCAGTCGGCATTTTAAAATTGTTAAGGAAAATATTTTACGTTTATTGTTAATCTGGAAAATTAATTATAATTATTAGCAATTATCATAATTTCATAATATATTTAGTGTTGTAGACAAATAACTTACCAAGAAATTATGTTTGTATTTTTTTTGCAGAAAACTCTATCAATGATAAATTAAAATGGTAATCGATTCGAGGCTCACTTTGTATTACTCAACGGTAAATTTTTTGAATAACTATCAGCTGTTTAATGTGTATTATATAGGTACTGGCTCAACCTGAAATTTAATCATTTAACTTTAAATTAAGAAATGGACAACAAACAATAGATTGATCCTAGAAAAGAAAATTTAACCCAAAACATTAATAAGACTTTTTTTAATATTAAGTTTGAGCGTTTACGTGTTTAAAGTTTTTTCATTATTTGATATAACAGGGATATGGACGCCATCATGGTACTTACCCAGCTCCATCATGCAATGTAATACAAGCAGATCCTAATGTAATGGTCAAAGTATGTTAGGTTAGATTGGCTCAAGCCTTGTAAAAAATGTTAAATTGTATAGATGGATCAAGGTGTCTTATCCAGTAGGGTAAGTTTGTTTAAAACAGTTGTTACACAGGTTTTCTGAACATAGTACAGGTACTTGTTTATATCACAATTGTCTTGACGTTATTAGTCCCTTTATTTATAAATCTCCACTCGCTTTACTCATATGAGTGTCTTAGCTTTTCCGGGCCTCGAAGCTGTACATATGTGAAGGAGCCTTTCACTTGTTACGCTCGTATCAATGGGTGTACTTTGCTGGTTCTCGTAACTATAATAATATCGCAATTTCTTAAAGATAAATGGTTCAAAATTACATTTTAGCAACTTCATTACTTCTCATCGTAGAGAAATGGGGTTGATACCATTACAATCATGTAGAATTGAAATATTTTAATTTGTGTCTAATTTAGTGTTTTATACGTTGAAACATACACGATGTATGAATAAAAAAAACGTATAAAATTCTGACATTTTCAATTCGATTTTCCTGAATTTCAATAGGGTACTATGATCACACTATAATCTTCAATACCAAATTTGATGTTTTATTTTTTTACGATGTTATCGTGTTTACATGGAGACGAAATCACTTTTTCATTTACCTTAGGCCAATAAACTTGTTTTGTTAAAAAACACATTTCGACATTTTTACGCTTGCCTGTACTTCGTATAATGGGTAAGTAATTTTAATCTGTCGTAAAACAAAATCATAACACACTAACTTGTTACCCAATCACCTTTTCAACAGGTGAAAGAGGAAAAAATGAAACCAAAGCAATCAAAGAACGACCATGTTTTGTAGTTTTGGTTGCTAAGACAAGCGATGGCCACTATAAATCACCACTAACTAGAGTTGGTTGGATATTTTCCTAAATCGTGATCCAGCGTGTAACCTCCCAACTAGGTCTTCACTAGTAACTCATGACTCCCTTATAATTAAAATCACTTTTTAAAAATATCTACAAAATTTATTTAAAATCACGACTTTTTATAAATCACGACAATCCTCTTGTTATGGGGTAATATTATCGGGAAAAATCTATATGTACTCAGTTAGGGGTGTTCGTTATCTCTCCCTTCCTTTTATATACGTAGTATAAAAAACTTATGTAATAGTTTCTCAACGACAATGTCGCCATCTTCAGTGATACACGAGCTACAATAATCAAACAAGTCTAGTATTACAATGACAAAAAACTTAAATATCGCATATTTTGGGCAGAATTTCAAAATTTTCAATTAATTGAAATAGATTACATATTTAGCTTTTTTTTATTCATCTTTAATAAAATCTTAAACAAAGCCCTTGAAGAAAACCACTATTATGTCAAATTTGGCTAATAATAGGACTTTCATTATTCAAATTATAAAACAGTAGGACCTACTGTATTTAAGATTTAGTCAAGGCTTAGAAATGTAATTGATCAGCGAACTAGATGACGAAACCGTTGGTACAGTTGTTTAATTTAGTTCATTGACTTTCAAAAGGAACCAAATTATTTACAAAATATCTCAATACGATGTAACCTTATTGAAGTAAATATAATTACAACGTAAAACAAATCAGTTGTCCGGTTTTGACCGTCAAAATCCCTAAGTACTACTTTTTTATGAGTCTTGACAAAAATTTAAAACCTCATATTTCATGCAGAATTTCAAGATTTTCAATGAAATTAACAAACATTTATATAATTGTCTTTGCTTTTATGTAGGCCAATCTTATACAAAATTTTATGCACAACAATTAATGTTTCTTGAAAAAAAAAAGAAGTTATTATGACATATTTGGCTAATAATATACCTTTTATAAATCAAGTTATAAAACAAAACTGTTATCCCTATGTATTGAATAAAAACAAAACTATGCAATAAATTTTCATTTTTTTGGACTGTGAGCAGTCAAAAATGAACAATTTTACTCATTCAGGAAAACGTTTTGGGTATGTTTGACAAAGTCTATAACTAAATATAAAACTTTATAGTGTATTTATTTCATAGACCACTGAAAATGTCGACTTTGTCGTTGAAACGCGTTTGAAAAATTAAACGTACTATTAGTGGGAAATTGAGTTTTCAAGTTTTATTTTATCAAGTATACTATCTCACAAGTCTAGCTTAATATTTATTTATATATAATTACAGCATTAATGATTTCCCTTCGATTTGCATTATCTGTGCTTTATCCTCAATTTGTGTTGTTTAACTTAGAATCAAATATTTAACCATATAAAAAAAATGCTGGCATCACTTACTTTTCGCCGATCTTTCTCTTTGTGATTTTGAATTAACCGACAAATGAATAAAAATAAATCAAAAAATACAAGAGACGCACAGGAGTGTTTAACAGCAGATAACAGCTGTTTAGTGATTAACGAAGAACCTGCTCTAGCGATTTACTGAACTTTGATCGGTTCTTATTATAATATATTATAATATGTAATTGATATTTATTCTTTAATAACAGAATAATTTCCCAAAGGAAAAAACGTTAAAGGATGTTAAAAAATGTGATTTCTCTTAAGGAATACCTTAATGTAATGGTGTTTTTTTAAAGTGTTTCCCTAAGGCCTCTTAAGGAAGTCCTGAAGAACATTCATAAATATGGCCGTAAATGGTTGCAATTTCGACGGTTAAGTTAATGTTAAATTTAACTCTACGTAAACGTTAACGGAAATTGTGAAAAAGAAAAAAAATTAAATGACGTACAATAGTGTTGTTAAATGATTAAACAAACTTGACCAAACTGTTTTTTTGGAACGCTGTATACTGCAAAACCACTCCGCAACGGTTTCTGCATCTCAGATTAATAATTAGTTGTAATTTTAATATTCCATCCTTAGCGGTTTCATGTCTCTCGACGCATCAGGGGGTGACCAAAAATAAAGACTACAGTTTGACCGTCTGTTATTCATGACACTCATTCTCTCTCTCGCACACACTCTCATAACGTTTGTAAAAGCAACGACGCTCTTCAGGAATAACAGTTCGGTGTTTATGGGTTGAATTATGGGTGCAAATATGGCAGCCGGGAGTCGTAAATGCTGTAGTAGCCGCGGACCAGTCTCAGACAATGTATGCCTGGTTCAGCCTCGGGCACTCCTTCCCACGTCACTGGATTGGTCTCATCTTTGACTAATATTGTTGTATTGCAATATTTACAAAGGAAATCATAAACGCCAATTTAGCGATTTTACTTTATTGCATGAAAATTAGTTATTATTGAAATACAAAAACCGAAAACAGAAATTAAAACGATTCTAAATTTGACGATCGTCGGACAAATTTAGGGAATTGATATCAGCTATTAAAATAAAGTAAAAACGTAAAATAAACTTATATAATAATAATTGGAAAATCTCTGTGCAAATCTTCAAAACCAAATAAAATCGAACCAAAACTAATTGTTATTAAATATATCAGTTTTATAATTATCAATCAAAAAGTGAAAATGAACGTTGTATACCGTCATTGAACAAATATTTATATAACTTATGTAAATAAGGAACTAAACTTGCTTCCCTTGAGCCATAAATACGTCCTCAGCGTATCTGATTCATTAAAAATTCAAAAGTATCTACCTTTTATTATTATTTTCTTGTTGTTTAAAGGCGAAAAACCTCTGTTATCATCGCCTTGTGGGGGAAAAACCAAGAAAAGAAATTAACATAAAGACCTTTAGCCTTCGAATACTTTCATAGAGTCAGCTTCTGAAGAGAACAAGAGTTGGTCAAGAGAAACCTCATAGGAAAGATAATAAAGGAGTTAACTCAAAACTACATAAAAATATGTGTAGATCCACTTAAGATTGCACAGGATTGACACGCCCGTATCTACTATAGTGAGCCTCATCGACCATTTATTTAGTTTTTATTTTTCCCCTGATTATTCGTGAAATGTATTCTTTTTTACCTTGGATTTTGCTAACAGTCTTAAGTTATTAATCTAGTTCACACACGCCAATTTTGAGAAATTACATATTTTATAACCCTATGGCCGATTTTTTGTGTGCCGATAACTCGCGAACAGTAATTTATTGAGGGAAGGCGACCAATATGTTTAGTTTAGAGCCCTTAGAGGCTACATGTGAGCAAAATAAAATTGAAATCTTTAGAGTTGATTTTGAGGCAATAGTTGTTATCTGTTTTTTTCCTTGTGACAGGTACCCTCATATTTTGAATTTTCAAAACATGAATAATATTTACTAAGCTATGCCCTCATACACAATTTTATTAAAATGTGTTCTGACGTTTCAGCTGTAGAGCATTGCACATACGACAGCCAAGGACATCATTATTAAAAAATAGTACAGGGGACCTAAACATGGATTTACCGCAGAGAAACGCCGTTAATTACCATCATAACTTTCTCTATACAACATATACGTAGGAAAGTAAAGATTAAAATACGACAAATTTTTTTTGACAATAAAGGTAAGTTTAGAATATGTAAAACTAAAACGAATGCATCTAAATCTAAATTAAATACTCCTATTTAGATTATAAGTAAAACAATTAACTTATTGTTTGTATCTAGGTCATTGTGTTTTTCTTCATTCCATAGAAAATATAGCTTCTTCTCAGTATTCTTATTTTTACATTTACAATTTGAGAAGATGACAGAAGATACTCTGATAATAGCGTAAAGGCTATATGAGAACGAGAGTTGGTCAATAAAGTCTTGGTAGTAAAAATGAAAGAGAAGTATCTAACCTAACCTAACCTTTTTTTCAGTATTCTTATTTTTACATTTACAATTTGAGAAGATGACAGAAGATACTCTGATAATAGCGTAAAGGTTATATGAGAACGAGAGTTGGTCAATAAAGTCTTGGTAGTAAAAATGAAAGAGAAGTATCTAACCTAACCTAACCTTCTTTTCAGTATTCTTATTTTTACATTTACAATTTGAGAAGATGACAGAAGATACTCTGATAATAGCGTAAAGGTATATGAGAACGAGAGTTGGTCAATAAAGTCTTGGTAGTAAAAATGAAAGAGAAGTATCTAACCTAACCTAACCTTCTTCTCAGTATTCTTATTTTTACATTTACAATTTGAGAAGATGACAGAAGATACTCTGATAATAGCGTAAAGGTTATATGAGAACGAGAGTTGGTCAATAAAGTCTTGGTAGTAAAAATGAAAGAGAAGTATCTAACCTAACCTAACCTTCTTCTCAGTATTCTTATTTTTACATTTACAATTTGAGAAGATGACAGAAGATACTCTGATAATAGCGTAAAGGTTATATGAGAACGAGAGTTGGTCAATAAAGTCTTGGTAGTAAAAATGAAAGAGAAGTATCTAACCTAACCTAACCTTCTTTTCAGTATTCTTATTTTTACATTTACAATTTGAGAAGATGACAGAAGATACTCTGATAATAGCGTAAAGGTTATATGAGAACGAGAGTTGGTCAATAAAGTCTTGGTAGTAAAAATGAAAGAGAAGTATCTAACCTAACCTAACCTTCTTTTCAGTATTCTTATTTTTACATTTACAATTTGAGAAGATGACAGAAGATATTCTGATAATAGCGTAAAGGTATATGAGAACGAGAGTTGGTCAATAAAGTCTTGGTAGTAAAAATGAAAGAGAAGTATCTAACCTAACCTTCTTTTCAGTATTCTTATTTTTACATTTACAATTTGAGAAGATGACAGAAGATACTCTTTTAATAGCGTCAAGGTAATATGAGAAAGAGAGTTCGTCAAGAAAGTTTTGATAGTAAAAATTAAAGAGAAATATCTAACCTAACATAACCTATTCTAACCTAACCTAACCAAACCAAACCTAACTTAAAACTAAGTGAAGAAAGGTGTAGCCTAAATCCATCAAGTTACCTCGACACTGTCACACTCGTACTTACTGTACTTGAGCCCCCGAGGGCTCCAGATAGCACAGTTCAGAGTACTTCCCTTTTTAGAACCTGAAATATTTAAGGAGGCTGATTTCAAGGTCCCCATGGATTTCAAATGTAGCCTGAGAGGAATTACAGTCGGGTTCGATATTCCACATTACATCCATATTGGATCACAGTGAGGAAAGGTTAGGTATAGCCTGGAGACCCCAGGAAACAAAGAATTACAACTAATATTGAAGTCCAAGGTCTCCTAACAAGAAAATTATTTTTTGTATTTATACATTGATATTTTAATCAGAAAAAAGATTGCAAAATTATTAATAATACAATACACGTATATGGTAAATAAGGAAGCATTACGTCATTCATTGGCAGTTGTATGGTTTATGGTAAAGTTATAAGTAAAATTTGTTTTTTTTTACATTTTCACATATTCGTAGTAAAGATAATGTAATGTGATGGATATATGTGACGATATCCAGTTGTTTGGAAATCCCCTCAAGTTCTATAACAACTCATCAACAATTTCAACCTTTGTTTTTTTTTGTTTTTTTTCACTGATATTCACGTTTTATAACCTCAAGAAACCGAAAAAGTTATTTTCAAAATGAGTCAGTCATCATTTAAGTCGTCGTTTGCACGATAGCGGGGAAAATGGCATAAGCGAGTCATGTAGAACCATATTGGAATTGAGAAAAATCGAATTGAAAACGGCAGGTTGGCGGCCATTTTGAACAGATTTTTCGTTATATCTCTTGGGTTATTCAACTTATATCGCATTAAATAAATTTTCAGATTTCAATTCTGCATATAAAGGTACCAATCTAACATCTTTACGATGACAAATAACGAAATATAGTAAAAATTGTAACTTCGTACTTTCATCTTTTAAGAAAATGTGACTAGATCCCTACACGAGCTTAGTGAGTGGAGTCTCCTTTATATATTTACAGCTTTAACCCTCTACGGCTGAAAGACAATTGATACGAGCGAAGCGAGTGGGCACTTTTTAATATACACAAACATACGAGGCCCGTTATATCTTAGTCGACGTCAAGAAAGTAGTGAAAACACAATTACGAGATTCAGAAAACCTGTGAAATATCCGTTTTAAACAAACTTCCCAACTGGGTATAACCCTTTGATCTAGCAATACAATTTTACATTTCCTACAAGGCCCAAGAAAGCAACGTAGAGGATCTCCTTGTATCACATTGTATGATGGAACTGGGTAAGTACCATGATGGCGCTTATGAACTTGTTTCTACATAAACGTTGTATAGAGATGGGTGTTTTTGCCGATATATCCGATTTGAGTTCCTCTAAGGTGATTTTTGAAATGTCTGTCGTCTGCCAAATATTAAACGTAAATTTTCCCCATTTCGACACAATGCTGATACATTTACAATAAAAAATTGTTGTGTAATAGTATTAACTATACAGATTCAACACAATTCATGAAAATAGTATCAGCTGATTTAGCCTACCTTCAAGGACGACCCTTAGTCCATTTTAACGTTGTTTGAAATAGCTTCCAATTTGAGAGTTTCCGTTACAGCAAATATAAATTAATATTCATATTGAATTGTATCACTACCATATGAAATTCTATTTTATAAAAATTTGTATTCAAAGAATGAACTTTAGGGAAAACTTAGGGCCTACATCAATTGATTTTGTCTATGAGTAATAGTTATTTGTGTAACTAGTGAGCAAAGTGGCACTTTTTTTTTAACGAGAGGAAAATGTTGACGCACGAGGCTTGCCGAGTGCGTCAATTTTATCGAGTTTAAAAAAGACGCTTTGCTCACGAATTGCACATTATACTTTGTCTACAGTTGTTATTTTGGCAATAAAAACAGTTCATACTGGCGGTCGTACTTTTTCCTTGATTTGACAAGAAGGAAATTTAGTACAACGTTGTTAGCTTTTTCCACTAATTTAGGCGGGGTATTTGACAGCTTTTCATCCTCTGAACTGTCCATATTTTAAAACTAACTACACAAAATATAACAGTAGTGCTAAACAACACATCAACACTGAGTAGAAGTTCTCACGTCAAAACTGAGGTTATTTATGAATAGGCCTATTACAAATAAATAACTTAGGTGTATTGTTGAGGAAACGGGATTGCCAACTTCAAAACTCGGCAAACGAAAAATACTCTCCTTGTACATACATTGTCAATCATCTTCATGAATAATTATTTCCTTTTTCATGTTTAAAACGTTGTTTTGTTGTTTATTTATGTTATTTTACATGTAAGAATTAATCTAACCTACATACGGGACATTTCCTGTATATTATAAATCAATTCAAATAAACTTAACCTAAATTTCGTTTTGTTCGGTTGCCATTCGGAGTGAGCAAAGTAGTGTGCAAAATAGTGGGCAAAGTGAAACTGTTGAGAAATCAGCTGTTTTGCAAACTAATTTAAATGAACAAAATGCCACTTTGTCTACAACTGTAGACAAAAATATTTTATACATGGATTTTTATAAATTTTGATCCAAGCAGATATTTTATTCTCTCACATACTACATAATTAAAATTAAGTTAATGAGTTATTTTCTAAAGATTGTCCAAGGCGCCAGAGCAGTGGTATCTTGATGTATGTCTACGTCATTAAAACACCATCTCTATTGTACTTATAGAGGTTGCGCTAAATGCTCTACTCATTAATATGTTTAAAGCCTATTCAATATGAAATGTTTAATGTTTAAAACAAGCGATTCTTTCTTTATACAGTACAAGTAACGTTTGATTACGTCCCGTTAGGTTATCAAAGCAAATGATTTGGAAAAGTTTTAGTTTTTTTAAATGTCAGAACTATTTAACTCTCCCCGATTTATCATAATTTTATAAATAAATTATTATTATTTCTATATCTATATGTAACTAACTAACAAGATACCACGTTTTATTTTATCTTCCCACATATACAGAGTGGGAAGGTTAGGTTAGGTTAGGATAGGTTTGGTTAGGTTAGGTTAGGAGTCAAAACATCGATGTTTGTCGTCTGAGAAATATTCTACAGCCCAAATTTGTTGAGAGATTTTAATCAAAATACTTAATTATGGTATCTGGGTTTATTTTGATCATATCTCGGGACATTTTTCAGTTTTAAGGAAACTTCTAGATGGAAAAAAGAGTTAAGATTTTCTCAAATGCTCAAGTCTAGCTTTTAAGGTCCCAGATAAAACCTTTATATTATTCACTGTCCAGAATATACCTGTCATCTATACAAGGTGTAGGGAAGTGTGACAGCTGTTTTATTCGATAAGTACAAAAGTTACAAAAAAACTTTAAAACATACCCTCAGGATTTGTTTGTCAATACTAAGAGATATTACCACATTTTTTTATATCACCCGCCATTTCCCAATATGGTGGTCAGCTCTAAGTTTTCTTATAGAAACGCCTAATTTTTTAAAGCGTTTTTGAATAAAACTCATTATTTGAAGACTTTTATATCCATAGGATATTTTTTAATATCTTTCACCGTTTAGGAGCTACAGACACTTAAATGTTTCAAAAATTAGCAAATTCAAACATTTTCTAGAGAAAATGTTTCTTATTTTTCAAAGTAAAATTCAGATAAACGTTAAACTAGAACGAAGGTAAAAAGTGAATTACTACTGTTACTAAGGTAAAACAAAAAGTCATAATTTTTTGCTAATCGTCTAGAATATAGATTGGAACACCAGTTCTTTATTATTATTAAATGTATTACACCTTGTGAATTAAAGACTAATTGTATTATTAAGCACTGTTAATACATTTGTTTCGGCAATAATATCTTATTTAGAAGGTCTAATACATCCAGTAATAATTACAAACTGGTGGAAGCCAGTAGGTGTTCCAGGCGATTACAAGAAAAGTTCAATAATAAGTCGGTAAAATCGCCTCTTCGAAAAATGTCAATATAATTTGTCGAAACTGCTTTGCATTGTAAAATTGGTATAACAGCTGTTTTAGAGAATAAAGGCTATGAATATTTATGAAGTTTATTGCCAACATTAATTTTATCCAGAAAAATAATTGTTAATTTCTCAAAAATGTTGCCATTTTTAGCCCTACCACGTGAGTAAAGAAAAAAATGTTGCTTTTCAATTTTATTTTTTTATACATTACAGTCTATCCATTTTTCAATTTTAAATTCAGTTCAACTGTTTTTACGGAAAATGGACCTCTGAAAACGCCTTAAATCTTGTATTTTTACAACGATATCTAAATTTAACGATAGGCCTATCTAAAAATACTCAAGTATAAAAAAAGTCTTAAAATATGTGTTTCAATCCAAATTGTCATTAAAAATGTGGGTTATTATAAGAAAATTTAGACCTAACCGTCATATTGAATAAATGGCGGATGATATGAATAATATTGTAATACCTGTAGTTTCAACTCAAAATATTCTTGGAGTTACCTATTAAAGTTTTTTTTAAAACTTTTATACTTATCGAATAAAACAGACTTCACGCCTATTTCAATCATTCTGAATAGCTCATTGTGCACACTCGTTCATAGGACCTTTGTTATCAAACAAGTCTCAGAGTTTTGGAAAACCGTGAGATGCTTCGGATGATGTCCTGTTTCCTTATCTGTCTGTCACTCAAAGCGCCTAATAGATTCAAATTGTATCCTGTCCAGAACTGGGCAGTTAAAAACTACGTGTTGAACAGTTTCCACAGCTGCACCACTTATCCTACACAAAAGGTCTGGTGTGCTTAACCCTGACTGATGTAGATGGTTACGTAAAATCCAGGGACCTGTAAGGAATCCAGTCACTCTCCGCAGATCAGTCCTGTTCAGTACATCCTCTTAGACTGTACATTACCCTTCATTCTCTCCAAAAACTTCTGATATTCCTTCAAAATCTTGAGAGACATACCTCCGTGTTCCGCAGACAGGTTCTTGAGGGGGATTCAGCTTCTATTTTGGCATGCCTGTCAGCCTCTTAATTCCCACAGTACCTTGATGACTCGGGATTACATGTACTGTTGATACCCCTTCACAAATTAAAATTTGTGAGTTACCTATAAACGGCCATGAATTGTTATAAAAGTTATTTTGTCTCAAAATCGGGTTTTGTTCATAATTTAGTTCTAAATGGAGATTAATGACCCAACCCGTTTGCATAGTTGTAAGTGAATTAGGAATAAAAACAAAAACAAAAATTTTGACCACTTGAGTGAAATAATTTGTGCAAAATCTTTGCAACATTTTTTTAGCTAATACGTAATGATAATGTTATATAAATATTATTTAAAAAATTGCTTACAAATATTTTATTGTAATTGTACCCTTTTTTCTCACTGGATTGCTTCACTGGAAGAAGGTCAGTTTTTAGTCCAAATGTTAATTTCACGGACAATCAAAAGGAGCTAATATTTATAATACAGCACAGAACTGTCATATTTGATAAATCGTTTACTGTCACAGCTTGTATGCTTTGAGGTCGGGATAATATTAAAAGCATCAAAAATGGTTTCAGGTTTAAAAGGCTTTTTACGTTGTTGGTTTTGTGGTCCTAATTGAGTATTTTTGATACTCGAGATATTTTTAAGTGTTTGTGTGTTTGAAAGTGCGATTGTTTATATTTTTTTGGTGTTTAAATAAGTATGTTTTGTGAATTTATTATTATATTGACTATTATTATTATTTGTATATATATATAAGGAGTCAAAAAAGTTCCTGGACGGTTGAGTATCTTTTAAAATAACTTTAAAACATGAAAAGTTAAAATTTTTGAATTTTTGTTTTGTTGTTGTTGTTGTTGTTGTAAAACCACCAATTTTGGTATTATAAGGTAAATTTCCAAATATTTACCTTTCTATCTTTTAAAGTTTAAAAGTTGGCTAACCGTTCAGAGACTTTTTTGACCTGACTGTATATCCTAAGCTTGCTTCGCTTATGCCACAAAGGTGTCCTTAGCGTAAATTGTACTCATTAAAACAGAATATTTAGAATTGATCAAGGACAGTATAATTTGAATGAAACCGATACAATGAATTTTGTGAAATTACTTTTCAACAGCTTCGTACCGTTTTTTTTTTTTGTGTGTGAAGCCGCACTAATAAAATATGCGCTATATAAGTTTATCTAAAAATAATTTAAAACAGCTGATATAATTTTTCAAAAAATATATATTTGAAAATTTGAAACGTTTAATTTTGCTAGATGTAAAGAATCAATCACACCCCAACGTGAATCCTCAAAAATAAAGTAAGGGCTTTGTAACCCTAAAAATAATTCAAAACAGCTCTTATAAATTCTCAAAGAAAAAACAAACTAAAATTTATTTGAGAATTTAAAACGTTTAATTTTGCTAATTAACCAATCAATCGCAACACAATGCGAATCCACACAAAAAAAGTAAGCACTATATAAGTTAACCTAAAAATAATTTAAAACAGCTGTAAAATTCTCAAACAAGACAACAAACTAAAATGTATTTGAGACTTTATAACAGCTATTATTAATTATGTTTGTTGTGAAACAAGTTATTTAGCCATAAAGGGCATGTTTTTTAAATTATCTATTTATTACAAAGTGTTCCCCAGAAAAATGAATAATTTTCAACAAATCAGCAGGTAACACTAACTCGACACCTAAATAAATAAAATCGGCCCTATAATAAAAAAAATAATCGAGGGGCGTAGACATTCCTTAGCGTATTATATATGAGATAACTACAGCCGATTTTAAGAAAATTGAATTTTTAGTGTTAGTAGTACTAAGTTTAAATTTTGACTTTAATGATATTAAAATAGATTAAAACGGGACCCTCACACAAAATTTACAAATTTTACCTCTCGTTTGGGCTTTAGAATACTGGGGGCAGAGAGAAATCACTCCAAACATACCTTCTGGACTCAGATGACTTCAAAATTAAATTTTCTCGGATAAAATTAACATTGATTTTTAGACCCAATAAATATATCTCTCCCTATGCTGTAAATATGTAAGAAAGATATTTAATTACATCTTGTAAGTTTGTATTAATTTCAGATCTTTGAATTATAATTTGTAATTTGTATTCAAATAAAAAAAAACAGATTAGCCAGGGATATGTTTTAAAATCACCAAATAAAACGGGATGAAAAGACAAACTCTTTACTTAACAAGACGAGGATTTTTAAATCCACAAAGTTGTCTGACGTGTTTATTGCAGGGACCTTAAGTAAATTAATAATCCAGGGGTAGTATTAATAGCCCTAGAGATGGTTTACTTAAGCCCGCGACATTTCACCCCTACCCTCCTTAGTGTTGCAAAATTAAGCACTTAAACATCTCACCCACAAACTGGATTTTCATTAAGATTTTTCACCCTCTTAAAGAAAAAAACTGTCATGGTCGGACGGGGTTGTCAGCTGCGGCGCCCGGGTTGAAATACAACCCTCTTAACAAGAATTATAAATGTGTCGAGGGTGTTTAAAAAAGTCGAGAACAAGACTCGTAGGGTGTATAGCACTGGGTAATGGTTTGGAACAAAAACAATCAGCCCTTGTCATTTTCACGTTCAACCCCGTCTCAATCATCCCTTAACCGAAAACAATTTCCAACTTGTGTCATTGTTTTTATCGTTTTTCAATTATAGGAAATGATATTTAGAAAGGGGTTGTATGACATTGATTCAGCCACATTACTTGTAAAAGGGTTGTTTGTTTAAGTGCGTGCCAATAAGGGGTGAAACTAAGAAAATAGAAAATACTACTGTTTCTTATTAATGTGATGTCCTTCATGGAAAAGCAAACACATAAAGTACGAATCATCCACCGATCGGAGGACAAAAAAAAATGAAAAAAGACTTGTTGCGCCAAAATACCCATTTTTGATGGTAAATGTTTTAAAATAAGTAAATTTATTTTTATTCGCCCATTTAAGTTTAGAGGAAGACTTTTTGAACACTTGGTATAAACATTGGCTGAGACAAAATTGCACCCCCTTTAACATTGTTATTAACATTTTGGTAATCTTATTTATAGTGAGGAGCTGCTCTGTGGGCCCATATTTTACAGTTTTGGTCTTCAGTAGGTGGGAGGGTAGAGGGGAATTTAAACATTTTAAATATGACAAATGAACATGCCGTCGTTTAAAAAGTTTGGATGAGACATGAAGAAACTTATTTTCCGACCACCTTAACCAAAATGTTGAGTGTTCACATGATTGTATTAAGATGTGTAAAAAGAATGCATCTACACCTCAACTTTATTGTTCTTTGAGAATCTTTTCCAATATTATGGGGGGGTACTAAATTAGATTAATGCAGGAGGACTCTAGATCCTTGTATATCAACCTAAAGAACTCGGGTTAGGCATAGAGAACAACATTTTTCCGGCGAAGGTATCCCGCTATGTGATAATTTCCTAATCAGAAGGCTCCAAACGACGATGAGTTTCGTTACTTCAGATTCTCGAGTTTCACCTATATTCTTTTCTTCATTGAAGGGCCTTCAGCAGAGGGCGAGATGAACGAATCAACTCTAAAGCTCCTAACCACACCCATTCCCGCTTCGCAACCCCCCATCTGAGTCTAAAGTTATTCCCGGCTCTGACAACCTCTTCTTTTTTCCTGCCCCTGCCACTTATTAGAGTTCCATTGCTCACCACTTTATCAAAGTTTGGCTTTAACGACCTCATTTTTGGGCAGTAGTGATATTAGTTCTTTTCACAATTATTCTACTCAGTTGCCTAGTAGCATCATCGACGGAACCAGTGGAGCTTGGTGTTCCAGGATTTTTCAGAAGTTCGTCCTCTCCATAACTTAACCTAACCTCCTTCTGTTCCAATTTATCCAGCTCTTTTATCTATGCATTCTTAGCTAAATGCCTTATCAGCTACTTCACACCAAGAGACCGATTGGCTGATTGCGGTGGAATATCCACCGGGCGATGGGATCGCCAACCCCCACGCCAGAGGAGGAGAGGTAATAAGTCCAAATTTGATATTCATAGATACATAGGTGGTGGGTTGACTCAGAATTTGTATTCATGTTATCGGGGAATAGTTTAGTTAGTATGTTCTGGATATCGTGTTTCTTCTTCCATTTCTCAATAACCTCTTTTAAATTATTTATAAAATGACAATATATCCTATCTTTCATTTTCTAAAGTCCAAAATTGAAAAACGAGGGCTCGTAAAAGCAGTCTCTCACTAAAAAGACGATTGCCTGAACTGCCTGAAGATGTCTAACGGCGAAACAACGGTCACAAATAAATTTTAGATTTTTTTCAGCCGCCTTCTTGAATTTTATACAATAAACACCTTGTTGAATTTGGGTTCTTAGACGTTTTAATTCGATGATAAAAGGTTAAAGTGTGTGCTAAAACCACACAACTTATGATCCTTAGGCATATAGGGACAGTTATTTTACAAAGTCAAAATCTTTTAATGTGCTGAGTTTAAATTGTATAGACAGACACAAGCATGAAATTATAGGTCTCGGTTTTATCTAACGATTCAAATTGAATAGTTTAAATCACATCTCACAAAAACTGCTTTTTAAAACTTAAACACTAAGTTCTCATTGTATGGTTAAATAAAGTTTTATTCGTCATACAAAAAACTATAATATACGATTTCGCACTATATTTTTATTTTAAATCCAAATAATTTTTTTCGGATTTGAAAGTCACACCGTGTTTAAGGTAGAGAGGGGAAGGGACATGATATCTGACAATTTAAATTTAACTTAACGCCAACATGTTAATTTTTAGTCAAATAAACATACATATTCGTATTAGATAGACCAATGGGAAGAAAGGAGGGAGGAACAATGAGAGGAACGAGTTGAATAAAATAACATGTCCAAGCGTAGGATGATCAGTACTATTAAGTGTTTTGAGAATGAAGTATATCCGAAACGCGTCAACAAACGTGAGAGTAACCAAGCTGGGAAAGGCGGAACAATGTACTCATTTTAATTATAACATTCCTAGCGATGATAAAAAACGATATGAAATATTACAAATTCGTAATCAGAATAACTTCAAATTTTATTTGAAACCTCAAACAAACAATATTTTTAACTCAATAGGTTTTGCCCCTTAACTACCAAGCTCGTTTTTTCCTACCGCTATATTTTTCCTATATGTGGAACAATACAAAGAATATAAATCTAATATATGAAACTGTATAGACTGGTTGGGACTTACAGATAGACACACGCATCAATTTATAAGTATTACCTACAGATCCTAAAAATTAAACAACTGATCATTTAAAGAAATATCATTACTACCCCTTTATTATTATTTGTTACCCAAATAATTTCATAAAATAAACCGACTATCTATCTCAAACTTCTGAAATTACTTGAAAACGTCTCTTTTAATCAACAAATTATTTCAAGAATATAATCTGATTTTTTTCCCCGTTATGCTAAAAATGAAACGAGTATGGCTTTTTTCAGTTTATAAGTTACACTATGATCATTCTAAAATGTATTCGAGCTGCACATGTTTGTTTAATCAAAAATTTATTAGAGATAGTTTCAATATATTTTTAAGATCATTAATTTGTTTTGTTTTTCCAGTTACGATTAAAATTAACTGAGTGTTAACTGAATAACAATATTTGTTTTTTGTTTGAGCATTTTACCACTTACTATATTTCTTAAATAACGCAATACGATAAAAATATGGTAGGCCTAATACTTAATTTTCAATAAATGGAAAAAGAGTCTGCCTTTTTCCACGTTCTGATACGACTTTAACTGGCCGAGTTACAGCGATTTTAATTATATATTTAAAATTTCACTTTTATGAATATGTTTTTAAAAAGACCAAATAAATTAACATTAAGGATAATTATAATCAGACCATTTTCTACTAGACAGATGTATCTGTTATTTGCTTTTCTTTTACTTTTTGTTGTATCATAAAAATATAAAAAGTGTTTGAAGTAAATTCATAAACAATAAATATTTCTGCTGCTCCTTATTTTTCACGTAATAAGTTTAATGAAACAAGTAAGGTAAAATAATTATAGTACACTAAAATTTGTCCTGGAAGAATCATATTATACTGAGAGTCCCACGAAGAGGTAGCTATTTTTAAATTCATATGTCTGACATATAGAACACTCTACAATTTTAACACTTTTCAGTTCTATTACAAAGATATGTAAAAAAAAGTACCCTCAAGTTTCGTTTCTTTGCGATAAATAAAAGATGGCGGAATAACAAAGTAATGGTACGTTTTCACCGAAATGATTTTATTTGGAAAACAATTAAATACAAATTGTTGATTTTGAGATAACGTGAAAATTTAATATAGAAAAATAACAGTAATGAATCATTAATGACGCAAATTTGACCTTTATTCCAATTGCTGTCCATCAATAGAGATGCACTGATAACAACGAAACAAAAAAGAGTAAACGTTTTTGAAAAAATGACGAAGTATCAACAATAACTCCTCTTCAATTAGCCACATTAATTCATCATCTTTGCTATGGGGTAGGAATAAACTTTTTCTTTCAAAAAGCTCCATAGGAAAAGATCGCAAGCCTCATCGATTAAGAAGAGGAACTACGTGATCAGTTAATATTGATGCGTCACAATGAGGACAATGCGTTCGCTTTTTTTTATTTTTGTTTTATTAAATAGTTATTTACAATAATTATGGTAGGTTAAGTTGTAGTCAATTCCTTCTTTATGTTATTCACACAAGCATATTAGGTATTTCTTATTTTATCATTATAAACATTTTTAATGTTAGTTGTATTTTATTTTTAATCTTAGTCATGTTTATTTTTCTTAGCTGATTGTTTGGGTAAAATTTCTTAATTTTTTTAAATAAGAGCTCCAACTTAGCAGACTGTCTATAGATCATTGCTGATTAAGTGAGATATTCAAATTGTTAATTATTTCTAAATAAATCTCTTTTATTATTATTATTATTATTGGTGCGTATCTGTCTCCAGTCATTGTCTGATGGGATATGTCATACGATAAAACACCATCCTTGGTGACGGCAGTTCAAGCAGTTATACTCTCTGATTTCAAGCCCTCTTCATGTAAGATAAGTGGATTTTGTGTGTTATAATAATTAATATTATGTCTGTTTACAGATCCTGTTCAGTAAAATATAGCTTCATCTGAAAATACAATTCCTTCATACCGCTCGGCATCTTCGTCAATCTCTTCAATTACCTTGGAACAAAATTCCACCCATCTGTCTGGTTAATCTTCAAGCAGTCCGTGAACTAAATGTGTTTTATAAAAATGTATTTAGTTTTTCTTGGAATATCTTTGAACTGATGACTTTGGTATCTAAGTAGCGGATTTAACTTGGACCTGTAAGTGAATTAGACCTGTTTGGAGATATCAGTAAAGCAGAACATGAAATCATTTTCTAAGTTAGAAAATCTCTTGTATTTTTTTGAAAATGATCCAGTTTCTAGTAGCACAGCTTTCCATATATGAATTGATTTTCTTGATGAAGGAACCACATTTGGGTAGGTTCTATAGAAACACCTTATCGCTTCATATTCATTTTCAAAAGCAATAGACCAAGGACAGCATATCACTTTTTGTTCAATTGGGAAAAAAAATCATTGTTTCTAACCTGATTGACAACTACCAAAGTCTTTCATTGTTGTGTGATAACAAAACAAAAATTGATCAAGATACAACAGATGTCAAGCATATTTTAATTCCATTGGATTGCGAGAGGAAATGGCATTGACCATAAAAAAAAGTTGAACTCGAGGGTACTTTTTTTACATATCTATATAAAGTGTCAAGAGTTTAGCATATATCCGGCATATTAATTCAAAAATAGTGACCTTTTCGTGGAAGACCCCGTACATTATACATATTAAATTAAACTTAATAACTCATACTTTTTATTTTCTTTGATCACTCTGCCCATCAAACTAATTTCTTTTGCACTCGTACAGTCACGAATTCAATTTGAGTTACTACATTGGTGACGTGCTTATGAGGCTGTGATTAAAACGTTTTAAAAATTTAAAAATATTTAGTACGAATAAGACAATTCCAATAGTCGGGTCCATGTAAATACATCCTTTGAGATAGCTTTATGTTTATAACGTATTAGTACAATATTACAAAACATCTGGAGCATTAAATAATTTTATCAGAGAAAGAAAATATTCACAAAGGAAGTTAGTCAACATTTTGGCAAAAACTAGGTTGAATTGATTTGATTTAAAATCTATTACTTATCTAGAGGACATGAAATGTTTAATGCAAAAAGAAATCCAGATAAGCACGTCTCATACTAAATTTACAAAACGTATAAAAAATTATTTTTCAAATAACTGTTGTTGAAGATATTATGAGGTACTATTTTGTTTAAATATTATTACTGTAGCATGTATTGTTTTATGTTTTTAATCTTTATTATTGTATATTATATTTGTTTCATTGTATGAATACATCAGGGTTGTACATGATTGTTTATGTATGTGAGTATACTATGTGTATGTGTGTGAGCGTGTAAACATGTGTTTACATACCTATGTTAGTTTTTTTTATACGTTGGCATTATTGACATTTTAGTATTAATTTCTTTTGATAATGTACATTATTTATTTTAAAATGTCTTTTATTATTATTTTGATTGTATTTTAGTTTCATTTAGCCTCCTTAAATTGTTACTCCTTTATTTTTTATGTATTGGAAGGGCAAGTTAATAGCTTCATTTTTCTTCTCTTTTTCTTTCTTTTCTTAATTATTAAAATAATCGTAAATCCTAATCAGGATAAAGGATCCTAAAGATTACCTAATTTTCCATTAATTTTGTTAAAGTTACATAAAAGAAGAAACATTGTGTTAAGGTAAATATGTTTTAAATTATGTATTTTGTTTTAATTTTGTCAAATAGAAAATAAATATTTATTATTATTATTATTATTATTATACTATATTTTATGGATGGGTGACTGAGAAATTTTATGCGATATTTATTTTGGCGTATTCACTCATTTAATGATCTCAATCATGGGTTAAACTGAAACCTTTTCAAACGGCCATCATTTTGAATATTTGCTAAATTTGAAAACAAAAAAAAACCATACTGTCGATTATACAAACTGTACTGGTGGTATTTCTCATTTTGAGGTTATGTTCTTTGCAATTTGTTTTTTAGTGATAGCTTTCTTATTTAGAGTCGTAGATAATTCGTCTATGCATTATTAACTACAGATTTTAATTCTTTACAAAATTAGCTATTGTGAGATGTTGAGGTCTAAAATTACGTAATAAAAAAAGATTTTTAGAATTTTAAAAATTAGACCATTTTAAAATGTACCTACCGTTTTTTATTCGTGTTGTTTGTTCGTTCAGTGGTTTCAAAAAATATCATTTATTTATTTTAGAAAAAACGTTTTCCATCACTGAATGTTGAATATAAAGGTGATGTATGATCTACTGGTAAAACATGAAACTTTAAAACAGTCGTATTGAAATTTTTTAAAACAGCTATTTTTAAATGTACAGACCCAGTTTTTTTTTCAAAAATGTTAAAAAATTATGATAAAAAAGAATAACCGAACAACTGTTTTTAACCGCCAATATTTAAAAATTATGCGTTCATTTTTTCCATTCATAAACAACAATAAAACTTAGGTACAAACTTCATTCTAAACCACACTCAAATTCCTATTATTACAATTAATTATTGCTGATTAATAATAAATTAAAAAACCAACAATTTGTATTTATGTTTTTTAAATTTTCGTGCAATTAAAATTGACACAGTTACGGTTAATTTACAAAAACTTCTTTTATTTTTTTGTAAATTCTACAATCTAAACTTTAGTACTATTTTCCTCCATAAACAAATTTTCAAGAGTGTTCATTTTTATTTCGATAGGATGAAGTCTAACCGAGTTAAATTGATTTTTGAAAAATTGGTTTTTCCAGACAGCGGGAACAAAGTCCGTGGTTTAAGCGTCTATTTAAATGACTAATTTTTATGGAATTAAGGCGTACACAAAACCAAATTTAAGTTTTTTTTATAAACTAAAAAAAAGTACTGTTGGTATTTTTCGATCAGTTATTCACAAAAACCCCTGTACTATATGTTTGTCCCATATTTTATAAAGGAATGTATATCAAATATTCAACTTATTGAAAATATTTTCCAGACGACATACTCGACGCAACAGTGTTGTTACAATGATGTGAACACTGTAGTGTTTCATGAACTGTTGAAATAAATTTTCTACACGTTTTGCTCATTTAAATGAATATAAATAAACTTTCAGTAAATTCGTAACCTACACTCCTGTTTACTTCAAATCCCACCAGATGTCTCTATTAAAAAACTAACATAAAACATAATTTGTAATATAAACAAGTACCAGTTAATTAGCAGCTATCGTGGAGCGTATCAACGGCGTTGAAGGATGTAAATCAAACAACACGCAATAACCCTACTTTTGCCTCATTTGATTTATTGTGGGGAAGCTTTACGTTGGTTTTGGAAAATCTAGGGAAAAGTGGTTCAGCTTGAAATACTCGCCAAACAGCAGGTTATATTCTGAATTGCAGGACCCGAGTTGATAATTACACAGGAGACGAAGTACTTAGCGTAAGTTTGGTACTTGCAAAAAATGTTGACCTTCTTTTTCGACTTATCTGAAAGTTTCATGACTTTAGGGAATCGGAAAAAAATGATTTTCGACTTACTGTCCATCCGCCGTCATCGTCGTCTGTACGTAAACACGAAAGCAGCCACAAAAAATGTAGATGAACATGAAATGTAGTATAGGGGACTAAATTGTGCTCAGATTAAAATTAAATTTTAAATTTCAAAATGGTAGCTATTTTAAACGGTTTTTGTTCATATCTCGTATGTCATTCAACTTATAACATAGGGATTTTAACTTTGTAAATTTTAATTCTGCATTTAATGGTATAAATGCATCACCTCTTGGTCATAAAAAGTAGTAAAATTATTGTCAAAAATGTATTATTTCGAACCTCCAAATGTATTATTACATCCGAGGTAATGAGTGGAGCTTTCTTCCATACTGTATCCACGAAAAGATCTCAGGGTCATGGCGTATCTCCTGTGTTGATGAGGTTACGCTAGCTATACGCTGCGCGAATCTCACTGTAGATTTGTATGAGATAACGGCTTATTTATTTTATAAAAGATGTAAAAAAGTCATAAAATTAACTTAATTTTCACAAATCTTTTTAAAATATCCCATTTGGGTTTATGTACTCAAGATGGTTTAAAATTTATTAATTTATGAAGAATAAAAATTAGGTAAATTTATCAATAATATTATTGCTAATAATTGCTTTGTGTCAGACATTAATACTGTTAATTGTAGACTTTTTAATTTATAATTTCGTATAACTGGATGGTGTGGGCGTTCATTTCTTTCGGTTGGAATTGTCATCATCTGATAGTGGCTGAGCTAGTTCAACGATGTCTCCAATATCCCTGACAGCATAACTAGTAGAATCTTCTGCACTACTTGAGTTCGATGAATAGTCTTCACTGTCTTTCGTCCATTTAGTCTTCCATCATACCATCCTTTTCTTAGTACCCTTCTTCAATTTTTTTACAAGCTCATAATACTTTTTCCAGTCAGATGGTTCAACTCCAGCCAGAGTTTTATTTACAAGTTCGGTTAACGCTATCAATGGCATGTTCCCTGTTGCATCTTTGGAACGTACGTAGTAGCCTACTTTACATGGACATACGAACTCGATTGTGTTAAGGTCGATATATGGTTGAAGCCTCAGTACAGTATGGTCAAGATCACTTAAATTTCATCGATTTTATATATTTTCCTGGCAAGTTTGAGTTGGTAAAGAGCTTCAACCAGTTCTACCTCCTGGGTATTTCTTTTGTCAGAAATTTCCCGGTGTCTTTTAAACCACTAAATCATAACTTTTACGTATGTGATTTATTGGGCACCTGCCTTCTTGTTCATCATTATAAGAATCACTATCAATAATAAGAACAGACCGTAAACATAAATTCTGAATAATCTATAGTTTCGTCCATTTCTCGAAATTAAAAGAATTCATCTGGTTGTGGTAGTCGCCAGCCGGTCAATCAACTTGATAAATAAGACTTCCACCGGGTAAGAAGCCATCTTCTGAACCAATATTAGCCACTATCAAAGGGTAAGAAGAATTGATATCCGGTAGTATGCCCAGCATTTACGGAATGTCAGATTTGCAACAAGAAGTATTGAACACAGTTCAAGTCACAATTATTTATAGTAGTAATAGTAAATAAATTAAAATACAGGTGACTTGTAATTTGTAACAGGTACGACTTGTTTGCGACAATACAACTTGCAACTCTGACAATGTGTTTGGTGTAACCTCCGCTTGACCTAGCCTAATGTACCTCCGCAAACTATTGTAAAACCCCTGAAAAGCATGCATACCTTGTCATCAGTTTGGGGACATTCTAGTGACTCGCCGACAGTAGGTTCAGTTTCGAGGTCCACTAGGGTCGAGACACTGACACAAACGAAGCGAATAGACTCTGTTTAATATATACATATCTAACCGACGTCAAGAGAGTAATGACACAATGACGAAGTTTAGAAAACCTGTGTAACAACTGTTGCAAACAAAATTACCCTACTTGATGAGACCAATTGTTCTATCAAAGCAATTAAACATTTCCTACAAGGCCTAAAAGACCAAGTTTTGAGCATTACATATTTAAAAGCTTTGCTTGTATTACGTTTTATGATCGTACCACAATGGAGCCATCAACTTGTTTGATATTACCTTTATTTGAAATAGTATCATTTCTTCACCCTTCTTTTTTGAGGTTTTCGACACCATTTTGTGTTAAATAATTATTATTTTATTTTAATTTATTGTATATTATTTATTTATTTTTTATATAAGGTTAAGTGGAAAAGATGCCTTTATCGTTCCCCCCCTCCCTCTAATATATTTCTTTCTTGTTTATCAAAGACGAAAACCTCATCATTAACTGATAATATAAGGAAGAAAAAATATAAAATAAAAACTTCTAGCCTTCGCATACTCTGATAGAGTCGGAAAAGAACAAGAATTGGTCAAGGGAGATCTGATAGGAAAGATGAAAGAGAGGGATCTAATCCACTCTATTTTTAATAACGTTTTACAGAGAGCTACATCATAGTGTTCCTCCAACCGAACGCCTCATAAAAACAAAACAGGTCTAACCAATCCTGTGTTTTAAGGTTATGTAAAAACTAAAATGTCAAAGATAAAAGCAGCCAATCTTGAGCTGTTTAAGCTGTCCAAATTATTGTATTAAAGGCTATAATTAGGGACCTCTTGCTCTCATCATTAATAGTTCACTTCCTCCAACATGTGTTGAGCGAAGCAAACGAGTTTTGTGTCTTTATCTTTTTTACGTTTAAATTAGTTGTAAGGAATGATACACGCAGTAGAACGGATGTTGAGAGATAGCAGAGATTGTATTCTGTTCCTCGGGTCACGCTTTTGATTGGCTATGCTGATAGTGTTTTGAACCCCTCCTTTAGTACATGCGATGGCTGTCAGTGACTGCCAAATAGATGAAATAATGTGACTATATTAAAACAAATGGCATACATTAGCGGGTAATAATAACAGCTAAAAGAGCAATTCTGGTATGTAATTCTATTATTTATCCAGTATAGGGGCCTACGAAGTATATCGTGATTTTGGTAAATTCGACTTCCGTTTTTTAACATAATTTCACGTATCATGGCTTCAAGAAACCGAAAAAGTGATTTTCGGCGTCGTAGTTGTTAGAATTGTTAATTACTAGGAACATGAAATATGATATGGAGGATTGTGTGATCATATAAAACCCTATTGAAATTGCGAGAAATCTAATTAACATTGTCAAAACAGCGACCATTGTAAACGATTTTTTTATTAATATTTCGTGTGATATTTTATTTAGAAATTAGATAAAAACTTTTAGATTTTAAGTGCATATAAATGGTACCAAGTTCACCTCTCTAGAAAGAACAAAATTATTGTAAAAAATGTAATTTCCAACCATTCAAGTAAATGCCATTTGTGATATCTCTTATTAATTTTGCCAAACATTTTAACAAATTCTTACATAGTAACACACAAACAATGTAATACAAGAAGATTCTCTAAATGTAATGCTCAAGTTTTTACCCCCTTGTAGTGGTAAATTGTATTGCTAGAAAAGGGGTGTTATCCAGTAAGGTAAATTTGTTTAAAACATTTGTTAAACAGGTTTTCTCAACCTCATAATTGTGTATATAATTACTTTCTGACGTTGGCTACATGTGGAGATGTGTATCATTTACAAGTCTGTACTCCCTTCGTGAAAATCTCTCTGCCCACCGGGACTAGAAACTGTGCATATGTGAAGAAACCTTCACTCGGACACTAAATGTGTTATAAATCGAACAATAACAAGAAATGTGGACAAAAATCTGTTTAAAATAGCCTTCATTTTGATATTTTCATTCGAAATCTGCTAGTGTAACTAAATCCTGCCAGTTTTCGTAAATATCACATTTTCTAGGGGATCTCAGGATTCAAAATTAATTTTTTATAACATAGCTATTTGTTATCGCAGAGAGGTAGTTGATACCATTATATGCAAATGTGAAATCTGCAAATTCGTATGTAATTTAGCATGTTTAAATTAAAAACACACGACATATATTACATAACTATTTAAAATAACCGTCATTTTGAATGTTTTAATTAAATGTTTCTGAATTTCAATAGGGTTCTATACGGACACACTATAGACTTGAATACCTAATTTCATGTTCCTTTATTAATTTATGTAGTCGCTATCGTGCTTATGTACAAACAACAACGATGACAGTTTCAATTTATCGGTTTCCTGAGGCCATAGTCAAGATCAGTCGAAATTTGTTAATTACCAAACATACCATATACTTCATATAGGAACGTGAAATTTGGTATAGGGTGTGCTCATATAAAACACTAGGCTATTGAATTTAGTAAAAATCGAATTGAAAATGTTAAAATGGGGGCCATTTAAAATTGTTTTGGTTAAAATTAGATGTAACAAGTTATTAATATACAACTTATTATTTAAATACAAATTTTTTGATTTCAATTGTTTATGTAAATGTGTCAACCCTACTTCTCTTCAAAGAGCAAAATTATTGTAAAAAATGTAATTTCTAACCTCTCAAGAAAATGTAATTTGTGTTTAAAAGTCCGTATAACTCGTATTAATTTTGCCCAACATTTCGATGGACGACGTCATCTTGGTACTTACCCACTCCATCAAACAATGTAATACCAACAGATACTCTAAATGTTGGTTTCTTGGGCCTTGTAGGTTATGTTAAATTGTGTTGGTAGATCAAGGAGTCTTATCCAGTAGGGTGAGTTTGTTTAGAACAGTTGTTGGAACGGACGCCTTTTTTTTTTTTTTTGAATCTCGTAGTTGTGTATATTAATACTTTCTTAACGTCGGCTACATGTGCAGATGTAAATGTTAACAAGTCTGCACTCACTTCGCTCGTGTCACACAAAACTGTGAATATGTGAAGAAGACTTTATTCACACAGTAATTAGTGTATTATAAGCCGAACGATACATATGGACACAGATTCAAAATGGCATCATTTTGACATTTTCAATTCGAATTTTTTGAATTTAAATAGAGTTCTATATGAGATCACAATAATCCCCATACAAATTTATAGTGACTACCTTAAATTATGTAGCCGCTATCGTGGTTTTGTACAGAGAGCAACGACGGACGGAGTTCATATCGAAAATCACTTTTTCTGTACTAAACTTACAAAACATGTAAATCAATCAGAAAACGGAGGTTAAAATTTTTTTCCTATTTCTAAATTTACCTTATAGTTCGTATTATTGGGTTAGTCTTAATTATAAATTTTCGAATTGGCCGATTTTTATTAAACTTACAATTTTTATATTTTATTGTGCCGAGTCGAATTCAACATCAGATATTATACCCCTTCAAATCAGCTATTTTTAATACATCGTAACCAACTCTCAAATCATAACTCATACAAAAACCTATTGCACAACACTCGTCGCCTAATTAACATGTTTACAATAATTCTACAATTAGCCTATATTTAATTTGCCTACAATAAATTGTACAATACTTGTTGAACACGTTATATTTGTTGTTGCCAAGAGTCGTGAGTTATTTGCTTATTGCTATAGAGTATGTTTATCAAAAAACCTGTTATATCTTACAATTACTGCAATGAGATATCGAGATTTGTTTGTTGAATGCCAGCAGGAAGTTACTTCAAGTAAGATTGGTTCACAAGGTGTTATTGAAATCGTGCGAAAATTAACTTGGAGAAATATTGTTACTTGGAGAAAACTAAGTACGTGTGCAACAATTATTGATGTAGCTTTACAAGAAATGAAAAGTACTCGGCAGCTGATACCCATGATGATGGTGGCCGAATTAATTTTGTTGTTTTTATTTACCCAGTACAGAAAGATTTATTTTCAAAATGTCGTCCCCCCGTCATCGTTGTCGTCTGTACGTAAGCACGATAGCGGCCACAAAAATTAAGATAAAATTTGGTACAGGTAACTATAGTGTGTTCACTATTGAATTTCAGAAAAATCGATAAGAAAATTTTAAAATTTTGATTATTTTTTAAATATATATATATATAACAACAAAATCAATTCGGCACCATTGTCATGGGTATCTAATTAAGGATATTATATATATATATATATATATATATATATATACCCTAAATTAGATACAAATTTGCAGATTTCAGTTCTGCATCTAATTATACCAAACCCACCCCTCTGTGGTGAAATATATATTAAGTTTTTGTAAAAAGAATTAATTTTGAACTCTAACCTCTTCAATAGAATCGTAAGTACGAGAACCGGCAGGGTCGAGCGTAGTTAGTGCTCAACTACTAAGGAGCGTAGTTAGTGAAGGGGCTACTTCACATATGTACAACCCTGAGGCCCGTCAGGGCCGAGAATCTGACACGAGCGAAGCGAATGAAGATTGTTTAATATCATTTATCTACAAAGCTCGTCGTGGACGTCAAGAATGTAGTGGTATACACAATTACTAATTTCATAAAACCTGTGTAACAACTGTTTTAAACAAATTTACCCTACTGGATAAAATCTCTTGATATATATTTATTTATCAAGAGATTTTATCCAGTAAGGTAAATAATGGTATCCAATATATATAATGGTATTCCACTTATAACACAATAAGTTAGATAAAAATTAGCAAATTTTAATTGTGCATGAAAGGTATTAACCTCACCTCTCGCGAAGTTATTGTCGAAAATAAAAACTCTGTCTTCCCTAGGAAATATAGTTACGAGATCCATGAGGGCCGGGTCACTCACATGAGGTTTGCGAGTGTAGACTGTTTAATCAAGCCGGCAAGAAGAAAGTAGTGATACAGACAACTAGGAGGTTCAGAATACCCGTGTACCAAATGTTTTAAACTTATCCCTTTGGGGAAGATCCTTCGATCTACCAATAGAATTAAACATTTTCAAGGCTCAAGAAACCAACTTCTGGGCATTTAGATCTACTTGTATTACATTGTTTGATGTGACTGGGTCAGCACTATAATAGCGTCCATCGACTTGTTTTTATTTTCTCACATTTACGTATTTATAGAGAGAATTACGTGTTGAGTGAAAATCGATATTTTCTGGGATATTTTTAAGTTCCCTCGAGTCCAAAAAAGGAATATAATGGAGAGGTGAGCATTTATTGGAGATAAGATAAGTAATGCCTATAATGTGATGACTGGAGTACGGCAAGGAGATTCTCTCTGGAGTGTTATTTAATTTGTTGCAGCATGTAGTAATGAAAGAATTAAATTTTGGAGAGACGACAGTACACTGATCCAAGCACGTCTGACACTATGTTGATGACCTCGTATTGGTGACACGAAATCTGAATTCCCAGGAGAAAATTGTCAAAACCTTGGGAGAGAAGAGCCAAACGATGGGAATTAAAATAAATGGGAGAAAACTAAGTACATAAAGATGTCAGCGGTGAAGTTCAAGGGATGTGATGAAAATATAACAGGGCGACAAACCTTTGAGAACATAAGGTACTTCAGTTAGTTGCAATATAAGAACAAAGTCATAGTAGAAATTAATAAAAAGATCTTGGCTGGGAACAGAACTTATCACCAATGTTAAGTTTTTAAAATCAACCCTTCTATCTATAAATTTCTAACTGAAACTGTACAAGTCAGTTCTGACTTATGGTTCGAAAGCGTGGACTATGTCAACTGGTGAAAATAGTTTACTTAAGATCGAGGGAAAAATTATGAGACAGAGATGTGGTTCTGTAAGAGAGGTAGAAGAACGAAGAATAAAAACAAACGAAGGGAAAAGACTCAGTAAGGTTTGTAATGCCTCGGCGGCTAGCATGGTTAGGACAGTGGAAGAGCGACTACCTAATGTCTATTTCTTCCATCTATTTTACAGGAACCTTCCTTAATTCTACATAAAGGATGTAGAGGAAGACTTGAAGAATATCCACACTGGAAGATGATGTGAGAAGGTACATTGTAGAGAGGAATGGGAACGTATTGTGAGAGTGAACGTAAAGAAAAGTTAAGTAAAACAGGATTTCATTCAAATAAGATTCACACTTAGGATTTATGTAAACCACGAGCGAAACAAGCTTAGATTCTGTTTAAATAAATATAGTTTTTCTTATATATATTTTCAAATTCATAAATGTTCTTCTATTCAAGTAATCGCTCAGAAAAATACACGTAGAGAAACGGAAAATACTGTACTACATTTCACTTTCTTACGTAGTATAAATGTATGTGAAGATTAAACAAAAAAGATCAATTAGTTTTTCTTCAACTTGTTTTTCCTAATGGCTAAAGATATCTCTCTCATAATCAATTAGCTTAAAAAAAAAGAAAGAAAAAGAAGATGATGAAAAACATAAATTATAGACTCTGTAATTCTCGAAAACTGTAATATTAATATATATATATATATATATATATATATATATATATATATATAACTATAAGAGATAAATTTTTTTCAACGAATTAACGAGTTTTACTATTATAATTTGACGTGTAATATTTTTTATAATTTCGTTTATAAAATTCCAAAAAATTGAAACTATTAGTAACCATGTTATCTATAACTAATATAGATATATAAATTTTTATTCAACAAATTACAGCAGACAAATTTATTGATTCAAGAAAAATAATACTTTTTTTTACCATAACTGCATTCATTTTAATGATAAAACATTTTTACCCATTTCAATTTAAAGATAATATATCAAAACCTTAAAATTTTGCATGTATAGAATTTCTGTCAGAATTGTAGTTTTACAAGTATTTGAGACTTAAACGCCTTATCTCGCTTTTAAATATTCGAGCAAAGATTATTTCTTCGAAACAAAACATTGAACAGAAACAATAATAAAAGATTTGGTTTTAAAAGCTTTAATTCTGTAAGTATTGTCAAACTCAATAGTTTTCTTGTTATTTGCAAAAAAACCCTGGAAATACCGATTTTAGTAGTGAAAGTTAAAATTTTGAATTTGTGATAATTTTAAAATGAATTTTCATAGAAAATTATGACACCTTTTTTTTATATAAAAATCTATTTTCTATAACATTTCGCGCCATACCTTAATTTGTAAACTTCACCCAAAAAAAAGTGGTGACAACCCACCCCCTAATAAAAATAGAAAATGTTTTCACTTGAACTTTAATCTAAATTCGTTTAACAATAAGTTACAACAAGGATTTTTTAAATTCATTTACTCCTCGTCGATTTTCATTATGCTTCATTGATTCCACTTATAAACTTTGTACGTGGCAGTAAATCTCGATTGAGTGACTACTTATTACATCAGTTTAGCCAAATGTGTCTATCTTTACATTTCAATATGATAGTGGTAATCCCGGGTATATCAAAAGTAAGTTAAGACTTTAAATGGTTGTGGTTTCGTTATTTCTTGTATAATTCACGATAAAAACTTTTGATTCTATGCATATATTATCGCTATTTATTAAAATATCAGCTGTTATTTTCATTGAAACAAGTTTTGCCATTATTGACTAATTTCAAACTCAGGAATCTAATAGGTGGTAAACTTGTTTACAATTATTTAATTGATATTTTTTATTCCATTATGGCTTTACCTTTACAAACATCCCTCGCAATGATTCAGTGTTATTATAGATATGATTTGATTCTATCATCTGGGTTAAGAAAGTGAACTCGCAACGGTTTGAGGGACGGACCGTGCAGTGTAGTCGCGTATAAAATAACTTGTTAGTAATTTTGAAACCACCGGGTCCGTTGGAGACATCAAGAGACCAGGAAGACCTTCAATCATAAGAGAAACATAGCTGAGATAAATGTCAACACTATAGGAAATGCCGCCCATAGCATAGAGGAAAGATTGCTATTTCTTCAGGAAGAGAATATAGGCCACTTAGAACACCTGTCTTATTAACCGTAGTAACTAAGAATGAGGTTATATTTTCCATAGGAATTTATGTACTATATTTTGTTCAACGTTAAAAAAAAAAATTGTATGGTGAATTAAAGTTTCAAATTACTTTTGAAAGACCCTGTATAATAGAAAAAGGAGTGTTTTTTTTTTTTTTTTTTTTTTTTAGAAAAAACAATCGACTACGTATTTGTTATTATGAATGACGGAGTAAGTTTCGTACTCTCAACTATTTGAGGGACGGCCCGTGGAGTGTAGTCGTGTATACAAAGCTTCTTAGCAAGTTTGAAACTAAAGGAGACATCAAAAGGCCAGGAAGACCTTCAATTGTAAGAGGTGGTCTGTTGAATAACTGAAAGAAACAATTATTTAAAACGTAACTGAGATCAAATGTCAACACGTTAAATAATGTTACATAGAGGAAAGTCTGCTTCTCCAGTAACTTAGATCACCTGTCTTGATAACACCGACAAATAAGAATTTGGCCTAATATTAAATTTGTTATTAAATAATTCCAAAGAAATGTACGTAATACCTTTTCTGTAGTCAATTGCAATTTTTTGTTTCGCTGCATACAGGCAACATCTTCAGGCTAGAGTATATAGCACTAAAACACATATAAAAAAATACCTTGAACATGTGATTTTTTTTTTTCATAATTGACTAGCCTGAAGATGCTGCCTGTATGCAGCAAAACATGTAATTAAGTTCAAGTACAAAAAATACTACAATTAACTATACAAAAAGTATTTTCTAAAATATAAGTATTTCTAAAGCTAAACAATTAATTTACATACTTTATTTTGGTCAATATTTAAAAAACAAATTACAATTTAAATTTTAACTTACTTTTGAAATACACTGTATAAGAAACGGGTGTGTGGGTAATTCCATTCTGATATTACGCAACCATAATCTTGCTTCTGAAATCTGTTGTTGACACTGAATTATTTCAAAAACGATTTACATGATTCACATTCTGATTTTTTGACCGACAACTACAGAAACTAACATTTTCGTGAAGAATAGTTTTGTTGGATTTTTATTCGGTTTAGTTATTTGGTGCGCTTGTGGACGAATTTGTGCAATTTTTGAAATTTTACAAACAATAGTTTGGATGTTTGTGACAAATTACATCTTTCGATGAGAAGTTTAGAATATAACAGGCCGCTAGAATGACGACTCTTGGTGGTGTGTTTTGAATTGGCAGATATTTTAAAATAATGAAAAAGTTTCCGCTATGGAAATAGTAATAGATGAAATATCTATTACTTTTTTGTCTCATTAACTACTCGATACATGAAGAAGACGTTTTTATGAAACCACCATTCAACACAATAATCATAAAATGTTTTTGGTTAAGCGGTTATGAGAACTAATAAATTTAATTAATTCTAAAAGTTATTACCAGCCTATGACGTAATGAACATGAGTATAGCGTGATTCTAATGTCACGATGTTGAAAAGAGACAGAAAACAAAGAACCAATGAAATTATGTCGCCACGCCCCGAGGTATTAGACACAGGTTGTGATTGGTCACTGGGTTACCGTCACGGATTGTAAAACCACAAATCCATCGGTTATACAATGACTACTTCAAATCTAAAAACAATAGACTTGTAATTAGCACTTGAAACGACCCGTTTAGGATAAGGGATCAGTGTTGCTGGAGTTTTCCGCATGCTCGAAATTCCCGCGGATTCACATGAAATGAAATGTTCAAAGTTTCTTACATAAACAAAACAAAATAACCAAACTCAACATGGCCCAATTATGTAATTTGGGCAGTTATCACTCATAAAGTAAAAACGACCATGAAGTATACAAAATACATATTAAAAAAAAAAAACTTAATTAAAACCTAAACTTGCTTAGTTTGCGTCAAAAACTTAAATCATATTTTATTAAAACCCAACTTTTAATGACAGTAGCCAAGGTCTATTTTGTTTTTTCCCAGTTATTCTTGTACTGCTGTTATTTTATTAAAGTACGTAAGCAAAACCAAAGGCATAACTTCACCTTTCTGTGTCTGTCCGTCTACAAGTCGCAAGCAGTCTACACAGACAAAACAATAATAACCTATATATTTCAAACTTTACGTTTATATTCTTTGTATTTTCCCATTTACAGGGTGTATCAGAACTCTTGTCGGATATTTTATGGGATTGTAAATATATAATTTGAGTCCTAAGGGGCAATGAAATTTGATCAAAATCGTTACTGCAGATTGTGATGAAGTCGTAATTTTGTGTTTTTCTCTTACATCAGCTACCCCCAAATTTTGAATTATCACCTTGAAAAAAAAACACCTCTCGAGGTATGACGAAAATATGCCGACAAACCAAATTTGATTAAAATCGGTCCAGGGTTGTTGAGCGCTGAATATACGACTGATAGCCTATAAAGACGACAGGTATAATTAATTACAAAAACTACCATTTTTTGGATTCACGGTACCTCAAAACGGATATATCCACAAACTAAAATAGATTTTTTTTTTTTTACTACCACTTAACATCTCTATACACATGTGAGAAAGTGACAGGAACTGTTAATATTTAAAATTCAAAAAACCACGCTTGGCCACTAAAGCTTAAAATTTTATTTCGAGATCAAAATTTGTACCACAGTTGGATTCTTTACATTACTATAATTCTTGCACTATGTTTTTTTAAAGCTCAATTATTTCCCGCTATTACCCAGTATAGGGTAAATTTTATAAACACAACAAATTTTGACCTCCGTTTTTTGACTACCGAAAAGTGATTTTCAACAAGCGGTCCGTCCGGTATCGTTGTCATTTGAGCATAAGCACGACAGCGGCCGCAATTATTAAAATAGGATCATGAAATTTAGTAGGTATAGGTTACTCACATAGAACAAAATTGAAATTCAGAAAAACCAATTAAAAATATTAAAATGGCAGCCATATTAAACAGCTTACACCTCATCTCTTATTCAACTTATAACACACTAGATTAGATAAAAATTTGCAAAGTTTAATTCTGCGTATAATGATTAAAATATCGAAGTTATTATCAAAATTGCAATTTCGAGCGCTAAACTAAGTTAAATTGTAAATTTAACCTAATCTAACCTCACCTTCCATAAACAAGTGATATTCCTAAGTTATAATGTCCGCGTCACCAATACGAACGTAATGAGTGGAATCTCCTCTACATACTCGCACCTTTGAAGCCCGCAAGGGTCGAAACACTGACACGAGCAAAGTGAGTGGATACCTTTTAGAATATACACATCTACGAGGCCCGTTAATAGCTAACAGACGTCAAGAAAGTAGTGAAATACATAATTACGAGGTTCAGAAAACCTGTGTAACAACTGTTTTAAACAAACTTACTCTATTGGGTGAGACTCTTGTTCGACCAATACATTTTAACAAGACCTAAAATCCAAATGTTTGGATTTACATTTACAGGTTCTGCTTTTATTAAATTATATGTTGGGGTTGGGTATGTATCATGATAGTTCCTATCAACTTGTTTTATAATAAAAAAATGTATATTTTGAATAATAATTTAAATGGAAACCTGCACAGCCTTACGAGATAATGAGGTAAGTTTCAAGTTTCCTAGTCTAGTGCCAATTACGGGATTGTCCTTTAGGCATGCCAACTGCCGTAGTTAGTGATGGAGGTAAGGTTAGGTTTCCAATAATTGGCTATCCCACAGTCACAGTACATGATTTATTATAGGCAGATGGACGTTAACATCTTTCTTTTGTATGTTTTAATTATATAGGGTGTCCTTGAAATACGTAAAAAAATTAAGGAGTAAATATTTTAGATAAAAATAGGTGAAACTGTTTGTATAAACATACGTCTCGTTTTCTGTGTGTGTCTGTATTTTTATTTTCTATACGTAGTATAACAACAGTTATGTAACTATATCGTATGTGTAGAGCTCTATAGTCTATATGAGAGGACCGGTTTAAATCAAATATGGTATATGTGCAGGTTTTTCCGAACATAGGTACTTTTTAAATTTTTCAACAACTTCAAATTTGGCGTTACATAAGACAAAAAAACAAAATTCCGATTTTCTCAAAAGTGGCTCCAAAGACGATTACCAAATTTTGCTAAAATATAACTCAAAAGAAAACATTGGTCTCCAAATCTTCAAAAATGTCAGTTTGTAAATCATTGGTAATTTTTTTTTTTTTTTTTTATTAGTCAAGAAATTTGTAATAATTGACTTCATTTCTCAAAATCGGTTCTTCCTATTTCATTTAAATTGTATGTGAAATGTGCATTAATGACCGGATCTAGCGTGGAAAATCTAAAGTAAAATTAAGTTGTCGTTCGGAAAATGATACAAATTTTTAAAGCTTACCATAAGGCACAAAAACATTAAATTTTAGCAGAAAAAATAATACACAAGAACAAGTAACAAAGAGTATTTCTCAGATTTTATTTTTAGGAATATTAATTCTCCAGTTAATATTAATTAATCATAAAGATACGATTTAATCTCTATGATGAAATAAATACCTAGGGCCTATATATATATATATATATATATATATATATATATATATATATATATTAGGCCATTTATTTTTTTAAAATCATTCAGATTAAAAATAATATAAAGAGGGGGCTATTCTACGACAATCTGTTTCCCGTAAGAAATAAAGAAAACAAATGAGTAATAAATACATTTATATTTTTGACATGAAAGTAGTTTCTAAATTAAAACCACCCAGGAAAGACCTAAAATTTGAGAGAAATTGTTATGTGAAGATGGGTCAAATGTGGTTAAAAGCATCATAGGAAATTTGTGTTCCGATTCAGAATAGTATCCAGTTTAAAAGTATATAATTTTCCCAGGGCAGTCAGATTCCCATTAGTTTTTTTTCACCCGTATAAGTTAGATTAAGATAGGTTAGGTTAGACTAGGTTAGGTAAGGTAAAGTTAGGTTACGTTAAATCAGGTCAAGTCAAATCAGGTTTGGTTAGGTTAGGTCATAGGGGAAGGCCTCCGAGCTATGGGTGGTAGGAGTGAAATGACTTAGCTCCCACTAACCAACAGGCCTCTTGCCCAGGGTTATTGGTGAAAACCTCAACAATGTTACTGTTGAGCAACTTACGACTGAGAACATATGATTCAGTACGACGAAGACAGAGGACGAGGAAACCTAATTTCATGTTGTGATGGCATACGTAGCTCCGTGCCGAAGGGATGAATGGTACAGGGTTAAATATGTCCTGAACGGAGAACCATCCAACCAATTAAACATGGATTCAAACCAAACAACAAATTCTACCCTAGGAGGATCGTGTAGAATTACTAACGAATCACTTCGTGGCATTAAGTAAGGCTGCCTTCTGGATTCTGGGAGGGGGGCAATTTGACATCGAAAGTGGATAGAAAAATGAGCGAGAAGCACTGCAATTTAAGTAGAGGCGATATAAGTAATGTGAGTAATAGCCCCTTTTTGCCTAATACGAATCTTAAGAGAACACTTCCCGATGGGAGAAAAACCCCCAACAGTGGTGTACGTAGCTAATGTAAACTAGCCGATGGTGAGAGATATGTGTAGTACAGAGAGTTTATCCGAGGTGGTGATCACAGAGGATAGTAAAAGGAAGAGGTCAGATGAGGGAAGGAAGATAGCTGGAGAGGTGAACAAGACTGTCAATGAGATGGAAATGATGACGCAACTGTTGAATGACGTTAGTCATAATGTTAAAGATCTGTTTGGACTCATTAAGGAAAATACACTAAGAGGGAAATTAAGGATAAGGCGGCCTTCCTATATAAACTTTCCTCGCATATGAATACGAAAAAAAATGGAAGCTGTATCTCAAAAATGGTACACGAGAGGATACCGTGTCTGGATACGAAATTAAAGCATAAACAACTGAAATCTTTAAGGGTTGATGTAGGATTTAAGACTGAGAAGTCAATGGTAATCGGAATTCAGATATAGATGGGGTGAAGACCCGTAGGCACCTCCACTTTAGAGGATAAAACTGGAATTGGGCCAGGACCTACATGGGCGAAAGAGATGAGGTTTGAAGATATGAGAATAGTTTACTCCTTTAAGGCATTTGAAGAGATAAAACAGTACAGGTGGAGAGACCAATTGTTTCAAAATGTAAAGACAATCGTATGCAAAACTGTGAAAATCAATGATTTGTTTGTAAAGTGGTTATTTAGAAGAAAATATATAAATGTGGACAGGTACGTCGAGAGAATGTACCGGTATAGTTACCCGGAACTGTTAAATATGACTAAACCATTAAACCATATAATATTATAACTAGGACTAAAGACAATATACGGCTGGAAACAGATACCTTCAGGGTGGTTAAGACTATGACCAACATTGCTATTGAGGATATATGGTATAAGCTAATAGAGATACGGAACTATATTAAAGGATCAGGGATAAATAACTTTACTATAGCCTACATAAGATCTCTGGTGTGGAAGTGGCTGATATGAAGAAGATTATTCATTCTCTACTGATTGGGGGCGAATTGGAAGCTTTCTTTTCATACCGAGAAATGTTAGAATTAAATGGAAGAATAGTAAATAAAAGCTTCTTTGGAAATTCTGACACCGAGATTATAGTAGTAAGAAAAATTATAGTTATCACTTCGGAATATTTAAGGATGTGAAGACTTGGAAGGTGTCTTCGAGATCCAGGCCATTAAATCGATTATAATTACGAGGAGTGAGGTGACACGTAAACTATCACAATAAATGTAAGTGCTGGACAAACATTTTATTAGACAAGATATATATTCCGATAGGAATGATCCGGGGGCGAGTGGAGGAGAGAACCTATGTGGTAAAGTGCTTAAGATATTAAAGCTAGGGACATGTAGCTAGAGAGTGTAAGGGTGAGGACAGATCCGACTGATGTTTTACCTGGAGCAAGGAGGACATAAAACGAAGAAATCGAACGAGGAGTAAAATTTGTGTGTACTGTGTGACATTAAGAGTCACAAAGTTGGGGACAGCAGTTGCACAACCTTCGGGAAAGGTTTGATTTAAGCTAGAAAGAAATCAATTGGTTTCACGCCTAAGAGAGTAGAAGCAAGAAAATCGCCCGCTATAATATATGAGAGTACAACAGACTAACTTAAACAGGTGTGCAACTGGCACATGGACTTGTTAGAGAGAACATTCAGGAGTATGGTACAGATCTGGTTATTGTATGTGAACATAATAATAGGAAGGTGTAGAAAGGGCAAAGGATTACAGACTCGAGGAAGGATGTGGCTATTAGGAGGAAGGATGTATCTATTAGTTCATGCACCGATAAGGTCAGGCTCGGCCGTAGTAATAATGGTAAGGACTTCGTGTATTGATGTAGATGGTTACTGTATAATAGCGTGCTATATTTCTCCTATTATGGATACTTGACGATGAAAGAGCTTCTAAGAAAATGTGAGGGTGAACCTTAGGAATTATCCCCTCTCACAGGTAGGATTGGTCGTTGGTGATTTCAACGCAAATGGTCATATATGGGGTACAACACAAAAAAATGTTCGAGTCGAGATATTGATTGAATGACTTAGTGAATTGGACCTAGTTGTACTGAAGAAACTGTTGGACTCTTGGAGAAGAGGAGAACGTGTCGTATTTAAATATTACCACTGCTACTACTAGTTTTGCGCCTTGTATCGAAGACTGGTGAGTGATGATGCTCGAGAGTTTAAGTGATCATTATGACATACGTAATGCTATCATGTCTGCTACTGGTACGAGGGATTCATACGGATGTCTGCCAGCGAGGAAGAGTTGGATAGTGGTTCCTGAACTGTTTGAGGTGTTCGAGGGAATGGTTGACTATGTTGTTGATGAGGAATTTGGTGGGATGGATAATATCACTACTCATGGGAAGGAGGGTGCACGTGGGAAAAGCACCGGGACAGGATGGATACCGGGAAATATAATAAAGAGAATTGGCCTTAAATATACGATGTAGTGCATGAATATCTTGAAGATTGTGCCTTGAACACGTCCTCACCGTAGACATATTAAAATAGAATTTATAATCCCTGCGGTCAAAGTACATTTTCTGTTTCTTATATTTTATTCCTGAACCGTAATATGTTTTTACTTCCGAATTTGCAGTTCAAATCTCGACTAGTTTATGTCTCGCAACGTTGTGTAATAGATTTTATATACACAAACGACGGTAAAATGTTCGATTGAACCATTTTAATAGCTTACATTAATTGCATGTTTAATAATATTAGGTACCACCAATGTGTTTAGATTTCAATTTATTTTTAGAACACTCTGTATATAAAAGTGTAAACAAAGTCGGCAAGGAAAGCGTCTTTACGTTACGCGGTAACAGAATGTATTATTACTTTAAAAGTTAGTTCAATTACTTAGGGAGATTTTAAGATTTAAATAAAACTTTTTGTCCCAAATAAAACGAAATATTGAGAACAAAAAATTTATAATAATATATTTTGAGAACGAAGGAAATATTCCGCATATAAATATATTATCATACGAATGTGACGTTTCGAGATTACAAATCATCTACCGTTATCAAGTGATAAACCTAAAGTACATTTATATTTATATCCTGTAGTTTCATTTTTTTTTTTTTTTTTTTTACAGATCTATAACTGAATTTACCTTCTTTACCTGTACTTCTTTCCTCCGGTAGTTCCTCCTATTTGTTCGCTTCTTGCATGAACCTGCAGCGCATCCTCTAGTTCAATAGTTCAGAGGGTTATGTATGGCTCTTCAATTTTCTCTGAACCACATAGGGTTTTTCTAACGAATGTCTTGTAATAGAGTTTGTGCCTAATGGTCAGACTCGGTAAGGAGCATGGTAATCGGTCAGGAGCTTTCTCCATGAAGCAGTAATGTCGAGATAATCGAATAAAAATAGATGACCCTATTTGGGTTCTACTTTCCTAAGGAATAAGGCGATCTTTGTGTTAAATGGCCAGACTTAGTGGTGTGCACGGCGTATTATCAGGAGCTATGAAACTTTTAAGTCTATAGGACTGGGTTCCTATCTTAGAATATAGTAGTGTCCAACATGGTCCATAGGTTGATTAGTTTAATACGATTAATAAAATACAACAATTTTACGTTTAATAATATTAGTCACACCAAAGCATATCTGTTTAGATTTCTCGCAGCATTCAGGAATTCACTATCGTTGGTACCAATCCCGTGGGGCCCTAGATGGATTTACGCCTTTTTCCATAAAGCCTTGTGTTAGATCCCTTTCTCTCATCTTTCCTATCGTGTCTCTATTGACCAACTCTTGTTCTTTTTCGACCCCAAATTAGAGTATTCGAGGGCTAAGAGTCTCTACTGCATGTTTTTTCATCCTTATTTATAAGGCGATGATGACTATTAGGGTTTTCTGCCTTAAACAACAAGGAAAAAAATAATTGCACGTTTAGTACCTCAAAGTACATCTGTTTAAATTTCTCAGAGCTATTTTTTTCCGTTAAGTTTTGGAACATACTGTATATAAAAGTGTAAACAAAGCGGACAAAAAAAAAAGGAAAACGAATGCTTCTTTACGTTACGCAGTAGCAGGAGATGTTATTACGAAGGTTAAATAATTATCTAGGAGGATTTTAAGATAAAGAAACCAAAAAAAACCCCTTTTGTCCCGAACTAAAACTAAATAATGAAAACAAATGATTTATAATAATATATTTTGAGAGCGAGGGAAATATTCCGTATTTATAATTCCAGACCCCTACCCTCCGGTTAAATCGCAGACCTACGAATTAAGCGTTAACCTCCGTGGTACAATAATCACGGGGAAGCGACACGGTAGCAGTTAGAGACAAAAAAAAAATAGATTTCAAGAAAAACTGTAATCGTATAAACGATCGTTTTGAACAATGTACGACTAGCTTATTAAATTTTATCTTCCAGTGCTTGGATAGGCTATTATTTAAATTGATACACTCCGGAGGCTACTATTGAGAGAGGAACCAATTATTACGGAATTGGCGTTTTTCTTTGGGATTTCTTCGAGAAACTGATTTCGGTAAATATAGTAATAAGAAATAAATTTCAGTCAGTTTTTACTTTTCTCACATTTGTACGTAGTATAGAGAAATTTATATGATGAATAAAAATAAAACAAAAAAATCCGATTATAAATCCGATTTAAAGTCTGTAGTAACATCGTACAAACTTTTTCACTTCATCTCCAAAATTCGTCTTCAAAAAGTGAAGTAGTTTTCAGGCAAAAAATGAAATTTAAAACAGATTCTGAAAAAAAAAATTCATACAGAGTGTTCCAAAAGTATGGGGCCTGTTACAATGCGACACAATTACATTAGAAAATTACAACGCTATCATTTCAAAAATAAAATATCAGCAATCCATTCAATTGGATCTTATCTACCCTTATTATTAATACGGTTTAATCGGACATTTTCAATACACGACGTTTCGTGAGTTTAAATCAACTCTCGTTATCAAGTGTGAAACTAAAACATAAAAGAGAAAAACACCAAGATAACCTAGCAGCCTACGGCCATGTTGGAAACTAAAACTAAATTATCTGTTGTGTATTAGTTTTCATATACACAAATCTTGGTAAATGTCCGATTAAACCATATCAATAATGTGAACAATTAATCCTTATCAAATAACATTAAAATCTGAATTAACAACCATTGTTAAGGGAAGAGATAGTTATCAACATTTGGAAAACCCGAGCTAAACAAAACAAGTTATGGGACCAATTTTGACAGGAGTAATGTTGCTAGTCTCTTAAAAGGCTCTCAGATTAGTATTTATTGTCAAGCCTTCGATATTCTGTGCCTATTTCGTATAAACTTCAATAGACTTAAAATAAGTATTGTATATAACACTTAAGTAGACCTCCACAAAAATTTATCATTATGTATTTTTCTAATTGATTTTTTATTAAATTTTCAGTTGCCCCCTCAGAACCCTCCATCTCCCCACCTAGAGGTTGGAAATTTTTAAAAGCAGGTCCTGTTTTTCCAAAGACATTTCCGATGATTCATTTTCCTATATTTGAACATTTTTTTGTAAAATAACCACCAGGATTGTCTATAATAAATATATTAATGTAATTATAAAATTACCTTATATTTTACCTGTTTCAACTGTCTAGCTTACTATACAATATAAAATATACAATAATAATTACTATACAAAGTATGCTTTGTATAACTATACAAAAGTAAAATTTTTCAAGAACTCAATTGAAAGAACCATGATTTTAATCATCTCCATTTGGAGCTAGTAATATAACGTAAAATATGATTTCACTTGTTATAATTTGAGTAAAAAAACAACACGAAACATTAAAAAACACACACACTTCATAAAAAACAAAATAGACTCAGTATAGTCCAGTTAATTTAACCGGCCCTACTTCCACAAAGTTAAAGTTGCTACATTGTGCCGAGAAGTTTACTTGAGTAGAGTAACTGATGATGGCGGTCTAGACAGCTGAAACCGTTAATCTGAGATTACCAAAAAAAAGGATTGTTAGACAGAAAATATAAGATAATTGTATAATTACATTAATATAATCATTTTTCCACTTCAACCCGTTGAAAAATTATAGAAGGGATCCCATACTTTTGGAACACCCAGTATATTTTAATAGAACTTGCACTTGCTTCACTTGTGGACATAAACACTTCGTCAGAGTTTACGGCACAAGATAAATTAATCTTATTTAATTTAATTAGATTTTTTCTTCTTGTTCAAATACAAAAATCCTCTTAGTCGTTATCACCTTATAGAAAAAAGGAAGAAAATAACATAAAATGAAGTCCCATAATATTCTAATAGCGTTATGATCGAGAGATCTGTCAGGAGAGATGAAAGCGAGGGACTAAATCAAAACTACAGTAATCGAACTTTAAAGAGGGCGGTAATTGTTTATTTTTTATTTTTGCCAACTATTCCTAACAGTAATATTTACTTATGATTTTACATGTTTTGTTAGGTCTTCAAATTTCACATTTGAACAAAATCGATTAAGGCGATTTTGAGACATTACTACTATCCATACGGTGTTGTCTGAACTTTCATAATGCGCGTTAGGGGGAAGTTGCAGGCGAGAGAAGTGATGTCATAACTACTACTACTGCTGATAAAGCCATTGACTCATGTCCATTCCGTTGTCAACGTTTGTCATGTTGCCGTCTAGTCTTATCGTCTGTCATCTTTGTTTTGTTTACAAACAATTGGACAAACTTTCTAACCAGAAAATTAACTATATAAAATTTAAAATGGCGGCAAATTTCCATAAAAGTATAGTTTTTTTTAAACTTTTTAGTAGTAGGTTCGGTTTTCATTAAATTTTGTTATTGTTATTAAATATCTCCTCCGTTCTCGGCTTCTTTTTTCAAAAAACTATACACACTCGATATGATTTCGCGAGATTGATTATCGAGGACTTTACTCCCACCAACTTTCTTCCTGACGTTTTCCCTTCCATCACAACAAAACAAATCAATGTTTTTGAAATGCAAGTATAACTACGAAACGCACAGTACAAAACTCACTGCAAGACGAGCTCAGTGTTTCCCCCACTACACCTAATGTTTCTCTTTCAAACGGTCTAATGACTAATAATTTGATTTTTTTACAGAAAATTCACTAACCAACATTATTGGAGAGTAGGTGGCTAATATGTTATTTTTGGATCCTTAGAAGCTACACTTGAATAGAAATTGATTAAAATCGTTATATCATATTTTTATAAAATTGTAATATTGTGTTTTTCACCACCAGATTTTAAATTATCCAAAAATGAAAAAGGTCCCTAAACATCAATATATGTTTTATGTGTTATATTTTTATGTATAAGCATTGTTTCAAATATTGTTCCAAATTATTTACATTAGCCCATGTCTTAAATTACCAGAATAATTTAATTGTTGTAGTTGATTAACCTAATAAGCTGTTAACTATGTGTTATATTATAGGTCAAAATTTTGTTTTAAATATTGTTCTAGATTATTTATATTAGTCCAGGTCTTAAATTACCAGATTAATTTAATTGTTGAAGCTGATTAACCTAATATGCTCTTTTATGTGTTATAATTTTAGGTCAAAATTTTGTTTTAAATTATTAATATTAGTTCAGGGGTTAAATTATCAAAATAATTTAATTGTTGAAGCATGTGAACCTAATAAGCTGTTTTATGTGTTATGTTATAGGTCAAAACTTTGTACAAATATTGTTCAAAATTATTTATATTAGTCAATGTCTAAAATTATTAGATCAATTTAATTATTGAACCTGATTAACCTAATAAGCTGTTTATGTGTTATATTTTAGTTCAAAACTTTGTTTCAAATATTTTACCACATTCTTTAAATTAGTCCATGTCTAAAATTATCATAATAATTATTTGTTGAAGCTGATAAACCTAATGAGCTGTTAACTATGTGTTATATTATAGGTCAAAACTTTGTACAAATATTGTTCAAAATTATTTATATTAGTCAATGTCTAAAATTATTAGATCAATTTAATTATTGAACCTGATTAACCTAATAAGCTGTTTATGTGTTATATTTTAGTTCAAAACTTTGTTTCAAATATTTTACCACATTCTTTAAATTAGTCCATGTCTAAAATTATTAGATCAATTTAATTATTGAACCTGATTAACCTAATAAGCTCTTTTATGTGTTATGTTGTAGGTCAAAACTTTGTTTCAAATATTTTTTCAAATTATTTATATTAGTCCATGTCTAAAATTATTAATATAATTTAATTATTGAACCTGATTAACCTAATAAGCTGTTTTATGTGTTATGTTATAGGTCAAAACTTTGTTTCAAATATTTTTTCAAATTATTTATATTAGTCCAGGTCAAAAACTATCATAATAATTTAATCATTGATGTTGATGAACCTAATGTGTTGTTTTACGTGTTATATTTTAGGACCAAACTTTATTCCAAATTATTTACATAAGTCCAGGTCCTAAGTTATCAGAATAATTTAATTTTAGAAGGTGATGAACCCAATCAGCTATTTTATCTGTTATGTTATACAAATGTTTGCTATGGTAATAAATATAAAAATGGATACAAATCGGCATATGTAAATTCTAGCTCAATATTTTCGCTGATATTACTGAATTTTGTTATATCTCCATACTGTGCACAACTTCGTATAATATTATAGATGTTTCATTTTATAAATAGTCAATTATCATTTCTTTATTTCTGACATGGGGCTCACAACTCAGTAACAATAATGTAGAATAAACAATTCTATTATGATGTTTATCAGCTGTAATATTCTCATCTGTGATATAAAAATATAATATTTGCCAATTAAAAGCAGAGAAAAAATTTAACTTCATGGGGGGATTCCTGCCCTTTGTTTAATATCTATCAAAATAATGAAGAATTTCGGTGTATAAACATTGTTATAGACACTTTGAGCTTAAAAATCGGTCCAATAGTTTCTAACAATTCGGCATTATACAAATCCTGTTTTTGTATTAAAATAGATAGATAAAAAAAAGTTAATTCAATGTTGACGTATAAAATAAAATCATTTAATTATTATATTTAAATTAATAAACCGAATTACAGCAGTTTGTATTTTACTAATCAGGCGTCAGTTTGTCTTTCTCAGATTTACTTAGTATAAAGTAAGTTGTGATGGGTACAAAATAAATGTGTTATGATGACTTGTGAGTTCAAAAGAGTGATTTTTAGAATGATGTTTGTCTGTCTGAGGTCTGTTGTCTGTGCTGTGTTCTAAAGTTCAAGCGCTTTTTCTATTGAATTATGTTAATTTTAAGATTTATAACCCAAATAGTAGAGTAAAAACAGAACTAGAGTTCTCTTAAAAAAGAAAATTTAAAATATGGGAAGTTCATTTCAAATTCAAGAAATCTATGAGTTCCTAGTTGTTTCATTAGTCGCATTTAAAATAGAAGGTATGAAAGGGGCAAAAAATCGTTGTTAATTTTTAGGCAATTTAAAAAATATGAAATTTTATTATTAAATATAGATTTTTTTTTTTAAAATCAGTAATTTTAATTACTATAATTTCCATTTATCAAACACAAAATACCCAAGATACATACAAATTTGTATTGAATCCAATTGAAAAAAATGTTCAATAAGACTAAATAATATTATTAATATTTTTTTATCGGACGTTTACCATCATTTGTGTATACGAAAACTAACACAACGTTTCAAAAGTACAAATCAACTCTTGTTATCAAGTGTAAAACTAGAATATAAAAGAGAAAATGAAAAGTATAAACTAGTAGCCTAGGGCCATATTGGAGACTAAAACTAAATCTATATTCTAAGAAAAGAACTCGACGCTAAAACTAGGCCTGAGGAGTCAAAGTTAAGACTAAATCGAAAATATCCAAACATAATTGGTCCAAAAATCACAAATTTAATTGGGAAGAGGCAAAAATAGTTCACCTGGAAAAAACTTACATAAACGAAAATCAATTTAAGCCTCATATATAAAGCTATCAGACAATCTTATCAGCCAGCCCAGTATAAAAATGAGGACATTAGGGCTTCCGATAATAAAATCCGAATTAAAAATTGGAGATAAAATTATTCTACTTTTAAATAAAGCTGAAATTTTGCCTCTTATTCCACAATTGAGAATCATAACTCGATCGAGGAATAAACAGTTAAAAGATGAGATAATCCCGATAAACAGTTAGGACAACTTTCTCTTTGCTCCACCCCCTTACAATGAGTTGCTTGCCGTACTTTGTGTAGTGTAGACCTGTGTGTTGTGGTTTTATCTGATCACGTTTGTATTTAGTCTTAGTTTTGACTGCTCAGGCCTAGTTTTAGTCTTGAGTTAATTTCTTAGATTTTATATTTGGTTTTAGTTTCCAACATAGCCCTAGGTTATGATCCAACTTAGCTATGTTGGTGTTTTTATGCTTTATATTCTAGTTTTACACTTGAAAACAAGAGTTGATTTCTACTTTCAAAACGTCGTGTTAGTTTTCACATAAAGAATTGCTGTGAAATGTCCGATTAAAAAATATTAATAATATGTACATTCCATCATTATCAAATAACTTTAAAACCAGGATAATTATTATTTTATTTATAAATTAAACTATTTTAAATTTTTGGTTGTACACTCTACTTTTTTCCTTATTTCAATTTCAACTAGCGCAATTTCCTTCATACGGAAAAAGGTAAGGAATTTAAATAAAAGTAATTAAATTAGCTAAAATACACATTTTGAGCTTTTTATAAAACGTTTCAATCTGGAGTTATTAACAATTAAAACTCGTTAAGTCGTACAGGCGAGATGGGAATAGTTTTAGCGGCAGGTTTAAATGGCCGTAACTCGATTAATTTTAATAGCACTGAAATGAGTAAAACATTAAAATATACAATTTTATGATTTTAAAATTATATTTTCAAAAGGTACTTCTCCAAGTACTTGGGATTTTGGAAGTATTTTTAACAATTTATTTTAGTTTTTATCTTTCTTTTTATAATATATTTTTATTGTACTCAAAATAAAATAAAAGACAGAAAATACAGTTCTTGAAAATTTTGTAAAAAAAAACAAAATGATCATTTTCCTTAAGGAACCAAAATATGTCATTCTAAATTGTATGAAAATCGGTTCACTAGTTTTGGTTGCAAAGACAATATTCCAAAAACCACTTTTTATGGTTCAGATAGAAATGGATATTACCACGGAAAACGCGACAAAATTTTTGGTAATTTCCTCTACACAAGTGAAACAGACATTGGCAAGAAATAAATACGTACGTATTTGTTCGATGAACAGGCAGACTTCAGTAAAACAATAATACATCTGTATTTCTTCCCCTAGGTAACATTAAGGTAAAATGTGATTCGACGACACAACCAACCAACCAGGACAGAGATGACATTGCGCCGGACGGTGACACTATGCGACACCACGACAGCACCAATACGCGGGTTGCCTAGAGTCTCGTTCTACGGCGCAATGACACCATGCGACAATGACATTTATTTTGTCTCCACTAGTACTCAACCCACCCAACTTGTTAGTGAACTTCTAAAACACTTGTCATGCGGATATTATTGAACGAATATTTCTTTGGGTGTTTTTAGCGAATGGAAATTCCAACACCAGAGGGCATGAAATGTTCATAGATCCTAATATATTTAATTTTGAATCATTGTGTAATCGGCAAAATAACAAATAGGAGGGGCTATAATTTTGATATTTCTAATGTATTAATTTTCTTCTTTTTTTTTTAATGGCGAAAACCTCTCGGTCATCATCGCTATATTTAAACAAAATGAAGAAAAGACATCTAGCCCTCGTTTAGAGTCAGGGTCGGAAGAGAACAATAGTTGGTCAAGTCAGATGTTATAGAAAAAATTCATAAGAGGAATCTCACCTAAGACTACTTACAAAAGGTATGGATGCAACACGCTTACTCATTAGGAATGATAACCTGAGGAACATAATTTCCTTTTACATGCAATTTGCCAAATATATTATCAGTAATGTTTTAAAGAAAATATAAAGTTTATTTTAAGTTATTAATTTCTTACGCATGCAAGAAATGTGATGGATAAAACAAACCCCTCTGAGTCGAAACACAAGGTTTTGGAATGACGTCTGTCTGTTGTTCAAGCAGTGTTTTACACCTCATACGACTCACCGATTTTAATCATATTAGCTAAAGTAGTCATACCTACGTAGTCAGATTTGCATTTTGATCAAACCTCTAGACTTTTTTAATTAAATGTTTACTAAATAAAAAATTGTGTAGTAGCTGTGGTCTAAACGAAAGAAATAATTCCATTTTCAAAACCGATAAAAAATTTGATTTCTTTTTCTGAAACCATGAATAATTGTAAAATCTTTTGGCGCTATAAAAAAAATAAATAAGCGTTAACTCTATCTTCGAATACATTTTATATACCTAGCCAGTATATAAAGTATAGGGTAAGTTTGGTAATTGCGAAAAATGTCTATTTCCGTTTTTTTTTATTGATCTTCACATTTCATACCCCCAGAAAACCTAAAAAGTGATTTTTCGACATCCTGTCCCTCCATCGTCGTCGTCGTTATCTTTTGTAATTTGACATATGGCACTAGAGTATCCTCATTAACCCTATTGAAATTCAGAAAAATCTTACTACAAAATGTCAAATTGGCGGCCATTTTAAACAGTTTTTTGTTATTCAATTTTTAACACACTAAGTTTAGATAAAAGTCTACACATGAAATGAAACCAAACCCACCTTTCTTCTATGACAAATAGCGAAGTGGAGACAGTTTTACATACGTACATCTTCGAGGCCTTCAAGGTCCGAGATAATGACACGAGCGAAGCGAGTGCAGAGTGTTTATAATTTACACAATTACGAGGCCCGTTAGGGTCTAGCCGACATCAAGATAGTAATGATATACAAAAATTACTAGGTTCAGAAAACCTGTATAACAACTGTTTTAAACAAACACTCATCTGGATAAGACTCCTTGATCTATCAATAAAATTTAACTAGGCCCAAGAAACCAACATGTGTATTACATTTAGAGCATCTGCTTGTATTATATTGTGTGATGGGGCTGGGTTGGTATCATCAACTTATTTTTCTAATATCTCTATCACACTGTCAAATGATTTTTAATAGTTACAAAATTCTAATGCAATGATATGATTACTTTTTCATGATTGCATTTCAATGAAAGGCGTTTGATTTTGTGTCGATGTGAGTGAAAAAGTATTAGTGCAGACCTGAAATTGAAAAAGAAAAAGTTTCATCTTGGAATCCTCTGTAGCAAACAAATTTTGACAGGGGTTATTTAAAAACTCGTTTTGGCTTCTACTTTAAAGTTAAGATTGGTTGTATGCTCATATTATTTTATTTGACCAATCAGAAAGCGAATTTGTCAACAATTAATTAACTCGGAAACAACTATAAATACGGAAAAGGTTGTATTACCTTTTTTTGTAGAAAATAATAGTATATTTCATCACTAGGACCAAAAGTGAAGCTTTCCAATACAACCTCAAGTTTAACAGGAAAATGAGCGAGGATTGAAAAGCTTCTTTTGGTCCAAGTGATGAACTACATTTTTCGTTATACTGCAAATAATATAAGAAAAACAACTTCACATAAACTAAAATTTTATAACCTATTTACCTTCAAATCGATGGTAACAGCTGTTATGTTAACGGTTATTTACATCGAGAGTATCGGTTGTTTTATTGATGTTTTACAATCGTTAATTAATTCGTGTAAACAAAGTAACAGCTGATGACTTCGACCACAGCTGATGTTTTTAGGTACTAGGACTAAAAAGAACAACTTTAGCATAACAATGCATGTATTGAAAATAGCTATTTTGGGAGCAGTATGACTAAAAAGAGATTTCATTTAATTTTTTCAGGGTTGTTATAACTTCATAATTGACTGAGTTATGGCTATTTAAATTTTAAGTAATGTTGTACGCTTAGTATCCGCGCTCGATGCGCGCTTTTTTACACTTGTAACGAGGAAAAAACGATATTTAGAAGAATGGTGATAACTTTTGAAGAGAATTCCATTATCCTTGACCTTCGATCAACTGCGTTTCAAAACTTTTCGGAAGTATTGTCAAGCAGTTTTTATGCCAAACTAGATGTTGCGTCAGTAAGAAGGCTTTCTAATGATCGTTGAGGCGCCATATCAATTTTTAGAAACAAAAAATACTATCCACAATGTCAATGCCAGCAGAGAAGTCCACGAAAAAAACATATATATCTTTTGTCTTTTCTGATTTAGTTTTACTTTAATTACACTCATAAGATTAAATATGTTGCCCGAGTAATAATCTATTGTCTTTCTGAATATATAACTTTCTTCGGAAACTGACTTCAGGGTGTTTATTGCGTCTTCAACGGGTAAATTATAGCGCTTCAAAATCTGATTCTACAAGTAATACATTTGAAAGAAAATTGCCTCAGCTTTCTAATCATTTGTACGCTCGTTTTGTTTAAAATATTAATTTTTATGTTTTTTCTTGTTTTAAACATTGTTTACATAACGGGTGCGAGAATCTTAAAAATTAACCTTACTTTTTGCAGGGTGATAAATCAATGATACTTGTTAAGAATAAAATTTATTAACACACTATTTTGAGGGGACATTTTTCCGGTTTCATTTTTTCCTATAACATATTATTGTAAAATGGATACTTTTAGAGGAGTGTAAAAAACATTTTTAAAGTGTGTGTGTTTTTTTTTTAAATTGACAAAAAAAAAATACTTTTAAAGGAAATATTTGTATATGTTGTAAAAAATAGAAAAAATATGAGCATAAAGATGACATAGTAAAGTATATTTTAGCGCATTGTTTCGATACAAAATTGCATATACGACCAAAAATGTAAGAACATTAAACTTTTAGCAATATTTCTATGGAATTTTGTAATTGTTACAAGTTTATTTACAAACTTTCATGACACACAATTCATTGCAGTGACACATAGTAAATTCACTGATAATATATGTATTAAATAATTTTCTGTCCAGAAATAGGTATGAGTAGAAAAATAAAAATAAAACATTTACAAAATCAATATTTGTTTCAGTTTTCAACGCCCGAGTTTCCTTAATTTATTATGAAAGTGTTTAATATATAAACTGTTTTATGTGTTGCCCTATTTTATTAATTTATTTTTTGGTTTGTTTACGCATACAAAAAGCCTGTCTGTAAATTTTAAATTTCAAATGATATTTTAATATATTTTAGTGTGATCCTGTCATTTTAATGTTTTAATTATTTTCATGTGTCTACTTATTGTAAAATTTTATTATTTTTGTTTGAATATCAATACGTAATGTCGACTGTCGGTTAAATATACCTCAGATTCGTCAAATGCTTATTTTAAAATGTTAAAAGAAACTTTGTGCTATGTCCTTTTTAAAACAAAACAGTTCTTTAAAAAGTAATGGATGTCCGAAAGTTAATATTTATGATATAAATTTGCAGTCGACCGATTAATATAAATTAATTGGCTGAACCGATTTTCATGCTGTTTTCAAAGAAAAAAGACAGTAAAATGTGTATTTTGGAGGGTATATGGTTTTAAGTTGAACACACTGACTTCTATTGTGTGAGCCCTCAAGTGCTCTTTATGGTAAGTAAGGGCGTAGCAATATTAAGGAGATCATAGCTGAATTCACACCTTGTACACGTAGTTTTAGGTTAGACCCATCGCTTTAATTGGGACTCTTCCAATCAAGTCCCTCTTGACCAAAACTTGATCTCTTCCGACTTTGAAGCTATTAAAGTATATGTGAGTCTTTACTTTTTAATCTCTTCTTCTTTTTTATAAGGCTATTATAACTGAGAGGTTTTTCGCCTTTAAACAATAAGGAAAAACATAGTTTTGTTTATTTATTCTAAAACAGAAATCTTAAAACGGCACAATAAATTTCCATAAATACCACCTTTTCAAACTTATGTCTATTTAATAGTAATAATATATAAAACCTGTCTTAAATTCAATATTAATTGATGTATGTAATTATGCTAATTTTAAGTGTAATTATGCTAATTTTAAGTAAGTTGTAAGTGTTTTTTTAGTGTGTTCCTTGCTATATAAATAGTGATATTTGGCAGCAGCAAGAGAAAATAAATGAAATTATATTATATTTTAATGTCCAAATCACAAAATGTAGGCATTGTACATATTTAGGGCCCACAAATAACACAAACATTGACAAAAATTGTAAAATGTAGCCATTATTATCCAAACATTTTTACATCTATCTTTATTTATAACAACTTATAATGCTTATTCAAACTCAAAAGTAAAATAGTAATTTGTTTTGACATATAAAAATTCTTGAAGTTCCTTAATTTAAGTAAAACCGATTTTGTGAAAAACAATTTCCCAATATTTGATTAAAACGGGAAGTACTGAAACGCGGTCTGTGGCAAATCAAAGATAATGAAAGTCTCCTCAAAACTTTGAATTGTCATTTTTTGTCTAAATATCATATTTTCCGAGCTACAATGGTGGAAAAACGCGTAGCGCACCCTCCCACGGTTACAAATTACCGTTAACTTAAAACAGCCATAACTTGACCTTTCATTCTCTACAAAAAAGGTTATCATAACTATTCCCATATCTATTGTTGTTTTCAAAGTTAATAAATTGTTAACTATTTTCTGATTAATCAAATAAAGAAAAAAGCATAGATTCATTTCTCCTAACTTGAAACTAGAGGCCAAAAGAGCCATTTAAAAAAACTCGGTCACAATCCGTTTTACTGCAGTTCACTGTGAGGTGAAAAGCTTTTTATGACTATTATATCCACATTTATATTAACTTCAAATAGTTTAGTTATTGATGCTCGTGGATCACTGTAGATGGCGACTTCGTCGTTGAAACGTGTTAATGTGTGTGAATGTGCGAGAATTTGTGTGCCAAATTTTATCCTATTAAAATTTAACTTCGAATAAGTAAAAAATGTTATTATTTAAAAAGCTTTCAAATTACATACATGTATTAAAAAGTCAATTTCATACATGTAGTATTTACCGTATGCTCGAAACTTGACAAAAAATACGACAATACAAAATTATAAATTTCAAATCCGCTTTCCGCGTTGAATATTCAAAACATGTTAACACCGGCTAAACCGCACAGCTCCCATCACAATTAAAAGACGACCGCAGCCTATTAAATTACATTTTTTGGTCTGTGAATGTATTTACAGTCGGCACCTTTGTTGGAAGCGCCCTGCTGAAACAATACGCCCTCCCGGATGAATAATACATGGCGCCCTACGGCCCCTCTAGACCCTATCATTTGTCACAATCGTCCTATGTCATAATTTTAATTAGGTTTATATACAACGGTATTTCAAAGCTATTAATATACTCGAGAGTGGTCAATATGATATAGTAGGAGGTTTGGTTGCTTTGCTTGGTGATCACTTGTTGAGTATATGAGGAAGCGACTTGTCTATTTTGAAATTAAACTATGCACAATCATTCATAAAAATCTAGGGATGTTAGAGTAAGAAGATCCTAACAACCGACAGACGGTAAAAACAAACCATTGCCTTAATGCTTGTCAATGAGAATTTTACAAGCATTAATAAGATAAAGAGCAATAATATTATTATTCATAAAAAAAAAAAAAAATCAACTAAAAATTTTGTTAGCAATAAAGATTTTTATGAAATTTAACCACGATGTACGCTTTAACAAGAGTCTAAACAAAACAGACTCTTTAAAAATAAACTGTTCTAGAATTGCACTAACTTTCTTACATACCCATAAAAAACAAAAACAATTTGATATGTGTGATCGTGGTAGTTGCCCTCCCCCTTCATACATTGTAATACACGCGGATCCTCTAAATGTAAAAAGGTGGTTTCTTGAGCCTTGTAGGATATGTTAAATTGTATTGGTAGATCAAGGAGTCTTATCCAGTAGAGTAAGTTTGTTTAAGCATTTGTTACACTTGTTTTCTGAACCTCGTAATTGTGTATATCATTACTTTCTTCATGTCGGCTAACAGGTCCTAATGAGCCTCGAGGCTACGATGAGTACGATATATATATATATATATATATATATATATATATATATGAGCCTCGTATGTATTATAAATTGTTCACCCTCGTTATTCAACTTATAACATAATAAATTAGATAAAAATTTCAATTTTGCATGAAATGGTACCAACTTCACCTCTCTATAAGCTGATAAATAGTAAAGTTATTGTAAAAATGCAATATCGAACTCTGATGCTTCAAGAAAATGTTATGTTCCAATAGTTATTAGATTCGGTGTGCCGAGACAATGACATGAAAGAAACAAGTGGAAACTGTACTATATACATATTACCGGCAATGTATTAAATCAGGTATTGCATACAATGTCTAGGCATTCCATAAATTGCCTAAAGTTGGCAGGGAAAGTATAAAATAAAGCATATTTCGTACTTTGTCTAGACATTGTATAGAATGTCGTCTGTACTTCAGGTAGAGTTTGGAATACCGGTTTTCTATAGCTTTCAGGTTAGGTTCATTTAGTTCATTTTCCGTACATAAATATGCTATTTTTCCCGTTTCATACTTTTTATAATTTTCTGAGTCAAACTGTTCATTTAATACTTTTCCTGAAAAACAGTAGGCATTTTACAAAATTATATTTTGCATTATTTATAATTTTGCATAGGCATTATACACAATGCCTATGCAAAATTAGTAAAAGTCTAACAAAATTACTTTATTTCATACTTTTCCAAAAATGATTACGCAATCCTAGGTATTCTATAGTGCCTGAATTTATACATTGTCGTTAACATTTACATTATTGTCTAGCCGATGTCAAGAATGAATTTATACACTCAATTACGAGGTTCGGAAAACCTGTATAACAACTGTTTTAACAAATTTACCCTACTGGATAAGACCTCTTGATCTACCAATACAATTAAACATATCCTGCAAAGCCCAATAGATCACTTTTGGGAATTATATTTAGAGGATCTGCTTCAATGATTTACATTGTATGATGGGGCTGGGTAAGTACCATGATGGTTCTGTATACTTCTTAACTTCACTAATAAACTTTTCTGGATCAAACTCCATTCAGGGATGAGGAAATATATAAAACAAAATACACTCTTGTAGGGAACTCAAGAGTTCATGACAGCCAATTAAAAGTCATAATCGTTGATAGACCTCCACTTACTGTGTTCTATTCCCCGCTCTACTTTTTTGTCAGTCCGAATTTTTGTAAATCGTGAGGGAGTACTGAAAATAGCAGGTTTTATCCCTTCCGATACTCTCTGATTTTTAACAAATATTTTGCCAAATTTCAGGACATGATAAAGGACATTAAAAGAAACAAAAAGCTTTATGTTAACATATGTACTAAAATGTTTTCTTTTTCGCATGTCTTCTTCGCATGTTTAATGGCAACCATTTTGAAAGCTTTAGGTGAAAATTTATATTTTTTAAACACTACAAATTAATGGTATAAACGTCCTGCAAAATTTATAATTATATCTTCATTTCTTTTGGAGTTATATTTTGTTTAAAAAAAAAACAAAATTGTGGACAGAATGAAAGAGAGACTTTCTAGGACATATACTTTTATGTTTCTTTTGATGTCGTCTATCACCTCCCAAAATTTGTCAAAACATTTTGTGAACACTCTGTAAAGATTTACTACTTGGCTACTGTTACCCCAATGAATGTCAAATCATAGTCACAATAACCCTATCGAAAATATATTTGACATTTATTATTTCTGCCGTGCGTGGTGTTTTGTTCAAGTTTACGGTATTATTTACTGTTACATATTAATCTATGAATAATTGTCATGTCAAGTGGTACGGTAGGCCTTTTTTTATTGGGTTTAAAAGAACGATATATTGAATGTTGAACATCCAATGATCGATGGTCAGTTGTTTTGTGTATGTATGTCTGCTTTATTTAAGTACAAATTTGATACTAGCATACAGCCCTAGAACGAACCTTTTAGATAATTTAATTCTGAGAAAAATAATCTAAATAATGTCAATAAAAACAGATCCAAATTACAATAATTTGATTGTTGTTAAAAACAAAATTAATCAACATGTGGCAGAAACACGGTACTATTTTAAACAGAAAAAAAATTATTTTCATGAGACAACAAAATTACTGTAACTTGTATTCGTTTTCTATTCATTTTATTTACATCGATTTTCTCAGAATTAAATTCTCCACAAGTCTTGTTAATAGATTTTATGCACTTATTAGTCATTAAACAAAGTTATTTTACGTCAAACCTAATAAAGTTTGATTTTCTACTCCATTTTTTTGTATTTAAACCAGGTTTCTTTGAAATTAGTTAGTAAATTTCTGACACTAATTTAATTCAATTTTTCATAAAAAAATTTAACAAAATTCGTTTCTTAATTTGAGTCCATAGTTTGATATTCTTACTGTCTGTCTTAGAAGTAATTATAATTTCGAAGCAAAAATATGATTTAGCTTTTAGCGTATAGGGTGATACAAAATTGCGCGGTAATACCAGAAGTCCGACAGTGAATCGTGTGTGAAGACCCTTTTGGTACTCCCCCTACTAACCGAATGAAAGTATGACCATGAAGCAACAAATAACTGAATTTATAAACTTCTACTTTACGTTGTCCTGAATTTGAGCGATTCATAATGCCTGTAATCGTTATTCACCGAACTGTATATATCAGTAGCCACAAAATGACCGGTGCTACTATGATCGGTAGTCAGATGTAGATGATTGCCGGACAACTATCATTTATCGAGATGGCCTTGATGGTTCGTGACCATTGAAGATACAACTGCTAATTATTGGCTATTCTAGGCGGGAGTCCGACATGATGGAAATCAAAATTGGAAAGCAGGCACGTTTGTCTCCGACCAGACGAAATCATGCCGATGTGTTAATTTTGTTTTATTAGTTGCTAAGGAAACTCCATGTGGGTTGATAAGCTTTAATTGGTAAATGTTTAAACTATTATGGTAGAATAATTTAAAAAATACAGGGTGATTTGAAATTCTAATAGTTCGTGAACTGATTCAAGGGATAAAGATAAGACAAAACCTTTATATAAACATATCTCTAGAAACGCTACGTTTTCGAGTTATGGCTAGCGAAATATATCCCCTTCATTTCTGCTCCTAGAATGAAATGAAGCCAAACTGTAATTCTTGGGACCAAATTAAGAAACAATTTTATGGTTAAATTTTTTTTTTATCCGGGAAATTGAATAAAATTTATCCCAGAAATTTCCTACATACTTTCAAAACATAAATTAATGGGAGTCGATGTCGATAAACATACTTTTTTACGGTTGACGTAAAATTGTTAAACTGGATAAACAAATTCTCCCGAGGTCGGGTATTTCGGAACCTTTAGAAAAATTGTCCTAGATTAATGGATGTTATTTCCCTATCCGGCTTTCTTTTTACTCCTTCTGAGCTTTGCCTTATTTCTGCAGTTCGTAGTTTTTAAATTTAATAAATAATTTTATAGGTTGTAGTAAATTAAATTCATTGCTCCCTCAATATTGCAATCCTAACTTTTCAAATAGAGTTGTTTTCTTACAGTGTAATAACAAACAAAATGGTTGTCATCAAAAACCATTTCAAAAAACCAGCAGAAGTCATAGCAACAAAATAAGTAAAACACACTTAAAACAGCTAATTATCTCCATTACTTTTATAATTTAGCACAAAGATAGGTTAGACCAATGTAAAACCATTTGAAAAACGTTTTAAACTTGATTTTGTAATTTTACTTACAAATTAAGTTACCATAGCAACCAATATAACAATGGATACTTAGAACAGCTGATTACGTCTAATACATCATATGTATTAATAGTGACTATAGTCTGTGACTGATGCCAGAATAGGGCTGTTAATGTGTGTTCGAAAAATGTTTTTAAATATAAAAACAAAATTAAATTAACATTTTTTTTTTAATAATGGGAACATTTTCTTTCATTTGAAACAAATCACGGGCTGGTAGAACTCCAAAAATAGGCATTGAGTTGTCCCCATAGACCATTTCAAAATCCCCGCAAAAGTGTCCTTGTGACCGTGGGTTAGGTCACATGGTCACGTTCTATATTATTATACTATTGATCTTCAGACTCTAGGCTTTCCAATGAGACTACCCAATCTCTGTAGGATGAGTTCAGGCTCTGCTGAATTATACATAAGGTGACTAACAAACGTATAAAATCTATTAATAAAATATAATATAGAAAATATAATTCCGAGAAAATAAAGTACACAAACACAAGTTAGGCAATTTTTTCATATGAAAAAAGAATAACACTATAATAGATTTTTGTTCTGTTTAAAATTTGTTTCAGCCACATTTTGGTTTCGGTAATTTTATTTTGAACAAAAATCAAATTTCTGTAGCTTGTGTATTTTCTATTGATTTTACATCAATTTTCTCAGAATCAAATTCTCTACAAGTTTTGTTGAAAGACGTTTATTGCCATTTAACAAAGTTTTTTCCTTTTAACATAAAAAAGTACTTTTTACTCCTATTTTACTCCAATTTTCTTGGAAATTACTAGAAATACAGTTGTGGGACTATTTTATTCAATTTACATCTAGACCCACCAATTTGTTCCTTTTACAATTAGTCAAGAATTACAATAATATGGCTTCTTTTCATTCTTGGAGCAGAATTATTTTTACGCCTAGAATTCAGTTCCTAAAGTAATGCTGTGCCATTTTAAATCACTCTATAAAAAGAGTGGCCGCGCCAAAAGGTAAATAATATTTTTGCATGTAAATTGTAATTACTTCTAAGCAGACGGTAAGAAGAAATAATTATTTTACCAACTACGGAAAATTCGTTTCTAAATTTAACTTTTATTTTTTTATCGTCCAAACTATAAATAATACTTGATATTAAAATTTATTTTTTTCTCGCTCTATTTATTCTTAAATCTCCCTTTTAAAATTATAAAGAATTTATATATTATACTTAATTAAAAAAAACTAAAAAATGTTTCTCCCATAAGAAGTTTCAGCTCGTAGCAACTATAATAATATAATGACTACATTCGTCCTTTAAAATGTCATCCTTTAAATTACATGACAGACCAATAATGCATCGATTCTATAATTTATTTATCTATCATATATACAAAAATAAAACTTGCAAAACAGCTCTTTTCTATTCAATTCGTTTCTATCCAACCCCATCAACTTCCACTCAAGTTAACTACTGTTTTTTTAAAGCACAAGATTGGGAAGAACCAAACTGCACAGAAAAAAATCTTGTCTTAGATTGGATTCGGACCCACAACGTGCTGTACTACTCTTGATCAGATAATCGCAGCCTTTAGCCTTTAAGCCTCTCAGCCACTACGAGATGTGATCAATTTCCTTATTTTTTTGAACAGTTAAAAACTTTATGCAGAAAGGTTTTAGAAAAGAATTGAAATTTAGTTTCTCATTTCAACTTTATATATTTTTAATTATCATATTTCACACTTACAATCGTACACTGTAGTCCTGATCAGAACTCACCCTTCAATGCCACTGTTTTGATTGGCAGGCTTTTTTAAAATTATAAAGAAATATACTAGTACATACATTATTCGAATTAATAGGAAAGGTTTGATAATGGCGTTTGATTATTAATGTGTAACAAATATACAAATGAAAAACCAAATGGTCAAGTTGAAGTAGTACATAACTCTATCAATAACATATTTCAGTAGTCCAAAATTTACTACCACTGAAATAAATTAGCATTTGATTTAGATGGAGTAATTTCCTCAATCTTTCTTCCCTACGTATTTCGGAAGAAACTAACCTTTAAGTTTTAGACCAATCTAGGATTAAATTCATAAACAAAAACAAGTAAAAGGGCTCCATCATGGTATTTACTCAACCCATGTAACACAAACAATGTATACTTAATACAAAAATATCCTGTAAATGTAATGTCCGAAAGTTGGTTTCTTAGGCCTTGTAGGAAATGTTAAATTGTATTGGTAGATCAAGGTTAGGTTTGTTTATATGTCATTACTTCCTTGACATTGGCTAAGTCCGAGTGTGACTTCGCTCGTATCAGTCTGTTGGGCCCTAGCTGCACATATGTGTAGGAGCCTCCAATCGCTACGCTCGTGTCCGTGATTCTGATATCATAACTATAGGACTACCACTCTTCTTAGGAGATCAGGGTTGAAATTACGTTAACTTTAGTATTTGTCATCGTAGAGTTTGGTAGCATTACATGTAGATTTGAAATCTACGAATTTTTATCTGATTTAGTACGTTATAAATATGAATAACGAATGAGATATAAACAAAAGCTGTTTAAAATGGCTGCCATTTTGTCATTTTTTCAAAATTCAATAAGATTCTATTTGCGCACACTATAGTCCTCTTTATCAAATTTAAAGTTCCTATATTAATTGTTGCGGCCGTTATCGTGTTTAACCACTGACGAAAGGCGAAACATGAAAATCAGTCAAAAAATAGAGGTCGCAATTTTTTGCGATTACCAAACTTAGCCTATACTTCGTATACTGGGTTCGTAAGTGACCCAGTACGAATTTCTTTTAGAATTTAAAATTAACGTGATGTTTTAAATTATATAATTTCATAAAAGCATCCTCAACTTCTAAAAGAGTCGGCCAGAAGTACAACACCTAAGAATATCTCATAACATGATAACCCCCTGGAGGAAAACTCCTTGCCGATCGCGCCCTTTCTACGCGAGCCCGCATTCGCTTGTCAAAATCTCATTTTCCTTCAGCAGAACATTTCACTTCCCTCACAACTCAACTTTACTATTCATACACATAATTATTCCATTAGCATATGTTTTAAAAGCTGCCATATGGAAACATACCGAGACGAATGTATTTTGATTTTGAAAATTTCGCCCCAAGGGAAGGACAGGTGGCGCGGACAGGTGACGTAACCTTGAACCATACTTTAATATGTCTTACGGCATTGTCCTTAACGAGTCTAGGCCGAGCATATTGTTCTGCTTTGTATACATATATTTTATTTTAATAGATACAAGGTTCGTTTTGTCTAGCAGACGTTTTATAAAGAATGAAAAAAGTCCCGTGGCGGTTAAAGAACTTCTAAACTAGGAAATGTAGAAAGCTGAAAATTTAGATTCTTTTTTGCTGTAAAAACACTATTTTTCGTATTATAAGGTAACCTATATTCACACCAAAATGAGGTTTTTAGGAATAATTCAACATTTTTAAAAATAAAGCCCCCTCATTATTACAACAAAAAAAAACTGATTAAATAGCATATTATTAATATGGTTTAATCGGAATCGAACATTTCGCATCATTTTGTGTATAGAAAATTAATACACGACGTTTCGAGAGTATAAATCAACTCTCGTTATCAAGGGTAAAAACTAGAGCATAAAAGAGAAAAACACGAAGATAGCCTAGAGCCATGTTGGTAATTAAAACTAAATATATAATCTAAGAAATTAACTCAAGCCTAAAACTGAACCTGAGCAGTCAAAACTAAGACTAAATACAAACGTGATCAGATAAAACCACAACACACAGGTCCACACTACACAAAGGACGGCAAGCAACTGATTGTAAGGGTGTGGAGCAAAGAGAAAGTTGTCCTAACTGTTTATCGGGATTATCTCATCATTTAACTGTTTAGTCCTCGATCGAGTTATGGTTCCCAATTGTGGAATAAGCGGCAAAATTTCAGCTTTATTTAAAAGTAGAATAATTTTTATCACCAGTTTTTAATTCAAATTTTATTATCGAAAACCCTAATGTCCTTATTACTAAACTGGTTTTGCTGATAGGATCAATTGTAAAACCAGAACATAAAAGAGAAAAACATAGCCTATTAGCCATGTTTGAAACTAAAACTAAATATATAATCTAAGAAAAGAATTCAAACCTAAAACTAGGCCATAATAATATAGAAGAATAGCATAAAAAAAAAAATTTCTTCGTTTCAGTCTATACGCCATTTTGATTTTTACAAAAGAAACGTAATCAAAGATGTACCAAAGAGGAAGACATTATTTCAAGTTGACATACTTTCAAAATGGCATCCGGTAAAAATATTTAGTGTATTATCTCGGTGACTGTTAACTTTAGAAATATATTTTTTTCCTCTTTTAAGGATAAAGAAAATCTTTATTTTAATTTCTTTGACATTGTATACAAACACTTTAGCCTAAACAAAACTCTTTTGAATTCTGATAATTTTATCTCCTAATCTTTTTATTTTACATCTTATAGATAAATAAATCATTCTATTAGAGTGAAAATTCATAAATTTTTAAATGTCAAACCAAAAGAAAAATCGCTTTATTTTCACTAATGAAAATAATTTTACAATTACCAAGAAAATAAATTTTTAGTTTTTAGATGATAGTTCTGATATACTTGACCTACAAAAAAATAAAAAACACGGGTATGATGGTCGTTCAAAGAAAAATCTTGTCTGTTGTAAATGTTTTAAAGTTAACAGTTTTCGATTTCGATATTAAATATTTTAAAAGGCGGCCATTTAAAAAAAAAATTAAATAAAGTCTTTGTTTTTAAAATGTAATATAAAAATATCTTTCTTATTTCTAAATTTCTTATTTCCAAATTTAAAGTTATAATTCAAAACAAAATGCCGGATAGACGGGAAACTAAGCGTTTTCGGACCAAAATATTTTTCATTTTTTTTACAACAGAACACGTCCTGAAAGTTTCTTCATTTCTTCGTAAATAAACCTGTATATATAACATTAGGTAAAATATTAACAATCAAAAATGTGTTATACAATTTATAGTTTGGTTACACTTTATACAGAATGTTTGAAAAGTCTGGAAACGGCTTAATATCTCAAAATGCACGAGTCTTATGAGATAGAAATAAATACAGTTATTCACAGCCATAAAAACCCAAGTTTTGGTGAATTTGATATTTTTACCCCCCCCCCCCCAATATTGAAATGAACTACATTTTTTTAAACGGGAAGGTAGTCTTGTAATACATGGTTTAAATGTACAATTTGACAGAAAAAAGATTGTCAAATCCGTTTTTAAGTTATCGTCAATCAAATGAGCGAAAACACAAAATCGTGTGTTAAAATAATCAAAGAAAAAACGCATCGCATAATTCCTTTATAACTCTAAAAGTTTCCTTTTATAATGTGATTAAAATACTAATTGTAATTAACACCCTAAACATACACTTTGTTAATTAAGATTATTAGAGCAGTGAAATAACTTAGAACAACTAAGCAACCTCCGATTAAAAAACAAGTTTACAAGCCAACAAATAATAAGATGATTTAATTTTTAAATAATTGATTATAAATTCAAAGCTCTTATTAAAAAAAATTAAATGACTAAGAAGAAGAAAATAAACAGTTATAGTACATGCGATTCGTTTTTTCTTTGATTATTTTGAACCACGAATTAGCGTTTTCGCTCATTTTATTGACGATAACTTAAAACCGGATATATACATTCAAAAACGGATTTGACCATCGTTTTTTTGCGTCCAATTGTACAATAAAATCATGTATCACACGACTACCTTCCCGTTTAAAATATGAAGTTCATTTCAAGATGGCAGACAAAAATGTCAAACTCACCGAAGTGGTTCTTTTATGGCTGTGAATAACTGCATTTATTTCTATCTCATAATACTAGTACATTTTGAGATATTAAGCTGTGTTTAGATTTTTCAAACACCCTGTATAAGCTACGCTTGAACAAAAATAAAAATATAAAAATATTTAGAGCCGTTTATGTCAAAAAAATTTAGTTTTGTATTTTTTATGGCAGCTAAAACCAAAAGTCCCGAGATAGGTTGTATGCCCAAGTAATAAATACACACAGAGACAGACGTCAGACATCGTTATAAAATAGTCAAACCGGGTATATCAGCATTAACTCGACTTAGATTTGTTGACCCATCACACAACTTTCTATATACTACATACATGTGACAATGTAAGAATGAAAAATATATTCCCATTATAAATTCTAACCTCAAAGTAAGTTTAAAATATTTAAAAATTAAAAATTAACATTTAAATCTTAATTAAATATGCTTATTTTGATTAACAGTAATAGTCTAATCGCAAAATAGATTATTGTGATTCCCTCCTAAACACAAGAAATTTAATATTTAACGAAATATACAAATTCCAGCTCAGCCATATTACGTACCCAAGTATATTGGGTAAGTTTGGAAATCGTAAAAAATTCGTCTGTCGTCATCGTCTGTACGTAAGCACGATAGCTGCCATAAAAATAAAGATACGGACATGAAATTTGGTATAGTGTGTTCGCGTAGAACCCTGTTGAAATTCTAAAAAAATTAATTAAAAATTTTAAAATGGCAGTTAATTTAAATGATTTCTGTTCATATTCGTGTATTATTAAACTTTTAACGCAATAAATTACAAAAAAAAATTGGTAGATATAAATTCAGCATGTAAGGGGCATCAACCCAATTTAGAACAATCAATTTAGAATTGTTACTTCTCATGAAAATGTGATATGTGTATAGTAACAAGATCCGTCACGGCCGAGTGTAACGAGTAGAGGCTCTTTTACAGATGCATAGTTGCGAGGCACGCAAGGACAGTGATACTAACACGAGCGAAGCAAGTTTATAGTTTTTAATAGATATAGACCATAACCGATGTCAAGAAAGTAGTGATATACACAATTAAGAGATTAAGAAAAACTTGTACAAAAAACTAACCAACTAGATAAGACCCCTCAATTTACCATTCCCTAAATGGTCCAAGAAACCAACTTTTGGGAATCACATTTAGCGGATCTGCTTGTATCATGATGAGGCTGGGTAAGTACAATGATCGCTGTATTAGAACTTTCACTAATAACCATATTTTGTTTTCACGGTCGTATAAAATTCCCTCTGGACACTTTTAAGTTGTCAAAATCTCTCTCGCCACGAATACAGCGTTCCCACGATGTCAAGACCGGGTAATTGTTGCACCAATTATCCCGCCACTTGACACGGCAACCGTTCTTTTCCGAAAATACTTGATCGGAACCCAGAACCTGTGAACACGCAAACTAGAGAGCAAAGGTTAGCTCCTGAGAACATCTGTTCAGGTGTGACATTGTTTTCTCACATATCCCTACGTATTATAGAAAAACGAGTTAACAGAAAACGAGGACATCAACAGCCTTATCAAATTTCCAAATCAATTAAAGATTGATGGAGACCAATATTGTACTTACCCATCATAAAATGTAATACAAGCAGGTCCTCTTAATGTTGTTTTCTTTCAAGTAAAAAGTTGGTTTCTTATGCCTTGTAGGAAACAGTAAATTGTATTGGTAGAACAAGGGGACTTATCCAGTAAGGTAAATTTGTTTACAACAGTTGTTACATAAGTTTTCTGAACTCTTTAATTATGTATATCACTACATTCATCACTTCGGCTAGTGTAAATATTCAATGGTTTCCGAAAGAGCCTCCACTCTCTACACTTGCATCGGTGAAACAAAACTACTGGATTTCGTGACTATACGAATATATCATTTCCCGGGAAGTCAAGGCTCGTAATTAATTTTTTTTTTTAATAATTTCGCTATTTGCAACCGTCAGGAGGTGAAAACTCAAAAATTGCCTGAAAAGATTTCACAAGTAAATTCAGTAACCACGTGAAAACAATAATGATAGTTTAAATCTTAACAAATTATTTACACGTAGAACGACTGCTATATAGTATCGTAAATCACAGCCACTTAGATCTCAACTTCCATTAGCATCGCATTCCAGCAATGCCTCCTGGATTATTAAAGAAATACTCATTGACTCTCCCTCTTTTATTTAATTTATATTTTCTATCTTGATTTAATTTTCTCGATTGGTTTCATTTCTCCACGCAGTGTATTATCAATTATTTAGTTTACCAAGACATGCAGTAAGTCTTAATTAAGGAGGCCACTTCTATCCGACTTTCTTTTGTTCGATTTTCAAAAGGAATATTTGTTTTCTTTCATAATGATTCAATTAGAAATCAAGTGGTAATTTAAATTAACTAGATTTTGTTTAGTACAACTTTCTTTACAAAGTTGAGCGTAATATTTTAAGGTAAATAATTACTTCTGTCTGTAGAGAACTTTCAATGGATTTATTCAAATATAACTAGTTTTTAATTATTAAACAACTCAAACGATTGTGGTGAAACTTGATTTGATTTTATGCTTGATATACAGGCGGTTTGTCACGTTTACATTAAAAAAAATTTTTTGTTTGTTTTATAAAGCCGAAAAACCTCTTGGATATCGTTGCGACATGAACAATGGAACAAAAAACATTAAATTAAGACACCTAGCCCTGGAATACTTTAATAGCCTTAAACTTGGAAACTAGCAACAGACCTGTTAAGGAAGATGAAAGAGAGGGGTCTAACCTTTGACTACATGAAAAAAAGTGTATATCCTCGGAATTGCTACGTCTCTACTCACTATAATGAGTAAACATTGGGAGATAATCAAATCTAAAGGGAAATGAAATACATGATACTATCTACACAAAACTCTAGGTCAAAAAATTGAAAACGAATGAAGTACTAAATGCCAAGATAAAAGGTAGAATATCTCTCTAAATAGGCTGAAAATATTTTGAAACTATTTTGATGACATTTGTAGAATTGTGTACTAAAATAATGTGTCAAACTACAGATAAAAAAAGGTAGAGCGCACGAGTTAATTAAATACAAAAATGATCTTGTCAACGGTATGTTCACTTGAGCATTATATTATGTAATTGTTTAAATCGTTTAGGTTCATTGTTTGAACAATAAATCCGTCACATTTCCCAAAATTATTTTCTCCGATTTGTATATATTTGACCTTCCAGTAGTTCTTATTTTCAATTTCAGCTCTGAATGATAATGTTGGGCATATCGACTAATACGATTTTTCATCAGGCCCAATTTGTAAAATTGTAATGTGTGTTTTGGTTTTTCTACAAGTATTTCCAAATATTGATTTATAAAAAATGCATTTAAACTTGGTCACACACACCGAATATAACAAATACATATTAAATAAATGTTTAAATTCAGAGATCCTATACAGGAATATTTTCTTGAAATACTTTCATTAATTACGTTTCCCACCTTTATACAACTTTCTTTAAATTAAGTATACACATTAAATGAAAAATATAGATTCAAAATAACGAATTTAAACTCTTTAAACAACAATTTTTGAAACATACGTTTTCATAATTGTCTATCTAAACAAAGGGAAATTTAAATAGTTTCAACTCGTAAACAAATACTTTGTACGTCAGGCCTTAAAAGTAGAACATTTACAAACAGGTTGTAGCTATTTTTATAAAATTAGAAGATGTATGACCTTCTGGTTCATTTTCACATTTTGACAGCTACCAGAGTAACTGATATTTTTGGGATTATAACAATTAATTTGTTTTATTTACGCCATTAAGGGTTATAAGGATAAATGTAAGATTTTTTTTGAAGAAAAATTGTAGTATTTTCTTTTTATGGCAGCTATGTTTATTGTAAAATATTTAAACAACAATTTTTTTAATTTGTTTTTTTTTTCATAATCGTCGATCTAAGGAAGGAAAACATAAATCGTTTCAACTAGAAAAAAGTTTTGCATGTCAGACCGGAAAAGTAGGATTTATATAAACCGGTTGAAGCTGTTTTCATGAAAAGTGAAGATGTATGACCTTGAATAATTTGCGCCATATTCGAATTTCTGATTCATTTTCATATTATGACAGCTAAAACCTTAACTGGTATATTTGAGGAAATAACAGGAGGGAAATGTTTAAACAAAAATAAAGGATGAGTATGATCCCATCAAACGCTTCGTATAAAATTAACCTCTCGTATACATGACAATAAAATGGAACAAAATCATTACATAGACTTTGCTAACTCACTCATCCCCAAGACCAAATAAAAACCAAAACGTCATCAAAAATATGAGTTCAGTAGTAGTCAAGAAGAGAAAAAAATTGACTCTGCCTTTGAAAAAAATTATTAATGTATTTAAATAACAGCTTAAAGTTGCTGACTTTGCGCCTTAAACATGTTGTAGCGTAATTTGGTAAAAATCTAGCTTTAAATACTTTCAACTCCGCCGGTCAACGTTCATTTTTGTTAGTGACAAATTAGTCTTGATCCGTAATATTTGTTTACTCGATTTTGACAAGTTAAGTTTTTTTATAACATGTCAGAACAATTTTAAAAAATATTTACCGATAAAAAACAGACTTTTTTACCACGGTTTTATCACTTCGGTTTCCGTCATATCTGTCAGTCTGTCCGGGTGGAATTTTGCAATCGAGTTTAAACTAACTTCCCGATAAGCTAGAGATCTGAAATTTTGAACATAGGTCAGAATTAATTGAATGACAATACAGTATTCAGTTGGTTTCTTGTCTCTACATTTGTTTAAACAATAGTTATTTAAACAAATAAAAATTGGCCAATGAAATATAGATTTTTTTAACCGCGTTATCGCTTAAACGCGGTATCGCTTTTGAATGGTAACCGGGATATTGAAGCAGGATGAGGCAAATTTTACATGGCTTGTGAGAGTTATTGGATTATTTTTTAATATACCGCAATAGTATATGTGAATATTACATTTCTAACCATCGTTACAACGGTTAAAGAGACGGCTACTCAACGGAAGCGCCGATTAGAGAAGAAGAAGAAGAAGCAAACACGGCAAGTTGGGATTCAACAGGAATCTGAAGCAGGTAAGTTGGCAAGATAGCCAAACGCTGTAAGCGAGCTACAGAACGTCCCGAAAAACAGCGCAAGATCCATTTTGAAAATGATAAGAAACGAAAGGCTCTAGCGAGGTCGCGTGAAACGGGGGACGCAAATTCTTCTCGATTTGCCGATGACGTGCATAGACATACTCTCAAGCAAGAGCAAACGAGGCTCCCGAAGCCCGTGTTGTTCGGCTTGCTCGCGATGCACGCCGCCATTCTGAAAAAAAACAAACGTGCGAAACTCCCGAGACGCTAACCGCTCGCCTAGTTAACGATGTACGCCGCCATTCTGAAAAAAGAATTTGCGAGACTCCTGAAGCGCATACCACCCGCCTAGCTAGTGACTGTCAGAGTCTCATCAATATATACAAAACCGATTGAAATCTTTCACCCGGACATAAGACTAAAATACAGAAAATAATAAATCAAATAAACAAATTTTTAACATAGCACGTTTTTAAAGCGGACTAAAAAGTATAAAATAATTTTTCATGATCCTTCTACAATTTTGAGGGAGGATTGTTAGTGGCCATGGATATATTTGGAATACTTGGAGAGAAAAACGTGGAGCGCAGCCAGTAAATAATACAAGTAGACAAACTGGATGAATTCACAGCTAATTTCAGTGAATCAGAAATGAGATTCACTGTAATTTAATTTATTTACTCCTCCTTAACTATCATAGATTGATTGTCTGCGCCCCACGTTTTTCTCTCCAAGTATTCCAAATACATCCACAGCCAGTAACAACCCTCCCTCAAAATTGTAAAAGAGTCATGAAAAATTATTTTATACTTTTTAGTCCGTTTTAAAAACGAGGTATGTTAAAAAAAAATTAATTTTATTTTTTATTTTGGAGATATGCCAATTGGTTTAGTTCATAATTCTTCAAATATACCAAACCGCATAAAAAAAATAATTTACTATATTGAATGATGCTCACTTGTACATTTGAAAATGTGGAAATGAAAATATCACCTTCGAGATCATTTTTGTATTTTATAAATTAGTCGTGAACTATCCGTCGTCATTGTCGTCTGTACGTTAGTAAAATAGCAGGCATAACAATTAAGATAGTAACATGAAATCTAGTATAAGCGACTATAGATTACTCATATAAAGCCCTATTGGAATTCAGCAAAAACTGAATTTAAAATGTCAAAATGTGGGTCATTTTAAGCAGTTTTTAAAATTAAGAGCCCACAATACAGCCGTGATAATTCTGAGGGATCCTAGCTGGAAATTCAGCTATTTCCATATAGTCTTGGGTTAGATTCCTCTCTATTATATTCTATCAGGTCGCTAATGACTAACTCTTGTTCTTTTCCGACCCTGACACTAATAGAGTATTTGAGGGCTAGGAGACTTTATTTCGTGTTTTTTCTTCTTTTTTTTGTACAAGCCGACAACCTCCAAGAGGTTTTTCGGCTTTCAATACCAAAGGACCCAGATGAGCCTAAAATATTTTTTTGTGATTTTTTTAAATAAAAATTTCCTTATGTTTGCTTAGGTAATAGGTCACTGTGGACATTAAGTTAAGTATAACATAAAATAATTTGTCTCTTAAAAAAAAGACGGCCGTTATTTTGGACAGGCAAATATAGTGGCAGTAAAGTAAAACACAAATTAGGCTGTAATTTATTGAAAAATGTCGTTTAAAAATTAAAAATACATGAAATGAATATAATACAGTGCTATGTAAAAATGAAATGAAATGTACCTTTAAAAAAATTTTTTTTAACGAGTCAAATTATTGCTTATAAGTATAAAAATGTTTAAGGCTCTTATTCATAAATTATATTTGAATAAACATAATATGAATTTTAAGGTTTTGTATGATATGTAACAAATCATTTTTTGAGTAGTCCAATGTCTCAGTTTTTACACCTAGTAGTACACTTTGCATGGCAAAGTCCACATCCTGAGGAATAACATAGTGGTACAAGCGATCAAACCTAGAATATACTCTGGCATGTTTGGATGGTCTTCCAGTTTTAGATGACCCTCCCTTGCCATAGGTTTCCAATATGTTGCAGGTAAGTTTCACTCTAAATGAAAGAAGGTACAATTTTCCTCCAGCATGACAGTGCAGCTGCCAAACATAGTTTTGTTCAACAGAGTCAATACAATCACTTATAAGAGGGAAGTACTATTTTTTCCCTCTTATCTGCATTCTGTATAGACTCATGTTTTGGTCACTTCTATATACACCTCCCATTTTGCTGTTGTATTGATTTATTAGGTTATGTTGTGAAATGTTGGTATGACTTTTTTCTTGTGAGAAGTATTTTACTAAAACAATTGGCTCTAAATCGAAACATTTGAAACAACAGTTACTATTCTATTGTCATTCCACCTTGCAATCAAAAACGTTTTATTTTTCTCTGATCTATAATCAAGTGTGCCCTCTATCATTTTTTTAAAGTATTACAATTTTCTAAAGGACACCCACGTTTGCGATCTTTTCATATTGTACCTGTATCTCTTATATTTCTTTTTAGTTCTTCAAGCCCAGTAAAAAATTATCAAAAGAAAGTATAGGAAATCTCCGTTTTTCTTCAGGACATCAGAATAATTCAAAATAACAGATGCTCCTAGACCAAACTGTTTATAAGCACGGTGTATAATTTGAGATTTCCTTTGATAGTAATCTTTCCAAACAATATAACCATTACTTGTAGCGCCAACAAGTATAAAATATTGGTTTTCCCTATAAACTGTTTTAGGCTGTGTCTCACAAAATATGGTACCATAGATTTATCCACAGAGTGATATTCTTGATGGGGAGCATGGTCGAAATATGTTTTGATTATGGAATCGCAGAGTGGTCGAACCTTAGCATACTTATCGCCTTTGTCAAGATTGTCATTATTAGAAGCATGCAGGTTGGACATAATAAACTCAAATCGATCTCTGGAAATCGACTTTCATACTAACTTATTATGGGTGTCGATCACCGTTTCCCATACCATTCTCCTTCGATGTATTTGCACATAACCACTCAATAAAAACACGCCAACAAAACACTTAAATTCATCTTCTGTGACATCTCCTAATCGATTGTGCAATGACGCAATACCAATGGGTATTGTCGACCATCATTGATATTATTTCCTGGTTAAATAGCAACAAAAAAGTTAAGTTACTGTCGCGAGACGGTTTGAATTTGTATGGGATTCTGAGAAAGTTAGTGTAATATTTTTCATAGATTTTTTAGTTGTAATATTTATTGGATATGAGAAAGTTAGTGCAATATTTGTTGCATAATTATTAGTTTGACTATGAATGGGAGTTTGAAAACGTTAGTGCAATATTTTTCATAGATTTGTAGTTTTAATATGTATGGGTATGTGAGAAAGTTTGTGTAATATATATGCGAGATCATATATAGCGATGCTGCACGCGCGTATTTATATACGTATATTGTATAATATAGCTATAAGTATCCACTGAATCATCGCTCATTATCTCTCCATGCTGTTCGTTGTCGTCTATATATGAACTTGATTCGAATGAGGTACGATGAAGTAACATATGCGTGACGCGAGATTTCATTAAAACATCCAGCCAAAAAAAGTACCCAACGAGCCAATAGAAGTTTTCACTTTAAAAATATTCCATTGCAGTTAGTTCATTATGGACCTCGTTCTTATAAGGCTAAATAGTTTTGTCAATTTCTAGATCATTATTGCACCACACGTACACAATTTGATTTTCTTTTTTTGTTTTGTTTTGGGATAATTCCATACCTGTTTGGACACAAGTTTTTGTTTTGCCGATTTTCTGCACTTTTTTGACGGTAGAATAGAATTTGTATTACCAGTTTCTTCTTTGTTGTCTACAATCATTGTGATCTGAATCGGTGGCTCCAACTCACCCTCTTCTGGTTGCTGTTGATCGGAAGGAGGGAGTTGTTCTGATATGTTATTGCTAGGAATAAGCTCTGGCTGTGTGGTTGAATTAGCTGTGTCTTCGTTATAACCATTATCTCTCTATATGTTATCTTCAGGGGCTTGATGTACCGCATCATATATGTGAGGTAGTTCGGCTGGTGTCAGTAGCCGATTTACAGGCAAATTATGAATGGTTGGATTGTGTTCTTCATCAGATACATCATCCGTTGCATTGTTTGGAGGCTGGATAAAGATATTTGGTGATCTAATATGGGTAATTCTCCATCTTCCAACAGTAATAATATTTCATTCAGTGTAAATCCTGAAAACAAACCAATAGATTAGATTTCCAACAGAAAACTCTTAAATATTGCTTATATAATATGAATTTCTAGAATTTATCTTCATTTTGGAAGAAGAATTACTAAACCTCCCGACCAGGGGTCTGATCAATTTTGTCAAAGACATAGATCTCTCCTGAGTCCAACAAGAGGGGGGCACAAAAGATCTAATTAGGTCGCAGTGCAGGAGGTTTTATAAAACACTCTCCCCAGTCTTAATAAAATAATAATATATAATATGAAAACTATAATTGTTGTTTATAAACACACCAGATCTGTTACTTGTTCCTATTGTCCTACATGTAGTTAAGCATATTTTGAAACGATTCTGAGAACTGTGAAATAGGCTCTAAAACCTTAGTTTGGTTTTACTTAAGCACAGTAACGTACTGGCATCACACTGCAAGCAAATAAACTATTTCATAGCATTAAAAACAAAACATGTGTTCTTTGGACTATATGTAGGACGATAGGCATATCTGGGTTGAATAACAAAGGAAGAAATAGATTTCATTTTTTGTATGAAACCTTGACAAAGTTATTTGAACAGCTTGTATATCAAACATAAAATCAAATCAAGTTTCACCACAATCGTTTGTGTTGTTTCATAATTAAAAACTAGTTATATTTGAATAAATCCATTGAAAATTCTCTGCAGACAGAAGTAATTCTTTACCTTAAAATATTACGCTCAACTTTGTAAAGAAAGTTGTACTAAACAAAATCCAGTTAATTTGAATTACCACTTGATTTCTAATTGAATCATTAAGAAAGAAAACAAATATTCCTTTTGAAAATCGAACAAAAGAAAGTCGGATAGAAGTGGCCTCCTTAATTAAGACTTACTGCATGTCTTGGTAAACTAAATAATTGATAATACACTGCGTGGAGAAATGAAACCAATCGAGAAAATTAAATCCAGAAGGAAAATATAAATTAAATAAAAGAGGGAAAATCAATGAGGAGCATTTCTTTATTAATCCAGGAGGCATTGCTGAGATGGGATGCTAATGGAAGTTGAGATCTAAGTGGCTGTGATTTACGATAATATATAGTATGTATTCTTTCTACGTGCAAAAATTTGTTACGATTTAAGTTATCCTTTTAAGATCAATATTATTCTCCCATGGTTAACTTAAGGAATTTTCTCAGTGAATACGCAAAATATAGAATGTATTTTGATGACGAAAAAGATCGATGTCCCGATTTTATACGATTTATTAATTTATAATTGTTTATATGTTGTATTACCCGGTATACGAAGTACAGGGTAATTATGGTAGTCGTCAAACATTTTAATCTCAGTTTTTTGACTAAACTTCACTTTCCATGATTTCAGGAAATCTAAGATATGATCTCCGTCATCGTTGTCGTCTGTACGTAAACACTTAGCGGATAAAAAAATTAAAATAGGTTCATGAAATTAGTAGAACTTGTGTAGAATAATATTGAAATTCATAATTATTTAATTTAAAATGCCGAAAATTTTAAATAGTTTTTGTTAATACCTCATGTTTTATTCAACCTACAAGATAATAATTAGATAAAAATTTGCAGATTTCAATACCAACCTAACATCTACTGTGATATCACAACGAAAATGTGATATTCGTCGTACTTTTACGACATCCAGGGTCGATTTATGACACGACCGTAGCGAGTGAATACTTCTTCACAGCTTCGAGGCACGCCAGGAGCGAAGCGACCAAACACAATTTAACCAACTTTAAGACATTACATTTAGAGGATTTGAATCATAATTTCTCCCATCAACTTGTTTTTTTTTTGTTCATAATGGATGACATTTGTTGCTACTCAGAGATGCAAATCATTGATTTTAAACCAACTTACAAACGTTCAATCAATTCAGAAATCTTTTGTTTGTTTTTTCTTACATTCCTGGTTTAGAAAATGTCATGTGATTGGTTAAACAACTGAGGATTGTTTTTTTCACCAAAATATAAATTTTGGAAACCTGTGGGTCGTTTTTAAATGTAATGATATTTAAATGGATTTTTATTATTAAATCCAATATATGTACATATTAAGAGCATTTTTATACTCTTTATATAACACAAAACTTTCAGGTTCTTGTGATAGGATCAAAATAATAAAATTGTAAAGTTGGAACGCTTTTACAATTTTGCTTAAATATAATGCTTAAGAACTTAAAACCAAAACCTATGAGTTGTCATATCCTTTTAATCTATCGATAATAACCGTTTCTTGAACTTTATTTTATAACGATGGTTTTTTGGAATGATTTTTAGGTGGATGTTTCTCATTTCGTAACGTGGGAAAATTCAAATCATACCTCTAGACGTGTGACGCATTCCCAGGAACCAGTCAGCCAGGTTCATCGTGGTTGAGATCTTTGAATCTTCGATCGCGCTTTGAATTGCCTGTGTAATCTTGGTTGTAAGGCTAACCGTGATCACCAACTGGATTAGCAAGATCAAGGCATCGAGAAAGCAGTAAACACCTGTGGCTCCAGCTGACATAGAAGACATATACGTGTATCAAGAAAGAGTAATTCGTGTCCGAAAGCTCGAGACGACTGAATCAAGGCTTATGAATCTTTAGTTTATTTATTTGAATGAGCATTTATAAATTCCCATGACCGGCAAAGTTTTGGGAAATGGCGTTCTCTAGGTTCTCGATAAGGCCTATAAAATATCTCGGACCGTTGAAGTTATATTTAAATTTCTGGAAGTGTGTCGTAATATGCTGCCGGCCTTATTACATTTGGAATTGTGTACAGTTACTTTTACAAATTGAATGTAAGTCCTCCAAATTTATTAATTTTAATTAACTCATTAAGAGCTGGTTACCTGGAGTGGTGTTTGGTCTGAGGGGGATAAGGGAATTGACACTCATTGGGTGACGAAGTTTCCTTTAGTCAATCATATTTTAGGTTAGCTTAATCCCGGTATTAAATTTAATAGTTTGGCTCCCAGAAACCTTAACGCGTTGCACCCTCTTCCGATTTCGTTCTTTATTACAGTTTATGCAAAGCTGCCATAAGAAGAATACATTAAAAAAATTATATTGTAAATCTCTTTTAGTTTTTCTAAAAAGTAATCTTTCAGAACAAAAACAAATTATTTGTATCAAGGCTATCAGATTTTTAGAACAACAGTTTTGAACCAATATTTTTTTTTTAAAATAGTACTCAATCAATTTTTATTTCATTTTTTCGGTCTTAAGTAATTTATATATATTTTTTTACATGTGTGTTTGAGAGAAATTTTTATTTTCAGTCAAAAAAACTGAAGATAAATTTTTACGAAAATATCCTTTTGAAGTAGTATATGTATACAAAATTGGTTTTTGAATGATATCTACGTGCAGTGTAAAACCGGTTTACTGATTTCGAACAATTTGGTATGTGCACGCAATATTATAATACATCAAGTTTTTTTTTTAATTACTATTTATTAATCACTAAAAAATAATAATTTCCATAAGTACAAAACTCAAAATACCAATTTTATCTCAATAGACTACAATGGTTTTGATCAAATTTTACAAAATACAGGCCAAAATTATCACTTCATATCAAAACTCGTGGATGTTTTCAGCATATTCTGAAAATTCGTCTAGGGGTTCGTTCACTTTGAGTGAAGAGAATGCAGGGGAAAATTTAACATTAAAAAGACAAATTTAAAGTTATCTGGTTCATACAGTAAAACAACCAAAATAAAGACTATAAAAACATTTATGTCCTTGTTCTCTTATCAGTAAACTGAACCTAAGAAGAGGCGTTCTGGAAAGGCCAGTGAGGTCTTTTGACCTTAACATACTTGACTATTTCTTTTGGAATCAAATAAAAAATATTGTGTACCAAACAAAGCCAACTAACGTCCTACAAGATGAATTTTGCAATGACTCAATCCATTCTTAGATTTCGAATGCTTTGTCAAGTTTTTAAACGCGGTTTGAACATTGCCAACCATTTGGTTATTTGTTATATTAAAACAGGTTTACTTAGTTTCAAAAATGCACAAGTTTCGACATTTCACTGATAATTTTAGCCCGTATATTGGTTAAGGGTTAGGACGTTTTATAGGTGTAATTATTATTTTTGAAATATACCTTTCCCATATATCACAAGATAAGGGTTGCAATTAAAAAATAAGAAGTCAACACTTTTTGCCCATATTTAACAAGGAGACAAAAGTTTTAACCATCTTAAAAAGTCACAAAACATAATAGGTCTGGCGATCTCCATAATAAATGGAGATCTTCTGTTCATACTCAAGTCGCTTAAAACTTAGCCAGTTGGGTCAGGACTTATTTTTCACACTGTATAAACTTATTCACATCAATAACTAGGCATGTAAAATTTACAGAATGTCTGAGAATCACATTATAAAAAACTGCGTTGCCAATAACAACTTTATTGGCGACATCATAGTAATTACCCAGACTCATCGTAAAATGTAATACAAGCCGATCATCTATATAATTTCCCAAAAGTTGGAATCTTGGGCTTTGTAGAATATGTTGTATCGGTAGAACGTGGGGTCGTACTATTCATTAAAACAGTTGTTACACAGGTTAGTACCATTACATGCAGAATTAGAATCTGCAAATTTGAGTATTTTAAGTTGAATAACACACGAAATTTGAACAAAAAACTGTTTTAAATGGCCGCCATTTTGACATTTTCAAGTTAATTTAAATTTCAATAGGGTTCTATGAGAACATTATTGGTCTCTATAACAATTTTTTTAATTCCTGTCTTAATATTGTGGCCGCTACCGTGCTTCCTATAGCCTACTAGTTAAGTAATAAAATAATTAGATTCATTGCAGGACATCGTGTAATAATTTCTTTGTTTCTTACAAAAATTCCTAAATACTTGTAAAGTGAAACTCTATGGAATTGCGAGATAAGTCTTTAAATAGACGGATTATGTGGATGGGCGTCGCTCCGCACGCATAGCAGACCAGTGCCTTCATAACTCATGGACTTGCTTGATAGTTGAAAGATTTATTTGTCACGACCTTATTAATCAAATGTTTTTAAATGTAAACTGCTTTCATGATAGTTTGACACTTGCCATTTGGAAAATAATATTACACACTCTTCTCATACTATTATCCTCATAGTAATTATTATTATAATTTTTTTTTTTTTTTTACAAAAAGGTGATAATAATTATTTCTAAAGAGCCTATTATAAGTGACTTTTTAGATACAGCTAATAGCATGTGAGTTTTATGCGCCTCCCCCCCCCCCTACCATCCTTTCGCAAGAATATATTTCTCAAGCAAGACCCAAAACGAATCTATTGTCAAATAAAGTAGAAAAGTTCGATGAGTGGTATCAGAGAACAAACAAAACAAAAAATATAAACAAATTAGGTTTATTGGCTTTAAAAATAATTATCTTCAATGACAACAATTATTGTCAACTTTCATAAAGCTACTGTTAGTGAAGTACTCTTTAGGATAAATCCCAGGACAGCTATCACACGTTTTTGGATGTGTGACATGTCCATAAAACGATTACTTTTCTGGACTATCTTGAGGCGCAGAAATTTTTAAAAAAAGTCAGCGGGCGTCAGGTCAGAGAAGTAAAATGGTTGGTCGAGAATAGTTACACCGTGCTGAGCTAAGAATTGGCGCAATTGGATCACACAGTGTCCAAGGGCGTTATTGTGCAGCAACTTCCACTGTCCAGTCCTGTGCAACTCAGGACGAATACTCCGGATGCGTACGAGCAACCTTTTCGTAACGTCCTCGTAGAATGAGGCGTTCACAATTTGACCATAAGGAACATATTCACCCTGGATGATCCCATCTTTGTCGAAAAAGAAGATTAACATTATTTCGACCTTGGAATTCCGAAGACGACTCTTTTTGACTCTTTTCAGGGAATTCCCTGAACGCCATTCCATTGATTTGTACCTGGATTCTAGATAATACTCCTATCTCCTGTGAAGATGGTTTACAGAAAGGATGGATCCTGGTCACACGCGGCTTCCAAATGTTTTACTTTCTTATACCGTCTAGAGAAAACTATACATATACACACCCGTTTTCAATATTTATCATCATTTTTTTCAAAAATTGTACGAATATTAAAATTTTATTTTCAAGGGGATACTTTCATATCTAACTTTAAACATAAAAGCCAACCGGAGTTGTGAGGACGGGAGAGACATCCCTAGTGAACATTTTATGGTTCATTATTACTTACCCTGTATAAGGTTAGTTTGGTAATAGCAAAAAATGTAAATCCTCTATTTTTTAACTAATCAAGTTTCATCGCAGTATTCAACACTTCCGACTGTTGCCGTTGTTATTGTCAATACGGAAGCACGATAGCAGTTACAAATATATAGGACACTATTAAAATTCAGAAAAATCTAATCTCAAATTTCAAAATAACACCAATGTTAAACAGTTTTTTGTTCATATCTAGTATGTTACTAACCATGTACAGATTAAATAAACTACAAAATTTCAGATATCAATTCTGTATGTAACGATAGCATTCACACCCACGATGACAAATAGCGAAGTTATTATAAATAAAATATACTGGGTGTGCTTAAGACCACACGTTAGAAGTGAAAACTTAAGTTTGTTTAATATTTTTTGCATTGATTTTAGTTTGACTATGTATATGAGTTGGAGAAAGTTAGTGCTATATTTTTCGTAGATTTTTAGTTTTAATATATATGGGTATGTGAGAAAGTTTGTGCGATATTTTTTTCATTTATACTAGTTTAACTATGTATGCGAATTTTGAGAAAGTTTGTGCAATATTTTTGCATTGATTTTAGTTTGACAATGTATATGAGTTTGAGAAAGTTAGTGCAATATTTTTCGTAGATTTTTAGTTTTAATACGTATGGGGCGCGCGTATCCGTTGTCTATATATATTACAGTTGCATTACGCTACTGTGCGTGACGCGATTTCTATTGAAAAAGTCCATCCCAAAAGTTGCATTACGGTAGTGTGCGTGACGCGATTTCTGTTGAAAAAGTCCAACCCAAAAAGTACCCAACGCGCCAATAGAAGTTTTCACTTCAAAAATGTAATTTCGAATTCTGACATCACAAGAAAATGTGATATTCGTGTAATTACAAAATCCGGCCGAGCCGAGTCACCGACATGAGCGTAGCGAGTAGAGGCTCTTTCACATATGTACAGATGGAGGCACGCCACGGCCGAGATACTGACATGAGCGAAGCGAGTGGAGACGTTAGAATATATACACATTTACGACCCCCTGTTTAAGTCTAGCCGACGCTAAGAAAGTAATGATTCATATAATTACGAGGTTCGGAAAACCTGTTTAACAACTGTTTTAAACAAATGTACGCTATTGGGACACCTTGATCTTCTACCAATACAGTTTAATATGTCCTACAAAGCTTAAGAAACATGTAGAGGATCTTCTTTTATTACATTGTGGGTAAGTAGTTTCTTTTGCATCACAAATTACGTTTAAAAACCAACGATTCAAAAGAAAATTGTAAGTGTGAACGACTTCAGAAACGAAATTACACTCCCATTCAGAGAATAAATGTTTTTTGTTTTTTTTTACCTATAAAGTCTAACCTACGTCTTAATGATACATCCTCACTTGGTACAATAAACACCGAGTTTCTCACGATCATGTCATACACACATACACATACACGCCCACGTTAAACACAGTTACAGATTTAATCCAGTCAATAATTATGTTTCCATCGTAACTTATGGTAATTACATGATACATGTAGACCGGTAGTCTTCCTTACGTCATTTTATAACCATTTTCTCTTAATTGAATAAAAATACACCTTCGCGCATGGCGAGGAAGGGTAAGTACAAAGACGGGGAACTTTCCATTACTGACAATATGGAATTAAATAACTTATAAAACCTTTTTAGTTTGGCGAGAGAAATTTTATTGCTAAGAATAGGTCTTAGAGACAGACAGACATCAATACAAAAACTACTTTTTTGAATTCTAAGGGCCTCAAACGAATATAACCGAAAAAACCTGACATCAATTTTTTGACCCATCACATAACATTTTATAGCCGGAGAAAGTATCAAATCCCAAAATATTCCTAAATTTGATCGAAATAGATGCACGCGTTTGTAATACAGAGCAGAGAAATTAGTAGATTTGAGAAATTATGTATTTTATAACAGTCTCATTGCTGGTTTTTTGATTTTTTTACTGAGAACTCCAAAATGGATCAACCAACCGATATGTATTGTTTGGGTCCTTAGGGTCAATACACTTGAGCAAAATTTGATCAAAATCGTTAGCGCAGATTTTGTTTAAATCCTAATTTTGTGTTTTTTTTTTCTTATGACAGCTACTCCTAAACCAAATTTGATTTAAATCGGTCCATACATTTTAAATGAAAAGCGTTGCACATACGACTGACAGCCTATAAATACGTGGCATAATTCATTTTTTCAAAAACCCTTTTTCGTTATACCGCTTCAAAAACAGCTGTTTTCAATGAATGCATTGAGATGCTAAAGTTGTTCTTTTTAGTCCTAGGACCAACATCAACTGTGGTCGAGGTAATCAATAAAAAGCATCTATAAAAACAACCGATACTCTCGAATGTAAATAACCGTTAAAACAGCTCTTACCATCGATTTGAATGTAAATAGATTATAAAATTTTAGTTTTCGTGAAATTGTTTTCTTATATTATTTGCAGTGTAACGAAATATATAGTTCATCACTTGGAACAAAAGAAGCTTTTCGATCCTCGCTCATTTTCCTGCCTAGGCTCCGCAGGAAAATTCACTTGAACTTGTTAAACTTGAGCTTGTACTGAAAAGCTTCACTTTTGGTTCTAGTGATGAAATATACTATTATTTTTTTCATTTTTACTACCACTTAACATCTCTATATACATGTGAGAAAGTGACAGTTCATATTTTAAAATTCAAAAAACCACGCGTGGCCACTAAAGCTTAAAATTTTATTTCGAGATCAAAATTTGTACCACAGTAGGATTCTTTACATTTCTATAATTCTTGCACTATGTTTTTTTAAAAACTCAATTATTTCAATTCTTTCCCGCTATTACCCAGTATTTCACCCAGTACTTCACGTTTAAAGGGCGAACAAGTGATTTTCGACATACCAACCTTCCGTCGTCGTTGTCGTCTGTACGTAAGCACGATAGCGTCCACAATAATTCATATAGGAATATGAAATTTGGTACAGGGGACTATAGGTTGCTCGTATAGAACCCTTTTGAAAATCAGACCGATCAAATTAAAAATGTAAAAACCGTGTTCATTTCAAACGGTTTTTAGGGTCCGTAGGTAAAACCAGGGACCCTTATAATTCTCCTGTAAGTCTGTCGGCCTATCTGTTTGCAAGTTGCAACCAGTCTATACAGAGAAGACGATAAATCCTATATATTTGAAACTTTACATTTATATTCTTTGTATTGTCCCACATATAGTAGTTACGGTTATATATATATATATATATATATATATATATATATATATATATATATTGTGTGTGGAATTAGTGGAGTATCAAATACAACTGGAAATATTCTAATTATGAATATGTATGTTTATTTAACGAACAAATTTATATGTTGACGCTAGGTCGAATTTAAATTGTCAGATATAATCTCTCTCCGTCCTGCTAATATGAACAAGGGGTGACCTAAAATTCCGAAAAAAATTATTTAGATTTAAAATTAACTTGTAGTGCGAAATCATATAGGCCTATTATAGTGTTTTGTACAAGATAAAAAATGCTCAATGTACAAGTTTAAAAATAGTTTTTATTAGTTGTGAGACAAACAATTCAATAACTATTTAAAAGATGGATTGCATTTACATTGAGTTCTCTTTATTAGGGCCCTTAGGTAGAACCAAGGACCCTTTTAACTTCACGCAGGGTCCTTGACTTTAAGTCGCTACCCGTCTATACAGACAAGTCAATGAATCCTATATATATATATATATATATATATATATATATATATATCAAATTTTGAATTTATATTCTTTGTATTATCCCACATAGGAAAAATATAACAATAAGAACAAAATGATCTTACGGCAGTTCAGGGGCAAAAACTGTCTAGTTAAAAAAATATATTATGTGTGGTGTATCAAATAAAACTAGAAGTTATTCTGATTACGAATATGTATGTCTATTTGAGGAAGATAGTAATATGTTGGCGTTAGGCCGCTTAAATGATTTCCGCTCTATAAAAATTTAATATACCATTTAATATACCTGCGTACAGACTCTAAGTGTGTGGTTTCAGCACAACCTTGACTCTTTTATTGATTCATATCTGGTGTGATATTCAACTTCAAACATTTGTAGCCTAATTATACCAACCCCACCCCTTTATGATGACAAATAGTGAAGTTTTTGTCAAAAATGTAGTTTGGACACTGATCTCCAAATTATATGTAATATTGGTATAGTTACGAGATCCGGCACCTTCGAATCACCGATACGAGCGTAAAGTGTGGACTCTCCGTGCTTCGGGTCTCGACAAGACCGAGACGCTAAGAGTGGAGACTATTAAAATATACACATCTACGTCCGTTAGGGTCTATCCGACTTGAAGAACGTGTGCGAGGTTCAGAAAACCAGTGTAACAACGGTTTTAAACAAACTTACCCTACTGGATTACCAATACAATTTAATATTTCCTACAAGGACCAAGAAACCCATGTTTGGGAATAACATTTAGAGGATCTCCTTGTATCGTGGTGCTGGGTAAATACTATGATGGCGCCCATCAATTTGTTACTAGAAGTTTTTCACGCGCGCAATACCTTCAATTCTCATGATTAGTCTTATCAACATCAGTACATCCAACTGGAATCTGTTTAAAAATGAAAGGAGTAAATGTTAGATGTAATGAATAAGATAGAGAGGGTTGCAATCTGGAGATGGGATGTCCGCCAGTTTATGACATCAAGAGGAGTAGAGGGATAATAAATAGATCTCACTTATACTAAATATATAATCACATCCCTTATGTCTTTGTGCAGGATGCCATCCTTTAGGGAATTTGCTGGATGTAAATGTACTCTCAGTTCCTACAGGAGGTGAAATAAAGGATCAATAATAAAGAATCTATATTATCCTCTCGCAGAATGTATAATTTTTTTAATATCAGATTATCGATTTCGTGGCTTATTAGAATAATTGTAAAACGACATAAAACATTATTTTGGATTTGGAGGTTGCAATTTTATTGCTGAAACTGGTCTTAGGAACAAAACAAAAAATGATCCCTATTTGGTGAAGCGTAATTGGAATAAACAAATTAATTTGCAAAATTGTACGTTAAAAAAAAATACATTCGTTTCTCTTCTATGAACAAAATTGTTCAATATTAAATTACATAGAAAATGAGATAAGGTTGAAGTTAATTGGTTCGTTCAGTTATTTGTTACATAACCTCATTGTTTATTGCCTATTTTAGCAATTGGCAATTACAGAAATTGTTGATTGATTTTATTATAAATTTAGGAAAAGATGCTTCTTAATATAAAGAGTCATGTTATTAATATGATTTAATAGGACATTTGCCAACATTTATATATATATAAGAACTAAAACACGACGTTTCTAGAGTATAAATCAACTCTGTTTATCAAGTGTAAAACCTAGAGTATAAAAATAATAAACCTAAATATTGAACTCAGGTTACTCAAGACACTAAAAACTGTATTCACAGTATTAAATGTGAATGTGACAGGCAAAATATTGACGAGACAAAAGACCTCTAAATATAAGAATTAGTGAACATAAAAAGAATACGCAATTAGCCCTAACGGATAAATCAAAAATATATGAACACATTTGGGCCGAAAACACTATTTTAACTATGAAGAGACAAAAATAATACACCGGGAAAAAACTTATATAAACAAAAACTAATTGAAACGTCACATATAAAACTATATGACAATCCTATCAGCAAAACTAGTTTTAAAATAAGGCCGTTTTGGCTTCCATAATAAAATCTGAATTTAAAATCTGAGATAAAAATTTTTCTACTTTAAATAAGGCGGTAATTTCTCCACTTATTCCACAAATGGGAATCATTATACGACCGAGGATTAAATCTTTGAAATAGGAGGCGAAAGGTTTTTTTACCTTGATAAACAGTTAGGACAATTTTCTCTTGACTCCATCACTTACAATGAGTTGCTTGCCGTCCTTTGTGTAGTGTGGACCTGTGTGTTGTGGTTTTATCTGATCACGTTTGTATTTAGTCTTAGTTTTGACTGCTCAGGACTAGTTTTAGGCTTGAGTTAATTTCTTACAATATAGATTTAATTACCAACATGGCTCTAGGCTATTTTGGTGTTTTCCTCTTATATGCTCTAATTTTTACACTTGATAACAAAAGTTGATTTATACTCTCGAAACGTCATGTATTATATTTTCTATACACAAATGATGGCAAATGTTTGATTAAACCATATTAATAATATGAATAATCTATCATTATTAAATAATTTTATAGCCAGAATAACTATCCTTGCTATATTTTACAGATGTATTCATTTTGAGGACTAATGAGTCAAAGAGTGTTTTTTTGGAATGATGTCTGGCTGTTTTTAATCAAATTTAGTATGTAGATGTATTTTAGCTTACTCCGTATAAAAGTCGTTAGGTTTTTGCATTTTCGGAAATTAAACTGTGTTGTTTGTGTTACTTATGTTTGTGACTCTGATGATGGGGGCAAGAAGTCTGAAACTGCAGTAATCCTTTACGGTAAACTGTTGGATTAGTAGATATACTGTTAGCATTTAAGATAGTATAAGATCTGATGAGATTAGGTTACGTTAGGATCACGGAAACCGTTGTCAGAGTATAAACAATGAAGAGTCAAGATGCAGAAAGGTAGGTAATTGCTGAGTCGAAATTCCTAAAATGTATTATAGAAGATCCAATAGCATATAAAGTAGAGATTGACTCAGGAGGGAGATATCGATGGCCAGTTTTCGACAGTCAACTTGAGACGGAGTTCCAAAGGGTCAAGCATCGGCCGAAAGACATCAGCAAAGAGATTTTGGTTTCCTAAAGGTCAAGAAACGTGAATATCAGTCAAAAAAACGGAGTTTGGTTTTTGAAATTACCAAACGTACCCTATACTTCGTATATATGGTAATAACAAGTTTAACAGTAAAAACACGAGAATCTGGAGTAATCCATACATATACCTCTGTCCTGATGAGCAACATGTACAACCGACTTGATTGTCCAGTGTTTTTATGTTTCACAAATCATATTTGTGACAATAATCACTCTGGATGACTATTTTTTAGTAATGCACCTAAACTTCAACAATACATATGGAGTGTTGTATTTTATAAATCCTAGTGGGAATAAATACAACTTAAGTATAAACTTAATTAGCTGCTACCACTGTTATAATATTATACTTTTTGCTAAGGAAAATAAATTTTCTGTTGTTTATTAAGGGAGTAAATTATGACTTTAAACTAATCGGTCAGGAACATCTAATTTTGTGGAGGAGGGGTTGGGGGTTTAAGATATTAATACAGTTATGCAGGGAATGTTTATACCATAATATTTATAGCAATATAATAGGAATTTCACAACAAAAAAAGCAATCACACAAAGAAGTAGAAAGAAAACCGGACTGTAGATATCTTTCACAAAAAACAGAATGCATGAGTCTTTCCAAAGAAAATGTTATTGATCCTCTTCAAACAAAACACGGGACCGTCCGAAACAATAGAAATTTTAAATATCTAGGCGAAATTATTACACCAATCAACGGCGAAAAAATTAGCAGTAAAAGAAAGAGGCAGGAAAATGGAAACAGCATTCAAATTTTGCCAGAACAAAAACAAATAAAAAACCATCTCCCTTCAGGTGAAATTCAGACACTAATGGTAAAACCAGAATGTTTATATACAGCTGAGATAATGTCAAAAAAATATCTAGGAGACATGGAGGAAAAAAAAGAAATTCCTAAAATAATTCTAAGCCCTGCAACGCGTTTTGGTTACTTGGTTTTCAAAGTTAACTACTGAAAACGTCCTCTCCCTTCCTTTGAGGTCCAAATTACCTTATATCCCTTAAACCAAACACCACTCCAGGTAACCAGCTCTTAATGAGTTAATTATAATAAACTGGTTTGGTGGTCATACATTAAATTATAAAAAGTGACTGTACACTACTTTAACTTAAACAGGTGGTCGTAAAGTCTATTTGTAACTCATCCATTTAAATAATTATAATTACCGCGGTGTGACATTCAATAGCCCTTCCCGAGGATCTCCGTAACACCATTTCCCGGAAACGTACCACGACGTACTAATTTAGGGAACACCACTGAATTAAATTAACTAAATAAAATTAGTGGACTCGACACAAGTCGTGTGGAGGTGTTCCGCGGCAATTTAACTTCTCTCGACTAATCGTCAGCTGTGTCACTGCCATCCCATTCAAAGCAATCAATAGTAAGCAGATTGTGAGTAAAATGTCGGTACTTGACGCAACCTGAAACGGAGTAAAGGAACTACTGATTTCACATACAAACTAAGGAGCAATTGAATTTATGAAAAATTCGAAAATATAATCACATCAAAACGAATGAATAGAATCACTTTTTTGACCACATAAAGAGAATGGACGACAAATTGGCCAAAATAATTTTGATCTATTACGAAGAAAAGAAAAGAAAAATTCCGAGAGTCAAGGAGTTTGCAAAAATTTGGATCGGCGAAATGGAAATCGAGGACAGAGACCGGTTCAGAAAAAGAGTCGCAGCAGTATGAGATATAACTACTGAAAAGATACCCCTATACAAAAAGAAGAAAAAGCAGAACCAATAGAAATAAACGAAAAATGAATTAAGAAATCTCAAAAAATTCAATAAGTGTTAACATTGTCCTCGCGATATAAACAATAAATAAATATCAAAAATTTTCGTCCTACGATCTCATTATAAAGAGTTATTTTAGTATCAGAAAATTATTAACAGAGTAATTGCTAATAAATATACGACTAAAGTAATGAAACAGTTGCCAGAATTTATTGATATGATTTGTGAAGTTGGCCAGGGACGAGGGTGTTAAACGCGGTTTCCTGACCCCACCGCAACCACCCTGGGAGTTCCTACACATATCACTACTCTGGCATTATGAATCTTTAACATCAGTTCCCGTCTTATCATCAACAACACGAATCTTTAGGGACTGGCAACATTAATATTGCAAAATAATGTCATATCTTCTCAACTCTAGATTTATTAAGTTCTATTAGATCTGAACCTAAACGTGAATACGGGCTGGCAATCCCGAGGGAACCTAGCTGGATCTACACATTTTTTTCATGCAGCCTTCAGTTAGAAATATCTATTTTATCGTTCCAATCAGGTTTTTCTTGACCAACTTTTTTTTTCTCAATTTTCTCAAAGTTATTTGAGCATTCGAGGGCTAAAGGTCTTTATTTGATGTTCTTTTCTTTCTTTTTTTACTTATCCAGTATACGAAGTATAGGGTAAATTTGCTAAACGTCAATAACTTCGATCTATATTTTTTGACTGATCTTCATGTTTCATTGCCTTAGGAAACCGAAAAATTATTTTCGACATGCCATTCGCTTGTCATCGTTATCGTCCGTACAAAATTTAAGATAAGAACATAAAATTTGATATAGTATCCTCATATTGAACCCTATTGAAAATCAGAAAAATCGAATTTAAAGTTTCAAAATGGCGACCATATTTTGTTCATATCTCTTGTGTTATAAACTTATAACAAGTTAAATTTGATTCAAATGACAGATTTCAATTTTGCATGTAATGGTACCAGCGCCAAGAGAAGTTAAATTCAAAAATGGAATTTCGAACTTTGACGTCAATATAGTACAGTTAGAACTAGCAGAACCTATTCGCCAACACGAGCGTAGCGAGTGAAATTTTTTCAATAGATACACATCATCTATGAGGCACGTTAGGGCCATCTAGCCCCATCATACAATGTAAATTCAAACACATCCTCTAAATGTAATGCCTAAAAGCTAGTTTCTTCCGATATGTAGGAAATGTAAATTATTTGGTAACTGTGTATCAATACTTTCTTGACGTCGGCTAGGCCCTAACGTAGATGTGTATCTATTGAAAAATCTCCATTCGCTACGCTCGTGTTGGCGACTAGGTTCTGCCGGTTCTAGTAACTCTGTTATATTTTCTTGGGTTCAAAATTCCATTTTTTCTTTCTTATAGTCGACAATAATAACGACAACGACGAGAGACATACTACACGTCGAAAATAACTTTTTCGTGTTCTTGAGATATGTGAAGACCAGTCAAAAAAGAGAAGTGGAAATTTTTGACAATAACCAAATTTACCCTATACGGGGTAAGTTAAACACATACTCACAAAACTAATCTAATTCTAAAAACTATATTGGTTATTTGACGAAAATTCATTAGTTTGTAGTTTGATTATAATTCAAAATTTGGAAATAACTACCATAAGAAAAGAGAAAAAAAGAAGATTTTTCTCAAAACTAGCTCAAATTATTTTGATAAATTTTTCTCTATGGACCCAAACAAAACGCAGTGTCCATTATCTATTCAAAAATACTAGTTTTTAGAGGAGCGACCAATACTTTTTATTTGGATTCTTAGAGGCTACACTTGAGCAAAATTTTATCGAAATAGGTAGAGTTGATTTTGACAAATTACTTCTTTTACAACAACCCAATAACCGATTTCTTGATTTTTACGGATAACTCACGAACCGGTATATTTTAAGGATGTGGTAGCAAATAAGTTTTATTTGGGTTCATAGAGATACATTTCAGCAAAATTTTATCGAAATAGGTAGAGTTGATTTTGAGAAATTACGTCTTTTATAACAACCACATAGTCTGGTTGATTTTTTAATCTTACAAATAACTCACGAACCAGTTTTTTAAATTTTTTTATTATTTTACTTTTTTATTTAATGGTGACCAATACCTTTTATTTGTGTTCTTAAACGCTACACTTGAGCGAATTTTTATAAAAATCGTCAAAGCCGATTTTGATAAAAGCAAAATGTGTGTTTTTAATGGCAAATAGAAATTGTATTCAAGATATACTGTAAACAAAATATTTCCACATAACAAATTTGAGCTATAAAAGTTGAGAAAAATCATTCCAAAAAATAATTTTTGGACTCAGAGGACATCAAAACTGATTCATATATTATCCGATTTTTTTCCCCAGAACATAACTTTCTCTATACTACAAGAATGCGAGAAAGTAAAAAAATTCACCTGTTACGCAATGTTTTTTAAATGATGAAAATTCCCCATATGTGTTTTTCTATTCACAAAAATTCTCTTTCGACCGGACAGTTACCTCTAAATGGTGTGTATTAAGTATAAAAAATTGCTATTTTAAATCTTTCCATCCCATAATATAATCTCCATTTTTCAATTTCTAATTTATTTCCTTCAATAAAGATTAATGTTAATCTTTTAAAAAAATCTACTACAATTAATATTGTATTTTAAAGTTTACCTTAAAGGTACCAGGCAGAATCTCCCCCCCCCCTCAACTCTTCAGAAAGTCCTGAGGGTGTATTGATTGATTGGGACCGAAGCAAAGGATTGAAAAGTCGGGTCACGCCTGCTATTTGCACCCGAGCAGTCCTTCAAAGTCCACAAAATGGCTCCTTGCTTTTAAATCATCCGAAAGTTATTTACAAAACAGAAATGTTGTCTGATCTAAAAGGAAACACGTGATTCATGTATTCAGATTCCATGTATTTCGGAATTTGTTTCTATTTTATAGTAAGAGGTTCGAACTGGGAGGGGAGGGGGAGGAAGTTTCACGGAGTTTCTTAAACATTATTTTTTTTATTAATCTGTTAAGAAGGCGTAAAAATAGATAAACGTTTAAAATATTGCACAAATTTTCTTATAAATAAAACCAAATAGAGGGTCAATTAATTTAAATGTTGAAAATCTTAGTAAATGTACTTTAACCTAACCCAGCCCCATCATACAATGAAATATAAGCTCACTCTCTAAATGTAATGCTTAAAATTAGTTCTCTTGGAACTATAAAATGTTATGTTGTATAGGTAGATCAAGGTATACAGTAGGGTGAGTTTGTTTGAATCAATTGTTACAGGTTTTTTTTTAATCTCGTTATTGTGTATAGCAATACTTTCATAACGTCGGTTAGGCCCTAACGAGCCTTGCAGATGTGTATATAATAAAAAGTTACCACTCATTTCACTTGTGTCAGTGTCTCGACTCTAACGGGCCTCGAATGTAAAAGAGCCTCCACCTGGTGACTCTGTCCTGCAGGATCTCGTATTTATACGAATATCACATTTCCTTGGGAAGTTAGGTTACCAAATCATATTTTAACAATAAATTCTCTATTTGTCATCATAGAAAGGTGTGGTTCGTAAAATTACATGCATTATTGTTATCTGCAAATTTTTATCTAATTTAGAGTGTTGAATATCACACGAGATACAAAGGAAAAACTGTTCAAAATGTTTTTCTGAATTTCAATAGGGTTCTATATACGAACACCATAGTTCCCTATAACAAATTTAATCTTCCTATTTTAATTTTTGAGGCCGCTATGTGTTTACGTACAGATGACAACGACGACGGATGGACGTCGTGTACAAAATTGTTTGTTCTGTTTCCTGAAACCATGACACGTCAAGATCAGTTAATAAACAAATGTCGAAACTCTGTGGATAACCATACATATCCCATACTACGAATACTGGGTAAGTAAAATCGGCAATTATAAATATATTGATTTATTTTTGTATGCAATTGGTGAAAATTGTTACTATTCGGGAATAATGTTACTTGTAAAATGTAACAAACAATACCGCAAATCTCAGTTTCAAATTATGAATCTAACCTCAAAGAATCTCGATTAACGCATAAACCTTTCACCTTAACCTCTGAATTGAGACTTGGATACAAGCATAAGAAAGACATCTAGACGGACAGATTTCAGATCAAAGATTGGCGTAGTTCACAGATTGCTCTGAAACAAATAATGGAACAGTATCTAAAATCTGAGGATGCAGATCTGAACATGTCCTGCCGATGTAACCTACTCACAGAGAAATTACAGCCTTAATCGAATGTGTCCGAGAAAACTAATCTTGTGATTTGAAAACAAAGATAAGAATATATTTATCTACACAGACAGTATTTATTAGTTAGGATTGTTACAGAATCACATCACAGCTGGGGGTCTGCAATGTTACTGTTTGTAGGATTTCTGATCAGTGAGTGGCCATGAATGTACAGACTGGCCGGTTAACAGAGCGTCAGGAGATAATATCTGAGCCGTTCTATGACATCTCCAAGAAGTGTTCTATAGACGTCTTCAGCACTTGAGCTCAAAAAGAGCACAAGAAAAGTTGGAGGAATGTGTCAAGTTTAAGTATGAGTAAACTTCCACTACGCGCTCTCTATAAAAAATTGTATCTGGCCTACTCTCGTTAGACAGTGATAATATAAGAAAGAGTTCACTACAGGACGCTACCACCTGAGTAAACATATGTACAGAATGAGTATCTTCTCTGTGCAGAATATGTAGCCAGGAAGAGGAAACTGTAGAGCCCTTGATCTTCGAGGAGATTCAGAGACATCAACTATCTATTTCCATTTGGAAGATCAAGAAGCTCTTTTAACTGATGTGCAAACTGTCCAATTGAAAATAACAAAACAAAATAGGACAAAAAATTTTAACTTTCAGCCTTTTGCGCTGAGACGCCAGGGTTTTTTTAGAATTAAAATCCTAATTAAATATAATCAAAATCTGGTTAGGAGGTTACAAATTAGTTGTTTCGATAGTGAGAAAAGTTGCCGATATTTAAAATATATTAAAAATAAGTTGTTGGGCGACATCATGGTACCAACGTCGTCTTTCTTGACGTCGGCTATGCTCTAAAGAGTCTAGTAGAAGTATATATATTAAAATACTTCACTCGCTTCGCACGTGTCAGTGTCTCGGCCCTGACGAGCCTTGAAGCTGTACATATTGTGAACGTGCTCCATTCGTGTCGGTGATTCGACCCTGCCGAATTTCGTAACTATATGAACAACAGATTTCCTTTGGAGGTCCGCGAAATTATCTGGTGTACATTTTTATCTAATTTATTGTAATAAGTTGAATAACACACGAGATATGAACACACTGTTTAGAACTGCCGCCATTTAGAATTTTTTAATTCGATTTTTCTGAATGTCAGTAGGTTTCAATATGAGCACACTATAGTACTCCACACCAAATTTCATGTTCCTGTCTTAAATTTTGTGGCCGCTATCGTCCTTATGTACAGATGACAACGACTCCGCCACGTTGAAAATCACTTTTTCGGCTTCTTGAGACCAAGACACATGGAGATCAGACAAAAAACTAAAATCGAATATTTTTGCAATTATCAAATTTACCCACCGGGTAAGTAACAATACTTCAATTTCGTTGCCACAAACCAATCGTACTATCATTGAGTTCTTATAGTGATTTTTAGGGGTAAGGTTAATTGAAGGAATGTGTAATTTGGCGGGGAGGTGTGACCGGGATTAGGGAAGGTGAAATCCTGAGGGAAACTGACAGGAACATTTGTCTTAAGAAAGGCACGCCACATCCCCCTCTATAATATATATCACTTCATTGTCCGAAGTATTGCTGTAATTTATAACTGAAGTAAAACGGATTGACTGGACTTTCCTATAGAGCTGATTCCAATATTCTAAATTCTAGTATTAAAGTTAATGTTTTAAAAGTTTAGCTACTTTCCAAATTTTAAAAAAAAATTGTATGATTTGCTTTTTCAAATATATTTTATTTAGTAAATGATTATTTAATTGAAATCATTTGCTAATAATAGTTATATAATAACAAAGTGTTTGTTTGTGTGTGAGTGTGTGTGTGCGCGCGTGTGTGTGTGTGTACGCGCGCGCGCGTGCATGCGTGCTTGTGTTTAATTAAATTTAAGATTTATTATTTGAAGGTTGCTTTGTTCCGTTCATACATAAACATAGCAAAAATAAGAACATATTATAAAGCAGTCTCCCTTAATAAAGCAGTTTTGTAAAACTTTGTCTTATCTGTAATAGTCTATAAAAGTTAACTGTAAAGTCTAAAGGTCAATATTTCTCAAATAAAAGGATCGAGCGAGTGCTAAAACCACACGACTTAGGATTCGTAGGCACTTAGGGAAAGTTATTTTTATAAAATAGAAGTTTTTAAAGCGGCAGTTTAAATTTTACAGACTCGCAAGTGAAATTTTAAGGGTCTTTGATTCTACCTATGGACCCTAATAAATAGAAATCAATGGAAATGTAATCCATCTCATATGTCATATGTCTCACATTTCATAAAAACTTATTTTAAAACTTATACACTACGTATTTCTCATTGTGTGGTTAAATTAAGTTGATTTCGTATTACAAAAAAAAAACCATAATATATGATTTTACACTACAATTTAACTTCAAATACAATTTTATTTTTTCAGATTAATTTCCCGTGTGAAAGTTAGATAGGGAGTGAGGAAATGATATTTGACACTTCAAATTTGGTCTAGTACCAACACATTTTTTTTTTTTTTGCGTCCAATAAACATACATATTCGTAAATGGAATAATTTTTATTTTATCTGATACCGTATACATAATATTAAAAAAAATATATTTCTCAACTCGATAGTTTTAATAGTAACAAAATTGGAGGTAGCTGATTATAGTAAAAAATATACTCCAATGAGTAACGATCAATAAACATTTCATGGCCATTGGAGTGGGAATTTTCTCGAAGCAAATTCCATTCCTGAAATTTCTACAATTTTAAATTCTCTTAAATCCACAATAATGCATCCAGTAAACCTACAAAACTTTGCTTTGCATGCGAAAGCTAGTCATATCCCATAAAATACGCAAAATAATTCCAAACACGCACTGTTGTGACACGTACGTTGTTTTCAAACAACGCTAGTTTAGATTTTTTCTAGTAAAATCTTCATTTCAAAGTACATTTCCGTAAATTAACTTGAATATAATTCCAAGCATTTAAATTCATACTTAGCTTTGTAAATCACTTTAAACAAGTTGATGGTACTAAGCCAGCCATTGGACAAACAGATCTTCTAAATGTAACGCCCAAAAGTTCATTTCTTGAGAATTATAGGAAATATTAAATTGTATTGGTAGAGCAAGAAGTCATATCCAGGATATTTTGATAAAACAGTTTCTGAATCTCGTAATTGTATCAATACTTTCTTGACGTCTGTTAAACCCTAAAGGGTCTCAGATGTAAAGTCCACACTCGCATCGCTCGTGTCCTTGAAAGAAGCTTTCATTCACTAGATTCGTGTCTAGACGCGGCCCTGCTGTATCTACTAATCATACGGAATATCGCATTTCCTTTGGAGCTCAGGCTTATACATTACATTTTTGACAATAACTTCGCTATTTGTTATTGAAGAGACGGAGGCAGACGACAACGACGGTTGACGGATGGCATGTCAAAAATCACTTATCGGTTTCCAGAAGCCATGAAAAGTAAAGATTGGTTAGAAAAAGTACGTCAAATTTGTTTGCGATTACCAAACAATATTGCATTAACGATCTGCATTTATACTGTTTTTTGGAGATCGCTGTACTACTAAACTCTTCCTAAATGGATCACTTTCAAGCAATAGTTGGTCCCCCACCACCAGAATCCTTGGGACCGGCCTCCGAAGAGGGTGGATTTTTTGGTTTTACTGAATTACCACCCGAGGTAAGCGTTTCCGTTATTGTTTTTTCCATTGCTATCAGGTCTCTTCATGAAGAGAAAAGAAACTGAGGAAATCCTCAGCCCCCCAGCACAGATCTGCTCGCTGACCCAATTTCCCGCTGGGATTGGTTACCCAACCTTCCATCGGGTTGCTCAGCTTAACAGGGGCACCTCTGGTAGGTTAAGTGCTGGAGTTGGAGTGAGAGAGGATAAGGAAACTTTCTTGTTAAGTTCCTATATATTATGTTGCAAGATATTCAGCAACAACACATCATCACTCCCATTCGCCCCCATGAAATAAAATAAAAATTATTCTGATTACGAATATGTATGTTTATTAAAAAATAATGTGTTGGCACTAAACAAATTTTAAAGTGTCAAATATCATATCCTCCCTCCCCATCTAACTTGAACACGAAAATTAATCTGAAAAAAAACAAAGTACTTGGATTTGAAAGTAAATTGCAGTGTGAAATCATATATTATAGTTTTATGTGTGACGAATACAACTTAATTTAAATACACAATGCAAAATGTGTAGCCTATAATTTTTAAAAGCTGTTTTTAAAAGTACAAAAAATTCAATAGCCATTAAAATATGGATGAATTTTCATTGCTTTTTATTTATTAGGGTCCGTAGGTAAAGCCAAAAATCCTTATAATTTCACACGCGTATCTGTCTGTCTCTACAATTTAAACTGCCGCTTAAAACACTTCGACTTTATAAAAATAACTGTCCCTAAGTGCCTACGGTAGTCTTGTCGTTATTGCACACGCTTAACACTTTTATTTAATAATTAGAATAGAAAAATACGTTGTTCAAAAGGAAAAACAAAATAAAATTTAAAATACCTACACAGAAAGAAATGCAGTCATTTTGAATGGCTGAAGTGTTTAGTGATGTACACAAGACGAAACGAGATAGTGCCACGAGACTTACATATATGGAGGAAACTATGTTTGTCTACAGTTATTGACAAAGTGGCATTTTGTTCATTTAAATTAGTTTGAAAAACATCTGATTTCTCAACAGTTTCACTTTGCCCACTACTTTGCACACTACTTTGCTCACTCCGAATGGCAACCGAACAAAACGAAATTTAGGTTAAGTTTATTTCAATTGATTTATAATATACAGGAAATGTCCCGTATGTAGGTTAGATTAATTCTTACATGTAAAATAACATAAGTAAACAACAAAACAACGTTTTAAAGTTGAAAAAGGAAGTAATTATTCATAAAGATGATTGACAGAAGTGCCACTTTCCTCACTAGTTGCACACATAACTATTTCTGTTGTCATTTTGATAACAAACATTTCCAGCTCGTTAAAAAAAAAAAAAAAAATTAAACAGATTTTAAAAACACACAAAAATATCATAGTTTATTCGTTATTATTTAAAATCTTTTATCAATGACAATCCGCATTTTTAAGGTCTTTAAAATTAGCTCCAAATGATCATTATGTGATCAAAAATCGCTATTAGTGTTTTTAGTTTATTATTACTCTTATGGGCATGATTTACAAATTTTGTAATGTTAATTTGTCAGTGAATGAGTGAGGTAGATCTGTTTTGTTTTGTTTTGTTTTTTCCAAGAATGTTATTTTTAGTTTAAAAAATGTTCATCACACAATCATTAAAAATATTACAAAAATATTATTATTTCTTGAGCCCTGTGGGTGAAAACACGAATTAAATATTTTGTGTACAAAAAGTCATGTCAACATGTGTTCAGTAACGGATATAGGTTATCAATAAAACGACAAATCCTTACAAACACATCCTAACAAACAAATCCTAACAAACAAATCCTAAGAAACAAATCCTAACAAACAAATCCTAACAAAAAAATCCTAAGAAACAAATCCTAACAAACAAATCCTAAGAAACAAATCCTAACAAACAAATCCTAACAAACAAATCCTAACAAACATCCTAACAAACAAATCCTAACAAACACATCCTAACAAACAAATCCTAACAAACAAATCCTTACATTTATTGTCAATAATTGTATGAGTAAAATTATTTGTCTTTCAAGACTTCAATAAAATTCATATTTACATTTTTACCATTGCGATAAAAACGCTTTTCCTGAAAAATGATATTTTGAAATGCCTTTAAAAACGTTTACATAGTTTTTAAAATTGTAAAAATATAACCCTATTGTAAATTTCTATTCCCGTTGTGTTAATTATCATTTCCCAAATGATAATTATTTTGTCTAATAAACTGTTACAAATTTATCATTAGATTATTTAGATGTTATAATTTCTAAAATGAATGTGCATAACTACTAAGTTTGACTTATAACTACCGAATAAATTTTCTGAACCAACCATTTCCTTCCATTACGTTTAACATAATTATATAATAATATTTAAAACAGATTTTGTCAGCAGCTGTATTACAACAATCTCTGGGTATGACTGTCCTTAGTAAAGGTTTTTCTGTTTTTTCCCCTTTCTCGTTTTTATTACCGTTTGAGCGTTTATTTTCAAAGAGTTGTACGTTTGATGCATGAAAATAAACGTCAACTGTTGGTAAAGATGCGTCGTTGGGAACAAAATTTATGCTAAACACATATCCCAGGCTATGAAGGAGTCGGCCACCCTATGCTTAGTGGCAGTTAAAAACCGCGCATGCGCTCTTTCTCGCTTTTTAAAGTACATTAAAGTTGGCAGACTTTGGCTCACAAATGTTATTTTTTATTAAGTCATACAGGGTGGTTCGTAATCAGTGTGCTGGACTTTAAGAAGCGGTTCTAGAAATCAAAATAAAAAAAAAGTTAAAATAAATATACGTATAAAAATGTTTCTTTTTCCGTCTGCTTTTAAATAACAAGTATTGAGATGTCGATCCGACATTTTGCAAAATATTTTATAGTGTTTGTTTCTTCTGAACTTCATAATCGTAGTTAAGTTTCCATTTAACCGTTTCAAAATGGTGGTTATTATATAATATTGACGCTAAATATCACAAAAAAATATTTTTAAAAAATATCACGATATACCTTTAAAAAAAATATACAAATAGATAGATAGACATTAAATACAGCATTTTTTAAAAATGGATTGATATCTGTCCTAAGTCCAAAACAGTTATTTTTGAAATTATATCTATCTGTCAGTTTGGGACAATATGTGCAGTGACAAACACCTCTTATAGCTCAAACCTGTCAGCCTATTTTAATAAAATTTGGTAAAGTAAATATACTTTGACTGTATCAAGGAAAGTTTTTTTCAACTCAAAATTTGGGGTAGGTGAAATAAAAAACAAAACAAAAAAGAAAATTATTGTTTTTATCATAATCGGCTTGTAATCTTACAAATTAGGGGGAAATTATAAAATGTTTAAATTACTATTAAATCACCAGTCTCCATTTTGAAACTGTTAAGAGAAACATTTTAACTTTTGATACCTTTCTGGGCAATTGATTATAACAATTAATATAACAATTATTCGTAACAATTATCAAAATTCCATAGTATTCCATAGAAAATTATTCTTGTTTATAATTATTACATTGACACTGTGCTTAATTATTTTATTGACTTGTTTTATTTGTGGTCCTTTAATTTCAAATTCCTTGTTTCTTAAGTTACTTGGTCTAATTTCACGGTTGGCTTTCCTCTTTTCTCTCATATTCGTCTTTACGTGTCATCACAATCCTTACAAACAATTCTATCGCCAGCTAGTTGATCAAGTACAACCCACAGAACTCCTTCCTCTCCTGACTTCATCTGGAGCAGAGGCTGCTCTGCAGTATCAATCTCGCTGCATTACATTCATACAAGGAAGGCTATTCGTCAGCTGAGACCTGTATGCGTACTTTCAACTTTCAGAAGCAGTCAGTCATTCCTCGTCATCTCCTACGTCATGAAAAAGTTGATTTCTCAGTGTCGACAGTTAACCCAGAGATTTGTATTTAGAGATAACCTCGTGCAGGAGTTTGTCTTTATCTAGGAGTTTTTAAGACCCCAAACAAAACGTATTTGTCGCCATTTCTCCATAAAATGCCCGTTCTTGAGTTATCGGTACAAACCATCAAATCTGTCGTGGTTATAATGTTATAAATATGTTATTCTTGAAAATAGGTTCTACAGATTTCTTTAAAAAATTTCACACGTTTTGTTCAATGTCTCAATATTGTTGTTTTGTTTTGTTTTTAGTTCAGAGACGCTGTTGGATTTGAGGTGTTTACAACATTAAATGGAGAATAGTGATGTTCTTGTAGAGTTTGAAGAAGAATAAGAAGAAGAGAACGTAACTAGAGTTACCGAAAATGATATCACTGAGACAATCGAAGAGAATGGAAGTTATGTAGCGATGCACAGTTCAGCATTTAGAGATTACTTCCTGAAGCGTGAAATCCTCAATGCGTTAGATGAATGTGGCTTTGAACATCCATCGGAAGTTCAATGCGAATGCACTCCACAGGCGATATCAGGTGTAGATTTATTATTCCATGCCAAATCTGGAATAGGGAAAACAGCTGTTTATGTGTTGGCAACTCTCCAACAATTATTAGCCCCTGTAGAAAATCAAGTACACGTTTTGGTAATGTGTACCACGAGGGAACTGGTTCTCCAGATTTGTAAATAATATATGAGGTTTTCTAAATATTTGCCTCAGATACAGTAGGTACTTTTATTGGAGGCTTACCAATTCAGAAAGATTTAGACATTTTGTATTACAACTGCCCGAATGTTGTTGTTTGGAACCATTCTGGATTAATTGTAGTAATAAGGATATTGTAGTATTGTAATAAGACAGGATATAGTCATTCTTAATAATAATTGTTAATAAATATTAATTGAGTACTAAACCACTGATTTGATTATATTGAAAGTTAAAGAACCCAGGCATTTTAGAGGAGCCAATCCAAACAATACCCCTGGCAGAATTATCGCGTTGCTAGCTGAAATATGTTAAATTTGAACCATTTCATTTTAGATGAATGCGACAAACTGTTGGAAATTTTGAATACGAGAGATATACGTACAGCAAATATTCGTAAACACACCGCACGATAAACAAGTAATGATGTTCAGTGCAACACTCAACAATAGTAGACGACTTCTTCGTAAGAAATTCATGCAAAACCCGATAGAAGTGTCCATTGATCATGAGATAACATTAATTCTCCATAACATAAAACAACAATACATGGAAATGTATAAAGAAGAAAAGTACGTAAAACTGATTAAATTACTTGTTCACTTAGAATATAATCAAGTAATCGTATTTGAGAACACAGTGCATAGATGTATTAATGTCTTTAGCTAGAGCGAAATTCCCAGTTGCTGCAATACACAAAAATAATGCCACAATTAGTTGAAAGACGGAAAATATATTATAAATTTAAAGATGTTCAGAATAGTACATTAGTTAATGATTTACTTGGCTTTAATATGAGTTTTAAAAAGTTAATTTTGATATGCCGCATGATTACGATAGGCCTACACAGAGTCTCTCATTTTGAGAGTTTGGTACGAGAGTTTGGTGATATCTTTTGTTGTTAATAAGAGAGACTTTTTTTGAAAAATCTTCAAGAAAGGTGTGGGGTAAACATTACTGACCTACTAGAAAAACGTTTATATGAAGTACTATTTGTATTTTAATGAACTTCACTACTGGTTTATTTTTTTGTAATCTTAAGTCGTAAAAAGAAATAAAATAAAATTTAAAAAATCTGTTTTTAAATAATTGAATATTGCTATTCCCTTTTTACTTTCTTACATATATGTATATTAAAAAAAGTTATATAAATCATAATAATGCAGTAGTTGCATCATCCGAATGTGAGGTTTGGGCCCCTGCGTTTGTGCGAATATAACGACCCTACCCGCAGCCACTATGAACGAGTGCATAATTAAAATATAGATAATGGGTATAGAATGTTTTACGGATAGATGCGTTTTAAGAACCCCAGAATCCAAAAGAGTGATGTCCGTCTATAGTATGTGCAGTGCTCATAGCCCAAACGCCTGAACCAATTTTAATCAAATTTTATATTTTGGCATATTTTGTCCATATCTCAAGATATTTTTCTCATTTTTTCGATTACCCAAACTTTGGTGATAATTGGCGTAAAGAAATGAATTGTGTCTAATCTTGCTCAATACAGCCTCTATGGGCCCAAGCAAAACGATGTCATCTCTCCAAAATATTAGCTTCGTGAGTTATCGTAACAAAACCCCAAAAAATCCGTTTTGGGGGCTGTTATAAGACTCGCAATTTCTCAAAATCAACTCTACCGATTTCGTTTAAATTTGTAGTTCAATATGAATATCCATAACCCAATCAAGTTTTAAATGATTGTGGTTCGGGAATTATTAACAAAAAATACAACTTAACTTGATGACGTGTTTGTGGCACAAGCGAAGTAAGTTTACACCTTATTTTAAAAACGTATATAGATATTTTAATAAAACTGCGTCCATAGTTTATTTTAACTTTTGAGTGACAACTACAGAAATGACATTTTTGGAGACGATTAGTTTTGCATAGTTTATTTGATTTTGAAGACGGATGAGTAAAACTACTTGTGAAATGTGTTTGCATCGTTTATTTGTTTGTTTTTTTTCGATGTTATTATTTAACCTCCTAACGGACTTTTCCCAAAGTTAAAACCTTAGTATTAGATTCAACTACGTTGTGACCGTCCCCACTTCTTTTGACCAGTTGGAAGCTCCGGCTGGCTTGAGACCGCTTACACTTTAGCTGAATCTTGTCAGGATGTGCCAAGGAGTCGGGTTAGGACGCTAAATGAACGCATGCAACGCAAGTTAAATTAAATGTTCTCTTTTATTCTAGAACCTAATTAGAAAAATACAGTAATAATTATAATTTATACAAAAGACATAACGGTTAGATAAAAGGCCTTAATAGTGGCCGAAAAGCATACCGATTAATTTAGATAGCACGTGGCCGAAAAATGGACTGACCTCGCCCGTTCCGTAGCGGTCTGCCGTTCAACCTTCTTCTCGCGGCTCTCTGAACTGACTCTCTCCCGGCTTGCTGATTCAAAGTTAAGACCTTAGTATTAGATTCAACTACATTGTTCGGACTGTTTTTGAATATAAAATTTACAATTCTACAGGATGTGATTGTTTAATAAAACTAAATTGATTTGAAATGTGTTAATGCAACAGAAAGTAGCCAGATTCAAAATAACATATGAAAAGTTGAACACATAATCTGTATTTAAACAGGTCGATGGAAGTCATCATGGTAGTTTACTAAATAGACAAAAATTCGACCTCCGTTGTTTCACTGATCTTCACGTTTATTAATTGAGCTCAGAAAACCGAAAAGTGATTGTCGACACAACACACCATTCGTCCGTCGTCGTTATCGTTATCGATAGCACCTACAAAAATTATGAAAGGGAGATGAAATTGAATATAGGGGGATAATAGCCGATATTTTTGGGAAAAGGGTAAAGAAAACTCTTTGTAAATTATAATTATTGTTTTAGGAACTATATCTTTTTAGGTTAATTTTGTCTTACTGCTGTCATATTCTATTTCGAAAAATGTACGAATGGCTATCCCCAAAGCGGGCTATGCCTTTAGGGGAGCCGGGTGTTTTTTTTTTTTTTTTTTTTTTTTCCTCTTCCAGAAAAATGGGGTATTTTTTTTTCTCTGAACTATATTATATTTTCCATTTAAGCAAATGTTTTTTATACTTTTAGTTAAATTTAAAAAAAAACATTCATAGGCCTAATGTTACTCATTTAACCTTTGGAATTGTATAAAAAAATCTCTTGTATGTATTTAACTGTATAATATTTAAAGAGAAAAATTTATACGTAACATGTAAATAAGTGTTATTTCAAAAATATTTTGTCTGAAAATTATTGTTATTTTTATCGAAGACAATTTATGTAGAATATGTCTCAAAAAGTTGATTTAGTATGGACTAAAATTCAGGTATTTTGAATATGTGGTAACGAATAATGGTAAAAAAAAAAAAAAAAAAAAAAAAAAAAACTTTACCTTAGCCGCTGTCATTAACAATTTTGTATCATATTACAAAAATGTATTATATTTCTTAGAACGTTAATTTTTTGCGCTTTTGGTATGGATAATTGTGAAAGTTCATGTATCATTGATAGGTTTTTAATTAAATAGAATTTGTGTTTTTTGTTTTTTATTTATTATTTTTTTTTTTTTTAAATCTCAAGGAAATTCCTAAATATTTATATTTACTACAACAGTGTTCAGTAGCGTTTTAAAATCCACCCCGATTTTTATTCATTAGCCAAAATTTATAACCAAATTATTTTTTTGAATAAATTTCTTGTATATACAAATTTACAAAAGTGTTTTAATTGAATGTACTGGTTGTGATGCAATAAAAATGAGACATATCCATTCATTTTATTTTTACAATTCAAAAATTATCTGTAAATGAAGTTTAAATTATAAACTGTATCAACTTTATAAATTGTCTTTATATTTCTGTAAATATTGTTACTGTAAATAGAAGAAAGAAACAAAGAAATTAAGATAATGAAAAATATATTTTTTAAAAAAAATATATTTATAAGTTATAAAATACACGTTGTAGAGCTTTTAACTTAAAATACGTAAAGTAATTTTAAATTCTATCAGTGATGATAACAAAATTCACCGATAGATTTTTAATATCAGGAACTGTTTCTATTTGACCCGAGATAAATATTATTTTTATATCCCAGCAGAGGATCGAATATTGTTTGGTTTGTGCAAAAATATTAATAGAAAACTTGAACACAAAAATCCAACATTTAGTGAAGATTGAAAAAGGTCTATACAATACACAGGTCATATTGAAAAATGTAATGCAGATACACTGGTTACAATGGTTTTAAAAGATGTTATAATATAGTACATAATATGTGTGTACAACAAAGTATTGTATTATTTGTGTAATACACATGTTATTTTATTTAGTTAAATAGACTCTCTTAATTTTGTTGACAAAGTCAGGATCTGAAATAAACTAGTACAGTTTAATTATTATAATATATTCATTTTTTAAACTCATATATTGAAGCCGTTTGAGACATTAATATTTCAAGAATGTGTAGTCATAAAAGAATATTTCCTCATTAATTTTTACATAATTTAAAGAACTAAACTAATTTTCTCCCTTTTCATTAACATTTCGCATGTTTATTAGTGCTTCGAAGTGTAGAAAAACGCATTTCAACCATATGAATACAAACATATTCATTATAATAAAATTTGAGAATTTATAATACTGGGTAATGAATAGTAACCCTTCTGAAATATTTAACATACATATCTTCAAACAATTATAGGACCCAATACAATAATGAGACTAAACCTTTCAACTCTACTTATTTTTCTTTGCCTGATCTCAATTAAAATGTAAAACGGCTATTGTATTAGAGTGTAATATAATTTATATATATATATAATATTGTCTTATAATAAACCTTCTCTGCCGAGTGGTTATTTAAAGAAATAATTATTAGTTGTAGAGTTCTTTTAAATCATTACCTACTGCAAGCAAGTTATTGAAATCAATGTCCTTTATCTCCGTGTCCTTATTTGTTTAGTTCACCTCTAATCCTCAACTCCTGTTCTGTTAGGCAGCAATATATACTTTCTATCAAGTCGTTTTATTTAAGTAAACTTACAAACAGGGAACATTGAAGAGAGCAAAACGTTGAATGATTAATATTTATTAAAACCAATTTGTATTTTTTTTTTTTTTTTGACTCCTCCGTTAGAGGAAACCATAAAGCAGAAAAGGTTTTTGTTGTTCGAAGTGAAGTATTTTCTTTTTTTTTTAACTGTCGCATTTGTGTAGCAACTGTTTTAAACAAAATTACCGTGTTTCATATCTTTCCCCTTTAAATACCAACACAATTTAACATTTTCTACAACACTCAAGAAAACAACTTTTGGGCATTACATTTACAGGAGCTGATTGTATTACATTTTATGATAGGGCTGGGTAAATACCATGATGACACCTATCAACGTCCGAATCAATAGTATGAACAATCCATCACTATACGATAAGTTTAAATCAAACAAAAATGAGTTAGCCCTTACCTCCAGACTGTGATGTACCATTGTAACTTTTACTCGGTTGTTTATTAAGCTACAATTCTTGCTATATAAAAGTTTTTACTCGTCCAATCAACTTCTCCCCTTTACTTTAATCACGTTAAACAAAAACTCAAAATTGACAAGGGATAGGCTACGGAGTTGTAACTCATGCAAAACTAAGGCCAGATAAGTAGAAAAGTTTTCTCTCTGGATTTTGTAATGACTGCAGTTTCCTGTTTTATATCCTGTCTGTAAGAGTCCTGTGGGACGCCATGTTCCCGGGACTTATTGCGGGATTAGCACGGAGACTTATTACATCCCAGAACTGCCGGTTGTAGGTTAAAGTGCAGTGTAACATTCCTTTGTGAGAAATGCATATATATTCTTCCATATAAATGGGGAATTTTAATAAACGGGAAATATTGTATCAAACTTTTCCGTATACAAAGATAACCACCGACTTTAAAATTTGAGGTTAAATGGCATAACAGAAACTAGTAAATGGTGGAGAAACATTGCACAAACTCTCTCACTTTAACAATCTTCAAACCCAATAAACACGAACAAAAATGTCAATTAAGCCATTGACGCCATCTTGCATAACCTTGCGTCGATTGTGCCATAACTCGTAAATCATATTTGATTAAACTCGAGCTTTTATTGACGCCAGTCAAAGTGCAACTTGTTTTTTTTTTTTTTTTTTTTTTTTCTTAATTATTTCTAAACCGTATTATTTCTTTACTTACGATTTTTAACACGGGCTTAGGTTATTAATCTTTATATTTCATTAAAATTTGAAGGAAATCGGTGGAGTCGATTTTGAGAAATTACGTTTCTTAACAGCCCCAAGGTCGATTTAAATTTATTTCTTTAACTCACGAATCAGCGTTTGAGATGACGACACATATATTATTTTTGTGTCCTTAGAGTGTAAACACAATGGTTTAAGCCAATATTGAGGAGGGAAAAGTCCCCGGGTTATGGTCAAAATATGACAACATACCAAATTTGATTAAAATAAGATGGCATTTCCGAGGTCTCTAGCTGGATCTACAAATTTTTCATGTAGTCTTGTTTTAGATCCCTCTCTTTCTATCAGGTCTCTCTTAACATAACATAACAACTTTATTGCTTTAAAGTACAGTGTACATAAGCAAGATGTTGACCATTTACAAAAATAACATATTTTAGGACATTGTTCATTTTTATACTTAGTTTTTCTATAACTAACTTTCCGGTGCATTTATAATACTTACAAAAATATTTTTATTCCATTATAACACGTAACACAATTTTAGGAATCGAAGTAACCAAATTATACGAACTACAATAATATCAGTACATTTACAAACGAGTTAGTTGTTTGAAGATATTTTACCAAATTAATTTATTACATTAAGTTTAAAATAGATTTTCTAAGTTTTAGGCTTTACATAACAAAATGGTAAAGCAGTTATAGACAAACCTTGTTTAGTTAAAAATTGCTTAGTACTAGACTAGTTAAAACCCGGTAGTGTCCGTCTATAAACGTTATCATTTGTAGAGGCAAGAAACATTAAGATAGGAACTTGAAATCTGGTATGCCTATAGGGGATTAGAGTGTGCTTATTTAGAAACCTATTGAAATTCAAAATAATTAAACTGAAAATGTCAAAATGGGAGATAATTATTCCCGTCTCGTATTCTAATAAATATTATTATTATTATTATAAAACTGTTGATGTCAGTCACCAATTCCATACTTTTGTACGGCGCAGAGATATGGGGAGAGACTCCGCAAAAAGAGTTTCATTGCAAAAGAATAGCCAGGGTGTAGTGGTTACCGTATGCAGTCTTAGAGTATGCAGTGCTTACCGTTCTGTATCAGAACCGGCAGTACTAACCATTACAGGAACTATCCCAGTGGATCTGCTAGCACTGGAACGAAAGACTATTTACGAGAGAAGACGTAACGCTGAAAGAGCCGGTGAAGTCATCGGCAGAGTCAGGATCGCGGACGAAGAAAGGGCTGTGACCATGGATCGGTGGCAACAAAGGTATGACGCGGATTGCCGAGGCAGATGGACTGCGCGTCTTGTACCAAATGTGATAGGTTGGATAGAGAGAAGTCATGGGGGAGGTAAACTATTATTTGACCCAACTGCTGTCTGGACACGGTTACTTCCGTTCCTACCTGTTCAAACAAGGAAGAGTAAAAAGCCCTATGTGTCTCGCTTGCGGACAAGCCGTAGACAATGCAGAACACACATTGTTCATATGCAGCCAATGGAGCCTACAAAGAGGAGTACTGAGAGAAAAGATCGGAGAATTCACCCCCGAAAACATGGTAGAGCTTATGCTGAAGAAGGAGGGTAACTAGGATGCAGTAGCTAAGTATGTGGAGACGATTTTACGGACGAAGAAACAAAATGGTCTGGTCGACGACAAAAACACGTGAATCAACAGCAGCATTAACAGAACAGAGCAAACGCCAATCTGGCGACGAACAGCCATCTTGAGTAATGCTAACGCGGGTCCAGGATGGAAATCTCAACGAGGTTTAGATAAAAGAGGAAGGGTTTTAGTGGGTCGTACAGGTGGTACAGCCCCACACAGCAGTCGGTCTCGCTGAGCCACTGATGGTGCGGATGCGCATTTCCCCCCTCTTCGGGAAAAATATTATTATTATTATTACTACTACTACTAGCCGTTTCAAGTTAATAATTTTAAAGCTTTTCTTCTATTTTAAAATCGGTAGATGTACGGATTCATATTAAACGATATGAACATAGATATCTACTAGTCATAAGTGATACGCCTTATTTATCTTATATGATAGGTATCACTAGTGGGTATTCAAATCGTGTTGTAGTGGTGTACACCAATACGATAACGACATCTATCGTAAGATATATTAGGCGACACCCTCGACCTATCTCATCGCTTAGTATCGTGCGATATTTCAAAGTGGCAAGCTGTTTTAAATATAGAATAATGCTGAAGATTTAAGTTTCTTAATTTCTTTCATCAATAATGTTAAAAAATACCTCTTTTTTATGGAATTATAAACTGAAAGACACGAGGCGATATATTTGGTCCGAAAGACCGTTGCATCCAAATTGAAAAATACAAGTGAAAAATCACGTTTTTCAAGGGGAGGTGTCACGAGGTGCAATAAGAAATGAAAACTTGCAGGGCCCATTCTAACATTTTTTAAATTTCTTTTCCGTTTGAGACAGTTTGCTTGAAACAACGGCGGATTTGTGTCCCACTTTCATTAATTTATACGAACGACTGCACCCAATTATCCTTCTCTCCCTTCTAATGTTTCTCAAATTCAAATACATCACGAAAACGTCATCTTCACTGTAAGACCTCACGATTACAACAACAAAAATCTCCTACCAACAGATCGTATCGCTTGGATGTGCAAAATAATTATCTTAAGATAAAAGTCACGCATCGCAATGATCTTATCGCTCTAGTATGTAACCAGCTTTAAATGACGATAACCCCTAATTGGTAGCCTAATTTATGTATTATATTTTTTTTATAATTATTTAACGTGATCTAAATAGAGCGCAGCGAATCGAAACTGTAAATACTTATTTAAGCTATTTACACAGCGCCCAACAGATGGCAACAGCGCATGATGACAATAAAAGTAGAGTCGGAGTGTGTAAAATTACGAGGACATGAGATATGTAATGAACTTGTGAGGCCATGTGTGTAAGTGTGTGTAATTACAAGGACGGGGATGGGTGTGTAATGAAGCTGTGATGCCATGTCTAACTCACGCCGTACCATGACAAACGACAAGCAACTACCGTAGCGTACACAATCAATCATATCAACACACTTTACAACCCCCTCCCCCTCCCACCCTATAATACAACATCCCTCTATTTACACACACCCTGAAGAAAGGGGGGAAGTATTAAATTAAATGTCGAAAATAAACAAATCTATTGGAAACGAGGGATTGACACGATATAAGTCAGAAACTTCTGTTTATTTGTAATCTTTGAATAATAAACGGTTCAAAAATACTGCACAAACTTCCTCACTCACGCATCCTCAAAACCAAATCAAAACTAAACAAAACAATTCTTCACCAAATTGGTAGGTTAGGTTAGATACGATTAAGTATATTCGGTTGGGTTAGCTAAGGTTATGTTAGGTAAGATCAAGTTAAGTTGATATAAGTTAGGTTATTTTAAGCTAGGTTAGGTTGTAATTTGGGACTCATTTTCGACAACAAGATGGCTATGACGGTACATGTGTGTGAGATTACATAGAAGGCTCTGGGACATATAAAGTACAGTTTGTGTTTTGACTACCTTATTTCCATTTGAAGCTCATCTTAACACTTTTCGGTTTTCGCGATGCGATGTGATAGATGTATCCTCTGTTTTTGGGCATGGTGAGTGTTGTGGGCTCTCATTGAATGATTCTAAGTGGAAATACTCAGCCCAGACTGCAGCTTGCATGTTTTTGGCAAAAGACATGTTTGTAGTATTCTTGTATCTCCAAGGTTGCGATCTTCGTTAGTCGGTTTTTCCCGCCATCATTACTTTCATCTGGTAGCAGCGATTATTTATTTCAAAACTTTCAGTCTGGAGTCCATTCTTTTCTGAATGTACCCCACACATGTAAAACATTGTAAAAATAGTTCTCAACTATATGTAGAAAGCTAGGCAATTATCATGAAGCGCAGTGAACCCTACGCTCAGTTAGGTCCTATAACTTTAAAACTAGTTCTCAACTGTACGTAGAAAGCTAGGCAATTATCATGAAGCGCAGTTAGATCCTAAAACTTTTAAACTAGTTTTATACATTCTTTTTACACATTCTAATACCGTAGACACATATCCCTTATATCATTTTAAACAGGAGATTTCGGACTATAATTTAGAATAAAGAACCGAAATTAGATTTTTTTTCCCCTTCTATATTTCAGGAAAGTAACTTAGCGAAAATAACTTTTTTCTAACTTTACCGATCCGAAAAAATCGTCGCAGCTTCGGAGCATTTTACGATTAAAGTTGGAAAAAAAAATTTTTTCAAATAGGTATCTAATTTTGTTTGCAAATAGGTATCTAATTTGAGTACCATACCTGCAGCTGGACAAGTAAGACATATAATGTGGCCACAAACAATTTTATTATTTATGTACGACGAGTCATACTCCGATTTTATATGTGTTAGTGTTTTTTGTTACGTGTCTATGTGTTAGTGCGGGCCTGATGAAGCCGACAGTGTTCGGCGAAACAGCGCTGTAGCTATAACCAATATAAGGACTGAGGACAACCTCTAAGGTAATTAACTGTATTAATTTTGTTTGGTTATATGATACATTTAGGTAGTAAAAAATCAATTTATGAGACAATGTATACTATTGTTTGTTTAAAAGAAAAACTATAATTTTTAATAAGATTAGTATTTTTGTTGTATTTAATAAAGAAAACACCTGTAAGTCATAAGTCTAAGTTGTCTTTTTCTTAGAATTACCGTAAGGGGCTCACCTTTTTAGCACGGGCTTGGCAATCCCGAGGGGTCCTTACTGGATCTAATTTTTTTCCGTAAAATATTTGTTACATCCTTCTCTTTTATCTTTCCTATCAGGTTTCATCTTCTTTTCTGATCCTGACGCTATTAGAATATTCGAGGGCTAGGATTATCTTATGTTATAATATTATTTTATGATTTTTTCTCGAAGTACCAAAAGGTTTTTCGCCTTTAAACAACACTGAAAATATTGTTTTACGATTCTTTCCCCCAAAGGTGGTATTTCGATCGTTTTTGATTGTATAAAAATCAAATCAAATTGTAGATAATAATTTTAAATGACAAAAATTCAACGCCTTTTTAAAACATGCCTATTTACAGAGTTAACGGGAAAATACGACATTACTGGAGAGGGGGGATTTAAAACGTGTGATTTGTGTAGTTTGTCCTCTGTCGTATGTCCACTGCTCTACAGCCCCAAAAGCGTGGATTTATTCAAATTTGATAAATGGGCATATTTTTGCATTATTTCTTAATTATTTTCATTTTTGTTACACAGTAACATAAAATTGGGGGTGTAGATGCTATAAAGCAAAAACAAAAAATTACAATTTTCAAATCGGCTCCAACGATTTCGATCAAATTTCTTTTTCTCAGCAGGCTTCAGGATTCAAACAAAACGTATTTGTTTTATCCCTCCAAAAATTTCAGATTAAAGGTACAAAACCAAAAAATCTGCGATAAACGAAATTTCTTCTTCAAAGTCATAGTGACATGTAAACATTAATGACACAAATACGTGTGCAAAATCCCAGGTAAAAAAAAGTTACAGATCAGGAATAATTAGCGGAAAACAAAAATAAATCTTGAGACTAATTTGAAGCTCCACTTTAATCTAATACGAATTACGTTAAAAACTCGTTTATGGCACAAGCTAAGGTGTATAGACCCTATTACATACAGGTGGTTCCACGTAGAGGAAATATTTTTGAATTAATATGAAACAAACTTTACACTTTACAGTTATGTTACATAGATACGTAAAATTTAATTTTTGTATGGTCAATCGAAGCAAAATGGTAGGATAACAAAACAATAGTACGTTTTCACCAAAATAATTTTATTTGCTTAACCATTACAATTTTTTTTATTATTTACAGATAACATGAAAATGTGCAAAACTTAATACAGAAAAGTAACAGTAATAAAATATTAATGATTTATGTGTGATGTGTGATATGTGTAATTTTAAAACAATGAATTTTTCAATTTAACAAAAAGTGAACGTTGTTCTTGGGCTATTGCTCTTGATAATGAATATGAAGGGATAAGGTCTTTTTAAATAAATTACACAAATGTGGTTCCTCCATCAAGAAAATCCGTTCATAAATGGAAAACTATGCTACTAGAAAGTGGATCAGTTTCAAAGAAATGCAATAGATTTTCTACCACAGAAAAAGAAGAGCTTGCATGTGATACTTTACTGAAATATCCAAATAGCCCTAATTCACTTAGACAAGCTTCATACGCTATTGGGATACCAAAGTTGTCAGTTCAAAGGTATGCCATGAAAAACAATATAAATTTTGTAAAACACATTTTAGTTCACGGACTGCTGGAAGATTATGCGGACCCAGACAGACGAGTGGAATTTTGTGCGAAGGTAATTGAAAAGCTTGGAAAAAATGCCGAATGGTATGATGGAATTATATTCTCAGATGAAACTACATTTTACCAAACAGTATCTATAAACAGATATATGTGTAATTATTATAATACACAAAATCCTCATATCTTACACGATGAGGGCTTGAAATCAAAGGTTACAACTGTTTGGGCTGCCGTCACCAAGGATGGTGTTTTCTCGTATGACATATCCCATCAGACAATAATTGGAGACAGATGCGGTAATCTATATTAACTGATCACATAGTTCCTCATCTTACTCAGCCGGAGATGAGGAACTTTTTCCAACAGGGTGAGCTCATCCTAAATATGCTAATGTGACCAAAGCAGTTTTAGATCGAGATCTTCCCAACCGTTGGATAGGTCGTGGCAGCAACTTCATTGACTGTCCACCATGATCTCCAGACTTGACTGTTTGCCATTTTTTCCTATGGGGCTTTCTGAAATAAAAAGTTTATTCTCACCCTATAACAACAGATGATGAATTAATGACGCTGATTTAAAAGAAGAATTACCTCAGAAATTGTTCAAAAGTGCTTGACTTTTTCTGTTTCGTTGCTATCAATGCATAGCTATTGATGGACATTATTTGAATAATGGTCAAATTAGGATCATTAATAATTTATTACTGTTATTTTTCTTTATTAAGTTTTACACATTTGCATGTTATCTGTAAATCAAAAAATTTTAATGGTTAAACAAATAAAATCCTTTTTGTGAAAACATGCCATTATTTTCTTTTGATTGATCATAAAAAAATAACACTGGAGGGTACATTTTTTACATATCTATGTAATATGACTGTAAAGTATGAAGTTTGTAGTGTTCCATATGTCTACCACAGGACACCCGAACTTAAATATTTTTTTATTCGCGTGGCCCATATTAAAGTTTATTTTCATTTTTGAATTGACAACTACCGACCTTTTAGTTTTTGATACGAATAACTTTGGTTAGTTTCGAGAATGGGTAAATGAGAAAGTTTCTGCAAATGTTTTTCCACAGTTTATTATTTGTTTTTGTGTCCATTTCTATTGTTGAATTGTATTCTATTATGGATTTAGGCTGTAACTTTATGCCTATGCTATTATTTCAGATAAAATTGCTAAATATATCAATTACATTACTATGACTGTTGTATCGGTTAAAAATGTCTTTTACAATGTAAACGTTCCCCTGAAATAAGTGCTTTATGTTTCATCTATACCGTTACGTTGCGAGGGTTGCCTAATGTCCCAGGGGCCATTGCTATGCACTACCTTTGATGTGCTGATTTTGACGCCCATTTGACACGCTGCACAAATTGCAACCGGAATCAAATCAACTCCGTTCTGCGGATAGAATTGTCTTTTAAATTTCTATAACCAGTCTAACTTTTTCCCTAAAAAAAAAAAAATAAACTCAAATATATCTTAAGATTTTGTTTTTCTCTCCCTGTTCAAAGGCAAAACACCTTCATCATCGCCTTTTAAAACAAGTTGATCTGCGCCAATGTGGTACTTACCCAGCCTCTTCATACAGCGTAATACAAGCGGATCCTCTAAATATAATGTCCAAAAGTTGATTTTATGTGTATTTGTTGGAAATGTTAACTTTTATTGTTCAAAACAGTTGTTACGTAAGTTTTTTGAACTTGGTAATTGTGTAGATCACTCTTTTGACGTCGGTTAGATTAGGTAAGGAGGTTATTTTAGGTCGGGTTACGTCATTTTAGGCTAGGTTAGGTTGTATTTGGTAACAAGATGGCTATGAGGGAGCTTGTCAGTGATATTACACAGAAGGCCTCATAGATGTATCTACATTATCACGTAACCACTCGCTTAGCTTGTGTCAGTGCCTCGGTCCTAGCGGACCTAAAAGCTGTACAATTGTGTAGGACCCAACACTCGTGTCGGTGACTCGCTCACTAGCCCCTGACGGGTCTCATAACTTTACGAATATCACATTTTCTTGGAAGTTTGGAGTTCGAAATTACATTTTATACAATAACTTCTCTATTTGTTATCGTAGAAAGATGAGGTTCGTACGATTACATGCGGACTTGAAATCTGAACATTTATATCTCATTTAGTGTGTTACAAGTTGAATAATATTCTCGTTATGAACCAAACAAAAATGTTTAAAATGGCAGCCATTTTGAGATTTTCATTGCATTTTTTATGAACAAATACTCTCCTATACCAAATTCCATGTTCCTGTCATACAATTTGTTGTCGCTATCCTACAGACGACGGACAGACGGCATGTCAAAAATCATAAAGATCAATCAAAAAACTATAGTAGACCTTTCTTATAATTTAACCTACCCAACTTATTGCAATACTTTTTAAAGCAAAAAGAAAAAAAGAATGAAAAATGAAGACTCCAAGCCCCCGAATATTCTAACAGTGTTAAGGTAATAAGAGAATAAGATTTAGTCGAGAGACACCTAATAGGAAAGATAAAAGAAAGTGATGTAACCCTAGATTATATGTAAGTAAATGTAAATCCAGTTCGGATCTCTCGGGATTGCCACACCCGTTCTCACTAGAGTTAAACCCCTGATGGCTCCAAATTTCAGATTAAAATAATTAGCATAACTTCAAAAATCGTCATTAACGAATTTTTAAAATTTATCAACATATCATTAATTGTTGCTAATTGTCTACAACACCTAAGATTAACCTAAAAAAATTTTTGAGCAAGAAAAAATAATGAATCATTTTGTTTTCAATGGAAATCTATTTTACAAAAAAAAGTATTGGAAAACAAGATCTGTATGAAAAAAAAACTAGAGGAACTTTCCTCATTCAGCGGCAGCCTTCATTCAAAATACATGCATTACGCATTACTACAAAACACAGAAGTTTATGATATTAGTTGTTACATATTATTATTTAGTGTGTCGATAACTCAGTTGTTCTTTAAGACGCAGGAAAATGTTAAGGTAAAAATTTGCAGAATTGAAAAAATCTTGGTTGTGGGCTAATCTTGTGTCATAGCTAATTAATTGCCAACGTTTACACTGTTTTGTCGATAACTTGGTTATCTTTTAACCTAGAAAAAGAATTTTCAAAAACTTTAATTTTTGTAAAATACATTTCTATTGATAACAAAAACATTCATTATTTTTTCCTGCTCAAATTTTATTCTATGCTAATTTTGGGTGTTGTAGACAATTACCAAGAATTAATAGTCATCAGTTTTTTTTTTTTTTTTTCCGTTTCTGTCAATAATTATTCTCTAAGGTGGAGACATATTTTTTTTAACCATTTTGTTTGCCGTTAAGAGGAAAATATTTTGTTTTTTGTTAATATTTTGTAAAATTAACAGATTTCGAGATAATCGACGTTAAAAAGTTTAAATTGCCGTCATTTTGAAATAAATACAGAAATCAGATGATTATTTTTCTCACATTGGGACATTATAGCACTAAATTTCTACTCCATACCATTTACCATTAAAAAGTTTTTTTTTGTTAAAAACACAAAATGGCGACATCATTGGTTTTGATGTGAGGAATTCTTGAAACTTTTTTAACACCCTGTATATATTTCATATAGCAACTATACAAATTTTATAAAAATAAATAGTAAAATGAAAATTATGAATATAAATAAAAATGACGTATGATTTCTAATTTTTAATTACATTACCTCGATACATATTTTTGACCGTCATTGTGGTTTAGAGATAGTGAGAATTCTTTTTTTTTTTACTTACCCAGTATACGAAAATATAAGTTATGTTTGATAATCGCCAAAAAATTCCAGTTTTACTGATACCCACATTTCATGACCTAATGAAACCAAAAAAGTTATTTTCGACATGCTGTACATCCGTCGCACAGTGGGACGAAATGAAAATCTACCAGTTCAAAAGTCGAAAAATGAAGGTGTTTCTTATCCAGTGAAACCTGTTAATAGACATCTATGAAAGCCCTAAACGAGATATTATAACCAAGTGAATCAACATTGATAATCCTGAGTAAGCATTGAACAATTAATTGTACTATTGAACTCGAGAAGGTCACACCTGAGTCACTTTTAAATTTGCAAGAAGCAAGTGCTTCCAATCATTTATATTTATTTCATATCTTATTAATGGATAATTACTAAGACAGGTAAGAGAAAGTTTCAAGCAATTTTCATTTGTTAATCACTATTTCTTGTCATTTTTTTTATTTATCAAAATGATGTAACTTTGTGCATAGATGAGTTTGTTTTACAAACTTTTATGGACTGTGCTTTCCAGGGAATCTAACAGAATGTGGTAATAAAAATTTATTCACAATCAGAGGACATCCCTAAACAAAATCCATCAAAATTTTTCTGCATCTTTAAGGGAGTAATACAATTTTGAACTTTTTCAAGAAGTAAAATCTTTGTAAAGCGATTATTCCTTGCTGAAACATTAAGAGAGTTCCTGAGTGGTGAAAACGGAAAAAGTAAGCCAAGCTTTCAGACCCCATCAGAAAGAAAAGTAATACTGTACGACTACCTAGCTAGTACTCATAGCGATGTACAAATTTCTGAAAATTTCAAGTCCATAATTTTAGAATGATATACCTAGTGGATTTGTAAAAGTGCTCCTGACTAAGTGGTCCCAATCCAATAGAACTTGGAATAAATTTTTGATACAACATGACCAATGGCTTAAATACGGAAATCGAGATTAACGGTGTTGATTTACATGGGCCCTCTTCAAGGTGTTTAAAAGCATTGGGCCGGCCAATTAGATGTCTCTAAGGGTGGATCTTTAACCAAAAGACAAAGGATTCAATCCATTTTTAATGATAAATCTCTCGAGGAGCTTATTTTTGTTGCAGAACAAAAACTTAGAAAAGAAGGGAAAAGAGATGCAGCCTCCATGCTGAAAACACTCCTGATAAAGCGAAAAAAATAAAGAAAGCCGTAGTGTGTCAGTCTCAAAACCAAACGTTTACATATAACTCGGATAAGGAATTTGCTTTGGTTTTTTCGTTGGATTTAATCAAAGAAATATATTTGATGTTACGTAAAGGTACGCTTGCAAAAGGCTCTAATATGTATCCATCATGTGGATAAATGGCCGCTGTGAGAAAATTGTGTTACCCAGCTACTTTGCACTTGAAGATCTCTGCCACTGATGTAGAAGGAAACTACAATCAGTTGCCAACCTGACGATTAAAAGGTTTTATTAATCCCAAAACTTCAATCTGGTCATGTCTTAATTGACAATAAATTGTCCGATCTCTTGTTTGTGTTTAATTGGGTTTAGATGGTTGCGGTCATAACCGCTATAACCAAAAAGGACCAGATGGTTTGGACAATTCTCATGTTTTGGTATCATATTTTGTACCTATTGAGCTGAGTGGACAAAACGAACAAAATGAAAGAATTACTGTTTGGAATTGCCCTCGAATTTCCTCATCTAGATTTTGTAGGCCAATATGCTTTCATTTCGTAAAAGACACACTTTCGAAATTGGTTTCTGAAGTCTTGTATGAAAGAAATAAAATTGACAGTCACACACAATTGGAGTATTGGGGAAATCAAGTTATTGTTAAAATGATATTCAAAGAAACAATTTAGGACGGTAAGGTCTTCAAAGTACTAACTGAGAACACCTCTACTCAAAAGTGCTATGTATGTGGATCTTTTGTGAAAGAAATTAATGATTTGAATTCAATCAGAAACAGACCTTGTAATGAACAAGGATTTTCATGGGGTATATCTACCCTTCATGGGTATATTAGATGTATGCAGTGACTCATCCGTATATCTTACAAATTAGGAATACAAAAATGGAGGGTTTTAACTGAAGAGGATAAAAAAGAAGTAGCGAGAAAACAAAATTTTTGATACAAACCAGAATAATATCAGTAATCAATCGCCTGCTGATTACATTTGATCCAGTAATCAACAGCCTTCGTCATTTACAGGGAAAAAACAGAACAATTGTCAGAAACTGCCCGCCAGCTCGTTGAAGACTAACCAGGGTCTGATGAAGAAGATGAAGACACAGACAATGATGAACTAAAGGTGATTAGTAAGCTGTCTATTTGAGTTCCTCCTAAAATACACTTACGAGTTACCTACACATAATCATTTACTCGCCATTTTTATTATTATTTTTATATTTACGTAACTGTTTGAGCTCCTTTCAAACAGGTTGTGGGTTACCTACATTATAATTTGCCGAGGTCCAAGACTAAGGAAGGTGTCTTTAAAAAAATATTTGAGTTTTGTAAAATCTAAAATTTCAATTAATATATGTTTAATATTTTGTAATTTTTATATGAATTTATTGTTGTAGATTCTATCTTATGTTGTAAATAAATAAAGATAACTACTACCACTACAATATGATTTATAATAAACATATTCATTTATATATTATTATTTACTATAGCTTATGCAAAACTCATGAAAAATAAGTATATAACTTTAGAAAAGCTTAAAATTTTTCGCAATTACTTGGAACAATTTAAATATAGACTTAGCTAAACTCACATTGTTGATGTGGAAAACTATAAATGTATATAAAACTATAAAACTTATGTGTATAAAAATGCATAATCGTATTTAAATTTTACTTTTAGTTCCGATTGCCAGTCTTAAATGAAGAGAGCTGCTGGAGCTTTGGTGCAAATAAGCAGACTAAGACAAACGAAATAAAGCAGTTTTGTTTTCCCCTTTATGGTAAAGAATTAATCTAAATGATTTACCTGATATGTCCAAAGTTATTTTGGGAAATAAATGTGACAACCATTGCAATCAATTCCGACCAAAGTGGCTGGAATCTCGTTGTTGTATTACTAAACTTAATTGCAAGTACTCACAATGGCTAGACAGTTTCTTAAACTTTGAAGAAGCCCTGCCAGAAGTTCAAGATTTGCCATCGACCAGCAGTGGTGTTGGAAGACCAAAAACTGTATTCACCTATTTGTACGAATCAACAAAAAGAAGAAGAGGATAACCTTCGCTCGACAACACTCAAAAAGAACTAGGTCAATTTTTGCAGGTGTCTCTCCACTCTCAAGGACTATGCACTTCAGCAGATATTGTAATGGAGGTTTAAAAATCTCCATAAAAAGCAAAACAGTTGAAAAACGTATAGAATCACACCAAACGCCCATTAAACTGACACCAGATGAAGCTTTGCATCAATGATAAAAAATAAACTACAAAATCCCAATTTTTAGAAATAAGCAGGGACAGGTAAAACCACAATACAGACATATACCCAAACTACAATGAAATACTGTTGGCAAAGAAATGTTGCTGTCCTGAAGATACATCATCACAGAAATTTCTGCTGAGGTCTCTCTACAGTCACTTTTAGACCATAATGAACATCATTTAAAATTATTGCAAAAAAGTTTACTCTAGTTCAGGCAAAAATATATTGAGAATAAGGGCTGTGTAAAAGTGGGGTTGTGACAGAGCAGTTGGCCAACAGAATTACAAACAACGCTTCAGTTAAAATGCAGACACTTCTGAAAATAATAACGATTCCTTCTTATTTCTTTTGTTCCCCTCAGACGTTTCAGTGACAACGATATCGTTCTGTGCCAAAACCAACGCCCATCATCTACCTCATTCTGCCGGTCTATTAAACTTCTATTTTAAAACAAAAACAGATGAAGTCATTCGAGAAGAAGTATTGTAAATTGGGGAACAAATAAATCAGCTCACACCCACTGCAGTTTGTGTCGATGGATATAAGTTTTATGTATTTCACACACTGCACTTCACCATGATTGATGGAAAAATCAGGAATATTATTTTGGCAACAACAACAACAAATAGTTTGATCTGCAAATCCAATCCAAAACAATGAAGAATCTGGAAAATCATTTTAAAAGATGTCTTGATTCTGAAGCTCTAACATTTGGCATTTCTAGTCTATACACTCTAATCAAATGTTTTGAGTGTATGTTACATATAAGTTACAAATTAGATATAAACAAGTGGTAGGCACAAAATGAAGATAAGGAGACTATAAAGACAAATTCAAGAAAGATTACGGAAAGAAATGGGTCTACTTGTTGATATGCCAAAGCATGGGTATGGTACAACCAACAATAGTAATACTTCAAGGAGATTTTGCAGAAACCCGTATTTGGCTGTAAAGATAACAAGTATTGATGAGACCTCATATTTTGCATTTCCATAATTTTAAGGGTGTTGACATGTGGATTGGCAATTGACAGGCATAAATTTGGCAAAGTGTTTTAAAATTGCGCAACTTTACGTATCCCTGTATAACTGGTACTACATGCCACCAACACTTCATAAAATATTAATTCATGGTGAGGAAATAATCGAGCATCTATCGTACCTATTGGACAGATGTCCGAGGAAGTGCAAGAGGCCAAACACAAAGACCTTAAGCGTTTTCGAAGAGACCATACAAGAAAGATGTCACGAAGGAAAACCATGGAGGATTTAATGCATATTAGTATCATCACATCTGACCCACTAATTATCAAAAAGCGGATCATTCCTAAAAGAAGAAAACGAGCTGCTTGAATCTCTCCTAGTTTAAATGAATTTAAGTGTAGTAGTGATTTGCGAGTCACAAATAACAGTGACAGTGAATAAAGAATTCAAGAAAAGAAGGCAAACTTGATTAAATGATTTTGATTAGAACACAAGTATTTATAAGCTTTTACTAATCATCTAGTTATTAAAATTTTCGATAGTTAATTATAGTTGTCATGTATTTGTTTTTTAAAGTTATTTATTATGGAGTTAACAGTTTTCTAGATTGTAAAGTAATTGAGTTCATTTGAAAGTAGTTGTAAAGATATAATTTAAGTAGGCTAATTAAATATTGCAAGATGTAAAAGCATAACTATTCTAATTTTTCTAACCCCCACCCTCTTAATAATAAAAAATAAGTGTAAGAAACACAATTTGAACAACAGTCATTAAGTATTTTGACCGACTAAATTTCTATTTTTGACCACTGTACAATGTCAAAAAAGTAGTGATATAAAAAATGAGGTTTAGGAAACCTGTCTCAACTATTTTAAACAAACTTACCCTGCTGGACAATACTCATTTAACATTTCTTACGAGGTCCAAAAAACCTACTTGGGGCATTAGATTTAGAGGATCTGATTGTATGATGAGGCTGGGTAGGTACCATGATGTCATCTATAGGCTTTTTTAATGTTATTTGTTTCGTCTCACCACAACTTTAAAATGAAGTATTACATTGCAATGGGCCAAAAATTCAAATAACAATAAAATTAAAATGGGCATAACAATTTTCTTTTAAGCTAACCTTAATAATATACAGTCATTTTAGTTATGGTGTTTCCAAAAACAATTACTTCGTATTATTTTTCTTGTCTCCTCAAGCCCATTAAATTTGTGTATTTAAATTTTTTTACTTGCCCTGAAACCAGAGGCGGCGCGTCCATAAGGGCAGGTGGGGCTGAGCCCCACCAATAATTCAGAAAAAGAAAATATTAGTTCATTAAAATAAACACTGAATTGATATGAAAACAGCGCGTGAATATGTAAATGTAACGCAAAAGTATGTTTGTGGGCCTACTGAGAGTCACCCGAGCGGGTGGGGCTGAATTGAAAGTAGCCCTGGTTGGAATAGCATTGTAGCATAGCGTCAAGGACGGGTGACGTTACGCAGACAGTTCCCCCTCCCTGCCGGCTCCCATATGTCCAATGTAACAGTATCTGGGGCTTAGCCCGAGACGAGACAGTGACTAAGCATGTTGTGCGTTGCACTCTTCTTTGGACATTCGCGTGTGTTTGTGTACAAGTGCAGCGGAATATTATCAGCATGATGTTAACTCTAATTTATTTATGACTTTTTTTAGTAGGTACCATCAGTATTTTCGGTAAGTTTACAATGAATTTAAATCACGTGGACAGATTACTTCGAACACAGTTTTCGACGTTGCCATTGGAGCTAAAAAAGCAAATTTAAAAGTTAGGCCCACATCAGCCCAAAGATTTTAAGCTTGTTGTAACTTACCCAAAGCAAAACAGAAGCTTTTGTACCTTGTGGTTCGATAAAAAGCCCGTAACAACAATAGAGACATTTTCTGAAAACTATACCGGATTGGTAATTAAAGAAAAGCTAAAAAGTGAACTCTCAGTAATTTACAAAAATGATGCTTTTAATCAAATTGAACGTGTAAGTGAACTGTACAGTTTTTTTGTTGAGAACGATTTAAAAGAATCTTTTACTGAAACTTTTAAAGCTCTTCAAATAACCATGACAACCCCCGTAGCAACAGCGGAAGCAGAAAGATGTTTCAGTACATTAAAAAGAGTGAAATCATTTCTAAGAAATACAATGAGTCAGGACCGCTTAAATGCTTTAGCAGCGTGTTCAATTCACAAAGAAGTTATTTCCACTATTCCCAACTTCCACACTAGAGTTATAGACTTATTCGCTAACAGGAAAGAGAGACGATCCCAGCTACTTTATAAATAGAAGATTGGCTGTACCTTGTACGAACAGGATTCGATTTTAAAGGTATGTTATTGTAATTAATATTAATTTTTATTTAGTTAAGTATTTTGTTACCTACTGTTATGTTTCAAAACTAATATTTATTGTGGAAACTTGGGTTTACTTTAGATTTAATCCTAGTTGGTATTTTAAACAAATTTAATTTTAATTGAATTCTTTGTACATACAAACAAACGGCATAGTCACGCGTACATATTTTTAAGAGTTATTAAGCTGAAACACTTGTTTAATCAAAAAGTTATAACAGTTAGTGCCGTGTTCATGTGCTCCCCTGTAGAGGTCATTGCTCTTGCATGATAAGCCAGCCACTACTAGGCCAAGGTCACCACTATTAGCCCACCCAGTTAAAAAGACTGTGTGCCGCCCCTGCCTGAAACTGTAAAACAAGAACACTTTTGGTCGGGGAGTGGGGGTGGAGAGTAATATTATTCCTTTCATCTGTTCTTAGGAAGTGTTTAAATTTACACAAAAAATTAGTCTCATTGAGGAGGTGAGCAAAATTTAGTATTACAATTTTGTAAAATTGTATCTTTTTTACTTTTTTAGCCGCTTTAAAAAAAAAATGTTTATTTAAAATTATAAAAAAATTAGATGGGTTCGTGTAGTTAAAAATGAGCGAGTTGTAAACGTAACCTTAATGTTTACACATTGCTTATTTTAAAATAACTATAGAAATTATTGAAATTAAATGAAACTTTATGATGAAATGCTTCTTATGAAGATTGATAACCATGCTAAATTTATAGTAAAAATAGATTGAAACAAAATAATACAACCTGTTTTTCAAAGGAGAAAAAAAAAAGACCTTGTAGAACTCTAAAACATAGTGATATGGATTTTTTATTTATTAAATTGTAGCTTTTTAAATTATGTTTCTATGCAAAAGAGAAGAAATTTGATAAAATGTAAATCAATTTGCGGTAAGTAAAAATGAAAGGTTCAAGCATGTGCTAAAACCACACAACTTAACCATATAAGGAAAGTTATTTTTATAAAGTTAAAGTCTTTTAAGCACCATTTATACGCATGTGAAATTATAAGGGTCCTTTATTTTACCTACGAAACCAAAATTTCCTCAGATTTGTAGGTCACCCTGTATTCAAGTTAGAGGAGGGGAGGAGATATGATATGATGATCTGTATCTGACACTTTAAATTTTGCCTAGCAAAGAAAGCGGTAGGGGTGTGCGTAAACAAGGTCAGACGGCAGGTGCATTGTCTGTCGTGGAGTCAGTTCTGTTGTGTTTGCGTGTAGCGTAACTTTGGCCGACCTTTCGCTTTGTCTTAAGACTTGTTTTCGGTGTTTGATTAAGTGTATATTTTATTACTGTAATTCCTTTTAGTCGTCTTTAATAGTTTACATACGTAGTGACTTGTAATTAGATTTTAAGATTTGTATTTGCTGTAAATATTTGTTTATAAAATGTCCGAGAAACGGAAGAAAACTAGGTTTTCCGTTGAGGAAAAACTCAGTGAAATTAGGCGCTTAGATGCGGGAGAGACTGCTAAAAAGATATTTAATGAGATGAGTGTAGGAACTAGTACGGTGAATGACTGGAAGAAATCCCGTGAAAAATTGGAAAAGTGGTGATCTAACAGGCTTCAAGTTCAGGCATCAAAAAGTGCAAAAGGATGAAGACACCACAAAATGACAAAGTCAACGAAGCTCTATTTTTGTGGTTTTACAGTGTAGGTCTAAAGGATTGCCGGTATCATGACCTATTTTACAACAAAAAGCTCTTCAGTTTAATAAGGATATGGGAAACGAGTCCGACTTTAAAGCTAGTGAGGGGTGGTTGGGAAAGTGGAAAAATAGATACGGGATTAGAAAACTTCAAATAAGTGGAGGGAAGCTTTCAGCAAATGAAGGAAGTGTGGAAGAATTTTAACTTTTTTTACATAAGCTGCTTGACGAAGAAGGAATTAGTGGAGATCAACTGTACAATTGCGATGATAGTGGCTTAAAATTTAAAATGTTGCCAAGCTGTACTTTAGCCTCCGAAGAAGAAGACAGTGCTCCAGGTTATAAAAAGAAAAAAGAAAGAGTCACAATTTTGGCCTGCAGTAACGTGACAGGAAATAATAAATTAAAACTTTGCATGATCGCCAAATCACAAAAACCGAGGGCGTTCAAAAATTTCAAGGATTATTCTCCTTTACCAGTATAGTACAGAGGACAAAAAAGTGCATGGATGAACTCTGCTATTTTTAACGACTGGTTTTAAAACCAGTTCGTTCCAGCTGTAGAAAAATATTCAGAAGAAAAGAACTTGCCTAAAAAAGCTATTTTATTTCTGGACAACGCTCCTTCATACCCATCTGTGGTTGAACTAAGAAGTGGGGAAATAAAGTGTATCTTTTTGCCACCGAACGTAACATCTCTTTGTCAACCCATGGATCAAGGTGTCCCCGAAACACTAAAACGGTTATACCGCCGTAAGTTACTCACAATCATAATTGCTGGTATGGACATGGAAAAAAGTGTTTCACAGTGCCTTAAAGACGTAGACATGTTAGATGTTGCCTTATGGATTTCTAGTGCTTGGGACGAGATCAAGACAACAACACTTGTAAAATCTTGGAAAAAAAACTGTTGGACCATAAAGCAAGCGATGAATGAAGTAAAGTAGTGCCAGAAACTGAAAACTATGAAATGGACACAAATGAAGAGATCGTTGAACTTCTAAGAAACGTTCCCGGTTGTGACAAAATAAACAATGATGGTGTGAATGAGTGGATGAAGGAAGATGAAGACCATGAGTTTACTGACAGTGACATTATTGACTTGGTGAACACAGAGCCAGCACCTGTCGAAGATGAACAACAAAAACAAATCATGACTCATTGCGAAGCTTTTCAAGCACTTGAACAGCTGACAGACTACGTGGAAAAACAAGAAGAATCCTCGTCAGCCGATCTCCTTCTTTTTCGTAGAAGGAGAGATATTACATCTAAGAAGCGTGTTCAACGAGCCAAGCAAGCTACCATTACATCTTTATTTAATAAAAACTGACGTGAGTACAAATTACTGTACTGTAATGAAAACTAACATTTATCGTACGTTCATCAAAATTTCACGTGTACAATTCTGTACGTATTTATTGTACTGTTTTATTTTGTAATCTTCATTTTTTATTTGATATTTTTAGTGAACACTGTAGACCTAATTAATTGTTGTTTGTGTACTTTATGCTGAGCCTCATTCAGCTTAAAATAAATAGAATTTTAAACATAGCTATTGTAATGTTATTTAATTAACCTACCTTTTGTTGTTTTTGGTACTTTTGTTACCGGTTACCGTACCGGTAAGCTACGACAAATTACATAATAGTACAGTTAAAACATAACATCTATATATTACAGTAATTTGAAAAACCATAGTTAATTTTTAGAATACTGTGATAAAGCCACAATTTATCATAAGCGCAATGCGTTTTAGCGCTAAAAACGTAAATTTGCTACGTTTTGTTCACGTTTAAAACCAATTTAACTATATAAAAATAGCCACCCCCAGATTCGGATTTTTTCGATATCCGGATCGGCCGGCGCCACATTAATCCGGATTAGAGAGATTTTACTGTACTGTGTATGATGGGGCTGAGTAAGTACAGTACTCTGGTCCATTGGCACTACAACTCTAGGTTGGTCTTGCCCTCTAGTCATTTCTATAACAGGTGAGTGTCCTCCATCTTAGCCCTAAAATCTTCCTGCAACCAACTCTTCCCAGCTGTTCTTCATCAGCATGCCCTAATAAACCCTCTACACTGTCCGTTTGTCTTCCATCCTTTCCATATGTCCCAGTATGTTGAGTTTTTCATACATATTTGCCAATTCTAAGTTGATCCGATTCTCCACACACCATTTTTACAGATGGGTCAAAATATCTTTCTCAATATTTTTCATCCCACTTTCCTGGGTCAAAAGCCAAGTTTCTGCACCATATTTATCAATAATAGGTCTTAATGGTGTTTTATAAATGTTATTTTAGATTGCACTACCTTTAAGAAAGTGAAGTAGCATCTAATACCTGTTCAGTCTTGCATTGATTTTATCTTTCTTATGATTTCTTTCTATCAGCAATGTTCCCAAATACTTAAACTCTGGCTGTTTATTTTCTCAAAATTTTGGATATCTACTTGTAGCTCAAAGACATTTCAAAATCTTTACTCATCCCTATTGAATATAGTAGGTCTTACTTTCATTTATTGAGAGCCAGATAAGCAGATTGACTGAAGCATTTGAAAGATAGATCAGTAGAATTAGAGCTCTCAGTAAATGTAACATAAGTAAACATTTTAAATCCTCTATTTTAAAATGTAACAAGAAAATCGAAACCGGGTTTAAAGAAATACACAATTTTATAAGAATCAAGTTAGCTTTTTTTTTGCATAGTATTGAGATATAATATTAACACAAGAACATATTAATTAAAAACACTTTAACAGTTAAAGAGGTAAAATAATGATTTAATACAGATGAAAATATGTTAAATTCTTTGTATCTTTATAACACTATATAACAATATAGGCTGCCACTCATTAATGCATAGGTTAAACCAAAAACTTATCAATTTGTGTAAATATTTACATTAGAAAACAAATAATAGAAATAAAATCGATACATAAACACTTAAATAAATTCATAAACTAAATTGAAAACATAGCAATTGAATTACTAAATTGTATAATTAAACTTCAATTATCTTGGTAATAGACTACTTTAGAATAATATATTGCTTAAGGTTTTGTTAAATGAGGTAGAAAGGTTAAAGAATAATGTTATATAAATAAATGTTGAGCTTGACTTGTGAGGTAATATTAGATAAAAAAAAAAAACTCTAACACATGTTCTCACGAAAATTACGTTCATTTAATCAAATGCGTTTCAACGACAAAGTCGCCATTCTCAGTGGTACATGAGCTACAATAACAAAACTATAACTTTATTGTTAACAATATTTACACTTTTTTTTTTTTTATCTAAAAATGTTATACTTCATTTCAAATTTAGCCGACATTATACAAAATGTATTGACTGTGTGATCCAAATCGTTTCAGCACCTTAAAGATTGATCCCCGCACAAATTTACTTTCACTTTTAATAGAGATGTTTACCGGTCTTGTGTACATTACCAAGAATTACGTTTTTTTATAGTTTTTAACTGACATTTTGATTATATATATATATATATATATATATATATATATATATATATATATATATATATATATATTGACAAACAATAAAAATAAAATATATAACTTCATTCAGCATTAAAAGGACTAAATATCTTGTATCTTGTAAATAATTTATAATATCAATAGTTATAGAGATATTTGATATCAAAAGTTTGCCATTTTGACTTAAATACCGGTTAACTTGGGTTTTGTAGAACAAGCATTCTGAAATCATTGGAATTCATCAGGACTTATTATTATCTATAAAATCATGTATTGCTTAATATGGGCTATTATTTAAAAATTTTAAGTTCCTTTCCACCTAAATAAAATAATTTTGTTCATAAACCAAGTTTTATCAAAAGTTGATTTTTCTTGCCATATAAACCAGGTTTTTTTTATTATTAATTTTTTTTATACAAGTATATAAGAGCAGCAAGGGGTGAGTTGGAGCAATCTTTTTCATTGTGTGCCTATTTCAGATCTACCGAAGGTTCAAGACGTCAAAGATGAGACACAAGCTGTTTAAAAACACAGCGAAGACCATCAAGACCCAAATTACTCACAAATTCCTAAATAGCAATATGTAAAATGAATGTAATCAGCACATTATGTAATAATTGGTGTGCATTGTAGTGCTGTCACTATTATAACAGCTTGCACTAACTCTTTTTAAGTTCATTTTGATGTCTACAATTTGGTACTTATTGTTACACCGTGTATAAATGATTAAAGAAAACACTCTATATATATAAATATAATAGCATCAAAGGATTTTACACGACACACATAGGTTAGAAAAGTGGAATTTACCTGGGAAAAAAGCAAGGAGTTTTCCAACTTTACTTTTGTTAAGGTTTGATATGTACTCTTATAAAATTGTCTTAAAACACCATCATGTTAAATCGGTTACTTTTTATGCATCCTATAACAAATAATATATAAAATAAAGATTTTCTGTCAACGGTTTTATAACAAAAAGTTACAAATATGAAAAGTTGTTGAACAATAATATACACTATAACCACCACTATGTCCCATTTGTTACTAGTCACTTCAAAAATATTGTCCAGATAAAACATCCCAACTCAGAGCAATTTCTCTGAAGCAATTTTTGGCTGACAAATTATTAATACACTGGAACATCCTCCATACTCATCAGATTTGACACCATGTAGCTTTTTCCTTAAAGTGAAATCTGTGCTCAATTAATGCAGTAAAGAAGAAACAAAAAACTTTTTTAAACAGCTGACAAAAATTGATCTGCTCTACCCTTTTGACCAGTGAAAAACAAGGTTGTATCTGTGTGCAAATGGAGACTATGTTTAAGGAAACAAGCATATATTGTGATACATATAAAGATTTGCTTTGCAAATAAGCAATGCTTATGATCGCATTGTGCAAGCTTTAAGGTCCAGAACATTTCTGTGGATGGCCTTCTTTTGCATACCAGGTTTTTGAATGAAAATAAATTTTGAATGGAAATGAATACAGACAAGTTTCTGGAAATTTCTCAGGTTTAGGTAAGAAATTAGGAAAACATATTTTTTCTTGTTTTATTTTTTTAATGCATAAACATTTAACGTAATTTTTAGTGAGAAAATAGGTTCAACAAATGAATTTTTCAGTATTTATATTTATTTTTAAATATGTACAAAATTATTAAAAATCTTAATAACAAATCCTCTTTTTAAACAATTGATTAGTTTGATTCTATTATCATATTCCACAAATTAATCACAATGCCACAAATTGTAAAATTTCTTGTAAAATAATTAATGATTTTGTATCCCCAATCAAATATTTAATTTATATGATTACTGCAAATTGAATATTGAGTAATAGGAATTAAATTTTATGAAGAACAGATCATGCTCCTACAGAATTAAAACAGACACTACCAAATGCACCATTAGTCTATGTCTTGCAAATCCAGAGGTTAAATGACAAGATAATAATCTAAATGGAATACAAACTAAAAGAATTAATTGGTCTATTTATTTCTGTTAGATAAGGTGGCAACTGATCAGTCTCACATCTTATCTCCCTAAGTAAACAAAAAGAATCGTCATCATTTTTCTGAAAATACTGAATTGGTAGTTTTCAGTTAAGCTGGACTTCAACTTAAATGTTGAATATCTCAAAACCAGACCAACAATTTTAATCAAACATTGGTGAAATGTAAAGATACAGTACTGCTGGGGTAAGAATGAACGTGCAAAGATGTAGAGGATAAGCAAATATTTTAGTTGATACTGAACATCTCACTACTACTCTAATTAATAACATTGACTCAATGGTTTGACACGATAAATACTTCAAAATGAGTTACAACTGCTAATTTGAATGCTTTTCTTAAATACGGTTTACACAACCATGACCAATTTATGAATGAGATTATTTAATATTATTAAGTACCACTTTACAAATAAAATTTTTAAATATTTTATTATTTTTTGATACTTCTTCAATAGTCAATGATAATATGATAAAAAGAGAGGAAAATGTAAATATTCTTATATAAAAACAATAACAACTAATGAAAATATTATAGTCAATGAAGATTTGTCTAGCATTAGGTATTTTGAATCTAATATTAAAAGCCTGTGTGACCTTATTTAGAAAATTTAATGTTAATTTAATATTAATAATTTAAATGAAGATCTTATGAATCATTAAAATACGTGTACAGAATAACTTATTACTCACCGGTACTTTTGTACGGTGATTTCTTATAAATTTAAAAATTGTTGCTAAATCGGAATTATTTGAATCAGATAATTTTTCTCACGTTAGCTTCCAACGTGAACAATAAATAATCTGTTTGTTCCACAACTAGTAACTGTAATACCGGTCACACCATCATTTTCCCAACACTTTTTAAATGTCAAATCATTGTCCACCCAAGTTTCATCACTATAAAATATCTCTCTACCCTCGTCTGTTAAATGTTTTATTTTCTGAAGATATCAGATTCGCCAATTCACTACTTATATTTTCTAACTGATTAGTATGGTAGTTGTTAAAGGGACTTTATTAGTCTAGTAGTCTAAATGCGATCAGCGCATGTGCCGTTCCCTCTTCACCCCTCATACGTTGCGTTCATTCTTGTGATCATCAGATAGAATATGACTCTTTCTTTTGGAGTTACATGAAAAACCTTGCGAATCACAAAAGCCAACTGACGTACATGACATACAAGATAGGATTTTACTGGCAGCTCAATCCATTCCTAAGGAATCGATTTTGAATGCTGTCAAGTTTTTACACACAGCTAGGACCACTTAAAGTCAACAATTCGAGGACTTGTTACATTAAAACAGATAAGATAGCTTCATTTTCCTAATTTCAAAAAATGCACAAGTTACACATTACATAATTACTTTACAGTAATAGTAGTAATTTGTAATTGTAGCATTACAGTGATGATTTTGGCCTGTATCTACGTGTAATTTTTCTTTTCATTAGACCTTTCCAATGATGTCGCAAGGGTTGTATTAAAAAATATAAAGATGCCCTCTCCCCTTTAAAAAGGGGAATTATTTACTCTTTATATATTTATTATAATGAGAAATATGATTAACAAATTACACCAATGCATAGGACTAAATATTTGAAGATCTCAGATATTGGGATATATTACAAATTTAGTACAGTAATACCAAAATGAACCCAAAGGCGATCTTGGTTAATTATTTACAAATTTCTTTGTGAACGATAATTTACTCAAAACTGTTCGAGACACTGGTTTTGTTCATTACCTTTACATTCCACCAACATTTTTATAAATAATTTTTGAATTAAAACAATTACACAGTCACAAAATATGTTACAAAAATATATATACAATTTTTAATATTAACAATGTCAATTTGGTTACTTTTATTAATTACACTCATATAAACAATTAATTTTTTTTTTTATATCCGTATAAATATAAAGCTAAAAAAGATCTACATATAAAAATTTGTTTTTAAGCACAATTTGTAATCTAAAAAAGTAAAAGGGATCTAAGGTTGAGTTCATACGAGGGATTTAAGCCAGCTGTTATAACTGGAAAGGTTAATTTTAAAAAAATGTGTTTATATAACACCTTCAGATTATGGCTCCCAATATACACAATAAACTCTCATGTGAACTAGATCTAAAGTGATCTTGAAATCTGATACTGGCACATTCGGTAGTGTGGCCTACGTTACCTCTAAAATTAGGACTGTAGTACTCCTTTGCTTTATCTTCAACATTATCATCCCTTTTTATTCACACAACCTACAAATTCTATATATGCTAACTTATTAATAAATTTTTTACATCAGCCAGAAGAAATTCCATTTAGGTATAGTCTTGAAACTTACAACTGGTGTTTAATACATTGCAATACTATAACGAATACTCCACATAAAACAATTTCACAAACTTTCTCACTCGCACATATAACCAAATAAAAACGACCAAAAACTAATAGTCACCAAGAAATGTTAGTTCAGTAGCTGTCAATCAAAAAATGTAAATGAACCATGGACGCCTATTACAAAATATTTATATAAGAGCTTAAACATGCTTCACTTGTGCTATAAACATGCCCTCGAAGCGATCCTATGATTAAAATCAAGGTTTTAATAACAGTGGTTAAGGTTCAATTTTGATTGTCAATTATTCCTAAAGCGTTTTTTTTTTTTTTTTTTTTACTTGAGAATTTGAACATAGGTAAGGGTCATTAATCTTCACATTTCACTAAAATTTGAACAAAATTGGTATAGCCAATTTTAAGAAATTATATACTTTATAACAGCTCCATGTCCAATTTTTTTGTTTATCTATCACTCACAAACCGACATTTTTGAAGAGATGGGGACCATTAAGTTTTTACGAAAACCATTCAACCAATTTGGACCGAACTTGGTATAATATAGTTTATTCAGACATTGGCCAGAAAGACATTTATTCAGAGTAGTAATCTAAAAAAAAGAACCCAGGCTAAAAGCTTTCCCTAAGAGGTCAAAATAATAATTAAAGCCTCATATATAATGCTTATCAGTTAAATCAGTGTAGAAATAAGGTCATTAACATTCTGTTTAATGAAGAGGAAAGAAGTTAATTTATCTATGGAACAGAAGTTAGCTGCTTTTACTCCTCAACGTGGGAGTTTTTGCAGTAAGGAATAATACCTGATGCATTTTTATATATATATATTTAAAAAAATTTTTATTATTATTATTTTTTTTGGAGGTGTTTTAGTAAGCACTTGCAACTTACATTCAAATATTGAGATTTAATTTATAACTAGAATCAATATACGACTCTACCACTAAAACCGCTTTGAATTTACTAAAAAACTATTAAAAGAATTATAAACAAAAGTAATCACAGAACTAACTTATAAAAATATTAGCCGATAAATACACTTACCTTTCAAAAACTATAAAAACAAACCAACAAAATGACAAAACAATCTGTAGACATAATTTAAACGCAACGATTCACTTGTATCTTTCTAAAACACAACAATAATAGTATAAAATAATGAGGAAAATACTATAATAACTCTGTGTAAAAGACAGAAACTTCTCTGTGTATAGCACAATAACAACTGAGGCTCTAAGACAGCCGATTATCAAAGAAACAGTTGATTTTAGAATTTATTTCTAACTAATAAAGTGTAATGGGTTCAGGGGAGACTGTTAGTTATAAAAATAGTTTTTCTATATGTTCTGTGTATTTTGATTTCCTCAAATAGTCCCAAATGTCATCCGGTAAAGATCATTAGCTGACAGAGCTTTTTCTTTTTTTGGAGTTTTAAGGCGAAAAACCATTTTGGTCATTATCGCCTAGCTGACAGAACACTCTCATGCTAGCAGTGCTCGGCTATACACAAATACAGCGGGTATAATCATGTAAGTGCTGCTTGGCAAACCATGTTGAGTGATTAAAGAAACTGGACGAAGGGGAGAGTGTAAATATAGTGGTTATGGAGTTGGGTGGAGTACGACTGGCGATTGGAAAAAAGATCATAAATTAAATCTTGGTGTATAATACGAATTTGTACTGATACATTAAAAGTGAGAAAGAATATTGTTAAAGTGAATGTAATGATGTCAGCGATGCATTTTACCTGTGATTTTGTCAGCTAAGAGAAAAAGGCAAACCCATTTCAAGGCCTATACTATAGGAGAAAGCTTAAAAATTCTACAAAGAATTCAAAACAGAAGAAGTGTTAAAATTTGTAATAAGCATAAATTGGCTTGTATGGTGAAAGAAGTACTAGGAGTCTGACAACTGAGCGAATGTGGTGAAAAACTTTATTGAGACATGGAGAGTATTTTAATAATTAACTTTAATAAATTAATTCACAAAAAGTCTTACTGGTGATCAAATTACACTTGCGATGAAACAGGGCTAAATTTTCAACTTATACCAGAAAAAAGCTTGGCTTCAAAGTATGAAAAATCTCCTCCAGGAGACAAAAAAACAAAGAAAAAATTACGGTCTTAGCTTGCAGCAACTCAATTGGTGATCACAAGTTAACACTTTGCTTAGGAAACGCTAAAAATCCAAGCGCTTACAAGCAAAATAAATATGAATGATCTTCCCGTGTTACAGAAACCAGTAGAATGCATGGATGGACGTAACAATTTTTAAAGACTGTTTTTCTCTCAAGAAAAGAGTTTTAATCCTAGACAATCCTTCATCACACCCTGGTGCTGATCAATTATGAGATGGTGATATGTAACTGCACTCTGCCAGCCCATGACCCAAGGTTTAGCTGCAGTATCAACAAAAACTTTTTTCTTTTCTCGTAATGGCAATTGATGAGGGCCAAGATATAATGCAGATGTTAAAACATTGACTTACTGAATGTTCTCAGGACGGGTTGCAGAATCTTGGATTAAGTTAGAACCAATAACACTAGTGTCATCCTGGAAAAAATTGCTTGACCATTTAGGAAATGAGTTTACAGAAACCCCAGAGGAGGAAGATGTCTAGTGCACCTATTTAAAAATGTTGCTGGTTGCGAGCAAATTGTTGAAGTGGTGAAAGGGAAAGGGAAAAAAAATAATTACGATGAACTAGAAGATGAAAAGAACACCGACAATAGAGAAGAAACTAAAATGAGTCATAGCAAAGGACTAAATACTGTTGAGAGCAGCAGGATGTTTCGACTATGGACCTATATTATTCCTGCAACATCTACAATTTGAAACAGTGCGATGTAAAGTAAAGTGCGAGAAGCAAATGAGTATTACAAATTTTGTTTTCCAAAAATTGAAACCAAAATGTTTTATCTTTTATAACCTATTTTTATTAAACAATAGTACTGTTTTAGTACTTCAATTGTAAATAGAGTTTTATAGAATTTGTTTTGTGATATTTATGGCCATATAAAACATTCGTTTAGTAATTAATGATTTAACATTTTTTCTTATATTTAATGTCAATAATAAAATTTCCAACCAATCTATACAATAGTTCTCATTTTAAAGCCCTTATTCATGATAACGTGGTACACTTCCGTTTGACATTGGGCGAGTTTGCAACACTAGTGTACTGCAAAATATTTATGAATAACGTTAGATGCCAACAAAAATGGAATGAATATGTTATAAATAAAGAGTGAAGACCTAGAATCATATTTAGGAAAATGTAGTGGTTAAAAAGGAGGTATTCTGAATTGTGGTTGTATAATAAATTCTTAATATATAAAAAAAAGTGTTAAAATCAATGGGGACTTACAGAATGCTATTCTGAAGATACACCAAGAAAAGTAATGTACCGGCTATACAATGCTTTCAAAATAATGTTTTTGAACTGTTGTTAATGACTCTTTGTATATCAGGAATGATTATTTGTATAAGGATCTTTGGATTGGTACTGTACCTGAAGAAATTAAGAAGTATGGAAAGAAGCATAATGGTGAATTTCATTCAGATCAAAATTTTGAGATGTTACAACTTTAAGACAATAGTGCCTTGCTTCATCGGCTCAAAAGAGTGAAACCTTTTGAACTGGTTAATTAGGACTAAAGTGTACTGATGTATGGGAGTTTACCCACCACACAGTGACTTTAGATATTAGAAACAAATAACTTGATAGACCTTGTCGTCAAATTTAAAAAAAAAATTCTATAAGACTGAAATCTTTTTGGTTACATTTCTACAAGGTTTAATCTTTTTTCTTAAAACTTGCTGCTTAGAAAATCCCTCCTAAAATGTGATTAAAAACAAACTATATTATATTAAACTGCTATCATTATATTGTTTTATAACATTACAGGACAAAAATGTACAAAAATTATTCAAATAATAGACTATTACCTATATGGAAATTTCCTTAACAGTATCGAATTAAGAAAATTATTTTTAAAATCTGTAATAAAAAATTTTAATATATCACTTGATTTTATTACCAGTTAGAAACTTTTTTTTATTTTAAAAACAATCATAAATAATTCTCTATTGTAAATACTCATTCATAATATATAATTAAAATGCATTTTGTTCAAACATGGTACTCGTTTAAATAAATGTATTTCATTTTATTCAATTTACACAATGTGAGAGTATAATATATATATATATAAATGTATATATAAATATTTACACATGAAAAATTCTAATTAAATACAACACAAAATTAAACAAACAAAACAATTTTCGTAATATTTAATATTATCCATACTAAATACATTTTTACAATAATATTATAAATAAAAAATGTTCTAACGTTTGTGTTAACTTTAAAACTATAAATTGTTCAACAATAAAATATTTATAGGTGAACAATATTCGATTTCCATGGGATAAGGGTGCATGTACCTTGTCATTTAAGACGTGATACCTTGTATGTCCATTTTTGGACTTTGTGCGTTATGAGTATCAAATTGTTCAGAAAAAGACTCATTCTTATAGTGTGACCTCGTAAATCACAAAAAAAAAATTTAATATATAATCGATTGTAGTGTTACCTAGTAACTAAATTAATTATTATGAAGAACCTGCTGCTGTCTGATGAGACAACGTACTACTAGTCCCTTGCAAATGGTCGCTTATAGTGCAGTGACAGTATTTCACTAGTATTGTTTTAGCTCATTTATTGTTGTTAATAAAGTAATACTGTTTTTAACTATCTAATGTTTATTTAACCAAATTTAAGTTTGTTAACATAGATTAGAATATAGACTACTCTTTTACCTAACTTTGCAGTATAAAAGGTTATAAAAGTTGTTAGGATTTAGGATAAAAAAATTTATTATATATTTAGTAATTATTTTTAATAGTTAAATGTTAGCACCCCCAATCATTGGGAAAGAAAGCAAAAAGTCTCGAAACTGCATAACTTGCAGCCTATTAAGGCTCTGCGGGAGTGAAATGAAATAAATGAATTGACACCAATGCAACATCAGGGCACGGGAGATTTGTGAATTACTAGCACCTATGCACAACAGGCGTGGCACAAAATAGTCCTCGTTTCATTTCCAAGGGTGGGAAAACTTTAAGTAGACATTAGGCTAGACTACTACTACTTGATGTAAATCAACCATCTCTGCCGCTCTTATAAGTTGTCATCCTTTCTTGAAAGTACTGTTTATATTTTCAATTCACTATGTATTCCGTGTTTTGACCTTCAACTCACATTTGCTTAGTTTACACACTATCCTATCTACACTAGACCACTGCTCTGGGCTTGGAGCTTCTTTGCATTATAGACTTTGTTGACTTCAAAAGTAACCTATACATTCGAATATCTAAAATTGATTAACACACTATGAATATTATATTTTTTTAATAACTATTTCGTTCTTTTTCCACTTTATGAAACCAGTTTTGACACTGTAGCCAATTTTGTAGAATAATTAAACTAACTATATTTTACGCATAGAAAAATATTTTTTTATAGCCCATTTTGAAGTGTTGGTGTTCAATTTTTAAAATTGTTAATACTTGGAATTAATTATGATGTTTTTATTTGTGACACGACAAAGATCTAAATAAATTGAGCTTTTCAGAGAGAAATATTTAAATAGTGATACATACATTTTACGGTACTGCTAATTATTAAATATATGAATAAGTGTAAAAGAATAACCAGATGCAATTAAAGTCCAAATGTGTTCTGTATTCATTACCGTAAAGGAAATCGCAGTAGTTAAACAAATGTATATGTAATTAATATTATTCGTCACACAATGAAATGGTTCAATAATTGCAATGTCGAATTGGCTAGTTATTTTGACTAACATGAGTAATAAATGAATTACAAATGTTTAGCAAGAATAGTTTATATCAATGGTTATATTTGGCATTATATAAAATACTACAAAATATTTTAAGAACTAACGTGTTGTTAGTTTTAGTAATATAATGAAACATTTAAAAAACATGCTCATCAGTGATAAAAGCTATATTCCTCCACGTTTGAGTAGGTCTCTTACAAACCATGCGAGAGCAGCCTTGTACGCATGGGTATATTTTTCATTTAATCCATTGTATCTGCCCTACTTTTTAAGTTAGACACTTGGGCATTATTTATTGTAATAGATAATAAAACATTGATTGTTTTCCTTTTTTAAATTTTCTATTATTCATTGACTCACACAAAAATAGCGAAAAAGAAATTCAATTTACAAATGTCCCTTCCATTTGTTTAACCACTAATGATTATATCCCAATTTTTAAAAAAGGGAAACATCCGCGTTCACATGTTCTTTAAAATGATCTTTTAACGATAATTCTGAGATGAAAATTGACCTCAGTACAACTGCTCAAGCTTAGCATTATTCTTATGGGAGATGAATCCAATATGGCGGAGGTGGAGCAGAGCCTTAACATTACATGGAAAGTGAAGTTCTATATAAACTGCTAGTGACCTAGAAACGAGGTCACTTGGACCCCGAGATTTTTGGAAGGATGAGACTAGCCTAGAGACGTTTGAAAAAGGACAACTAGCAGAGATAAAAATTCACTGTCTATATTAAGAAGATGAGCAGATTCACAAGTCTTTTGAACATAAGAGTTGTTAAATTTCCCAAATATTGTCACTGCTCTGAATTGATGATTTAAAGATTTGAATACAACAGATTATGTTAAATGTAGATATTGAGTAAGTAACCATTAACCTTTCAACGCGGTGAACCGTCTATAGACGCGGCCAAACTTTCACCTTCTGGCGCGGCCGCCCGTCTAAAGACGCTAAATGTTGCTGCGGTACGTGCTGGATTCTAGCGTCTAAATAAAGAACTTTTATGAACTGAGCGTATACCCAAGAGAAACAGAACATTGCCAAGAGAAATGCCATCTGTTGAGTTATTGATTTTTATTTCTAGACCACCGTGACCTTCAGAAAAGGAAACAACACGTGGCTATATACAAACAGCTGTAGCGGGTTCGTGGAGGGCTCTCGTGTGTTATAGGTTATTATAACCTCATTTATTTATAAGTGTAATATTTTTAACAGTTTGACAGTAGATCGTGTGATTTGTTCTAGTGTATATTGTGTTTTAGTGATAATGTGGGAACCGCAAAATGATAATATTCGCGAGTTTTTTTGGATTACGCTCAAATGGAGTTCCATTGTGATCCAAATATTGAAGGTAATCATGATAGTGGTGATGAAGTTGTAAATATATGCAATGTGTCTAATGATACCGCAATAATCTTAGATAATGAGGAAGTTACAGTAAATGTAAATACGTATAATGTCCCGCGAGACAATCCACAAGAGAAGGAAATGTTAGTCGACGATTTTAACTACCGCACCAGAGGGTCTAGCGCTCGGAACGGCTTACCGCGTTGAAGGGTTAAGCATTGATTGTCAGATATCTAGCAAGTCAAGCTTTTACTAAGAATATTAAGTAAGAGTCATGTAAAGGAAGTAATTGTTATATGATAGTGATATCAGAATAAATTATATAAAGATAATTTGTTATTTAACAGATAGTCATTAATAAATTGTTTTGAACCATCGAGCAAGTTCTTGTGTAATTCATTAATTATCCAGAGTGGTTTTTATGTAAACCTATAAATATAACTAATAATACATTGACAAGATATTTCATTATTTGATTTGAACCCGTAAAACTTAGATATAGGGAAAACTTATAGTCATAACAAAAGGTGTATCGGCCATTTATATTTATAGTTCCTAACAGCAGCTAAAATAGTTTTTGTGGAAATTTAAATTTAAATGAATTTGATGGAACTCTCTAATTTAGCAGTTGAGGATGATTATCAGAACAACGAAGAAAATTATAACAATGCTGACAGATCCATGATACAGATTCAGAAGATGAAGATATTGATGACTCAAGCTGGGTTACATCGCCCTTACGTGTTAATAATACTGTCAATGAACAGCATCTAAGTATAGGTAGTGTTAAAAAACAAAGAAAAGAAAAAAACATTCTGGTAGGTCTTGATATAAAAAACAAGAATGTTAAAAAAAATAAAGAGAAAAAAATTACATAAGCAGAGAAAACCAAAGTGGGGAATCAAGGTACTGAGAGGGAGAATAGAAAAATGGGTCCACTATGCAAAAGTAAAAGCTGTAAGAAATCAAATCAAAGGGAATGTTAAAATAATGATGAAACCTCAAGAAAATAGATATTTATCTACTTTTGGGAGAAATTAAATTGGGACAATAAATGTATATTGTATCACTTCTAACTAAAGTAAACAATATCAAATAACAAAAAAACCAGAAGAACAATCAAAGAAAAATTTTATCTACATATACACAATTTAAAAAAAAAAACAGAAAATGGAGAGAGTACCAGTATGCAAAAAGATGTTCCTGAGTATTTTTGATTTAAATGAATGAACTGTGTTTTGGTTACTGGCATCATGGAATGGCAGCTTTAAAAATGTATGTAAATTTCATCATCACGTAAGAGATCAAACACAAATTACGCAAAGAAAAAACTTGATAATTTCTTGGATATGTTGACAAAGTTACCATCCCATAATTGTAGGCAGTCAATAAAAAATGTATAAAGAACAGACAGGAAGTAATAACATGTCAGACATATACAATGAATATAAAAATATGTACCAGAGTAATGAACATGAAACAATAAACCAGTGTCAAAATTTACGATTCACTTATACTAATGAAAAAAAAAATAGTTCATTTCAACTACCAAAAAAAGTTTGCTATGATCTGTATTTGTCATGAGGTCAAACAAATCAATGACAATGAATACGATGGACACATTGCAAGAAAAGAGGCTGTACAAAAAGAGAAAGAAAATGATTCAAAAATGGGAGAGGAAGGGAAGTGATTTGCAGGCAATGAAAATATGCCCAAATATGAATAACTATGTATTATAGAACTGGACTAAATTATTGTATCACAATTTTACCATTTTTGATATCAACAAACAAACAGCTAGGTATTTATTGGTTTGATGAGAGTTAAACTGTCTGTAAACATACTGGCCACCTGTGTAATATATTACTTGAAAGATAACTGTATAGATAACAAACCTATGATAATATGGAGTGATGAGTGTACAGCACAAAATCGAAATTCCATCTTTGTTGTCATAGCTGTGCAAAAAATGTAAAAACAACACAGAAATATCTAGAGAAAGGCCCATACAGATGGTGGTAGACTGCGTTCAATCGACCAAAGAAAATAAGCCAATATACCTACCAAGTGATTATATCCAATACACCAAAGAAATCAGAAAATATACTGACAAACCAACTTATGAGATTATAGCATTAAAATTTGATTCCTTAAAAGATTTGTCTGTAAAAGATCTTATGATATATGATAGTTTAAGACCAGTACGAAAATCTGGTGACGCATCAGTAATGGATATTAAAACAATCCATTATTTACCAGTAGATGTTAAAAAAACCAAACTTCTTTTGATGGAGATTATGTTTGAATTACTGCACAGAAGAAAAATTGATGTACCCCCAAGTGTGTCATTATTTCTACAGCTGTACACTTCAAACCTGAAGATTACTCATAGAAAATGGCAACATTTACAAGAGCTTAAAGTTGTTTTACCAACAGATTGTCATGCTTATTATGACAATTTGAAATACTATGAAGACATGTCAATTTCGTATGAATCTCAACCTAACCAGGATCAATCTCAGAACCAGAAATATAAGAAACCTCAAAGAGCCAGGCGAAGAAAGTAAAAATAATTAGTTTTTGTATAATGTTGTTTTGTTTAATTGTGTATTATAAAACTACTTGCTACTTGTACAGAGATTGTTTTCTATTCATTTTCACCCATACATTAATGTTATAGCTTACAGTGATAACTTGTATGTTCATCAGTTCTTATTGTGATACCTCAGATATCTTTGTATGTCTAAATACAATACATAGTGAGACCTTGTATATATTTGTATTTTGTTTAAATATGTATTTAAATGATAATTGATTTAATAACTGATATGCAAGTAATATAATACACAATTTAACCCTGGAACTGGCTAATGATAAAGCTTTGTAGTATACTTACGTTTCTGTAGTGGCTATTGACAAAATCAACAAATATCACTTTTTTTACAATTCAACATTTCACCCACTAAAAATCATCCTATCGCAATAATCTAAGTACCATTATAAAGCTAATGATCCGCACTTACAAACTCCTATAACTTAAAGTTCATAAATCGTAACAAAAATAATTTAATAAATCGCTTAAGTTACTGTATTTTATACTCGTAATAAACGTGACAACAACAATCGAAGCACAAGGCAATATGATGTCATATTTGCCTATTTTTCACAAGTCCACGTTTCTGTCAATCTACTCCAAAGATTCACTATTTTATAGTATTTTCTCTTTCAAATGGTGCCTTCTAAATTATCACTAATCTCATAGTTAGTGAGGTACGGGCATTTTAAAATGTCGTGTCAAAATGACCCACTCTGCTGCCTTTTGTGACAATCGTACTTTATGTTAAATATCAATTAGTAATATTTCGATTTTTCTGACAATTTATATATCATTGGAAAGACAAAGGTTAGAGCTATCATTAAGTGTATTGGACAACTCTGTGGTATAAATATTTTGTTTATACTGTACCTTCAAAGTTAGGCTTCCCAGACAGAATCTTATTCATTTTGTCATAGTGAAATAGACATTTTCTATGTTAGGAATGCTGGTGCTGAGCCAAGTTAATTGTATTTCAGGTTATGTTTTAAGAGTTAATTATATTTAAATTTATAGTGATTAATTTATTATGTTTTGTTAATACAGATTTATCTTCACAACTATATGCTACAATTATTGTGTTTGAACAGTCTAAAATAAATTGTCTGCTATTTTATAAAAGTTTGTAGTGATTTTTTTGTCCAAATTGTTATGACGTAAAGACAATTTTTCTCATTATTTATTACCTGACTCTAAAATATATAATTCTAAAAAAATTATAAATTCACAGTTCAATTTTATGTACAATTTATGTAAATAATGGTATATTACAAGTTGGGTTTTGAATAAAATAATTATTCTTGATGAACTTTTCCAATTACCAACTTTTGAGTTATTTTTTACTCTTTTCGGTGGAAAAAAGGTGTTTAAAAAACACTTATACCAGTAATGTCTAAAATATTTTAACAGTTTGGATTCAGAAAAGGGCTCTCTACAGAATTTGCTATTTATGAACTAGTCAAATCAATAGTTCGTTTGATTGACAAAAGAGGGTATGTTGCATCTATGATGTGTGACCTGTCTTAAGACATTTGACTGTGTCGCCCATGCAATTCTTTCAGGTAAATTTAGTTATTATGGCATACGTGGAATAGCAAGTTGCTAGTTTCAGTGTTATTTAACTGGCAGAAGACAAAGAGTAATATATACAGACTCCATGGGTTTTACTATTCATCTTGGGGAAATCAATTAATGAGGGGTCCCCAGGGTTCAATATTGGGATGCCTACTGTTATTGGTCTATATAAATGATTTACCATATAATTTAGGTGAAACTAAAACTGTACTATTTGCTGAAGATACCACTCTAACAATTTCTGAAAAAAACATTAGAGATTTTGAGAAATCCGGGTCATTGGCAATAATACTGGATGAAGATTGGTTTTCAATTAACGGTTTAAAATTAAACATAAACAAAACGTAACTTATTCATTTTAGTCCAAAAATTGTAAGAGATAAAATTGTTTTGCCTTTTTCAGAACATACTATTGGAAGTACAGACTCAAAAAAACTCTTGTGAGTGGTTATTGATGAGAAATTAAACTGGATATCGCATGTCATTATTTTTCCAATAAGCTTAATTCAGCATGCTTTGTACTTCATGCAATATCAAGAAATTGTAATTTCTCAAACCTCACTTACAGTATAGCCATACAGGGTAATTCTGTAGAATCCATAAAACTTTTACGTATCAAAGAAAATAGTTAGAATAATTTGTAATTTAAAATATAAATATTCATGTATTCAAAAAGTTTTAACCTTGCCCTGTATTCATATTTTGAATGTTTTGTTATTCCTAGAAACCAACCCGAGTGATGTCAGTCAACACCAACACAGGTATTACTTATGGCAGCAAATACTCCAATACCCAATTCATAAACTAAAAATATATGAACATGGTGTGTGCTATTCCGGTTTCAATAATACACTGGTACAGGTGGAACTAAGTATGTTTACACACAGATCATAAGACAAGCGAATGGATGAAGGAGTTGGTACTTTCCTAAAAACAAATGCTGTACAACAAAACATATCTTCGCCTCTTCTGTCTTATCACACATTCAACCAAATTGTATCCCCAATTCTTTATAGAAAATTACTTAGTTCCTTACAGTGTTAATATGTTTTAAACATTATTAATATGATAATTAAAACAAACACTTTTTAGTATAAACCACAACTTTATTTAAAATTTAACGACCATGGTTTCGCTAGTTACAGCAATGTCAAGGTTGTTTACATGAATGATAATTACCTCATGTTTCATGTAAACTACCTTGACAATGCTGTAACTAGCGAAACCATGGTTGGTAATTTTTAAATAAAGTTGTGGTTTATACTAAAAAGTGTTTGTTTTAATTATTAAAATGAAATACCACCAAGCACCTACGGTCTTTAGCATAAATAGTTATCATTAATATGTTTATTTATAAAATTCAATTACTCTGAAAATTATTTTAATTTGTACGTTTTGTGACATAGAAGATGAAGCAGGTAAGTTTTTTTTAAATTTTTGGTTGTTTACATTTTAATTAGCAAGTATTAAAGAAAAACGTTAATTTTTTTTTTTAGAAACTTATACAATCGCTTATTAAGCAAAAAAAAATTCGAATGCTGCTCTGAGAATATAAAAATTTTACACCATTAAATAATAGAAATTTTTATATATTCATTAAGTTTTTTATTCCCACTACAATCATATTGTTTGGCAATATTTAATTTTAGCTGTAAAATTACAAGATTATATATAACAAAAATTTTAAATATATTTCAAAAAATCCTAAATTGATTAAATTCTGCAATTTAAAAAAATTATTGGCGAAGTGCTACAATAACACAATGATAGGGTACCTATTTCTGAAATTTATTTAGTTGTTCTTATTTTTTAAAGATAATAAATATTTAAATTAATGCTCAAGTATTTGAAAAATTTATTTATTTCAAGTTCATTCTTTTTCTCTAATTGATACTGAAGTGTAACCAGTCAGTAAACTACAGACCAGTAATAAAATGGATGTATTTACCAGTCACAGCAGGTAAGCAATGTTTTACATCTAGGTAGTTAGTAGAGCCTGATCCGGGTACATATCTATTTTGGTAAAGCGGTACATGATGAGGATTATAAAGCATGATTGTGGACAAAATATAGTTTCTACAGTTCTGCACGTTAGCATTTTTCATTGTAAAATATATCATTTCTGTTAGTATAAAATATAATTGAAGTCACTTATAACATTATAGCATAGCACTCAAATCTAAAATAAAATAGAACAAAAATTTGTTTAAATAGTTTTTTAAAAATTCTCCATTATTCTATGAAAACTGTACAAGTATACTATACACAAACTCAACAATAGACAAAATTTACTGTCTTATTTATCTACATACAAACTTAAAATCTCTGGGTGAAGGGTTTGAGCAGATGCATTAGCAAGCGGCCAGCGCGAAAACGTAAGGTTAAGGCTTAAATTTCACCAGAGGAATATTCTTTGATGCTAAACATTTGTCACAAACCCATTCTGCATAGACTTCGGCAGTAAGGAGTTGGTACGCTGCTTCTATAAGTCCTGTACATACTCTGGAAACAAATGTAACACATTTTATTTAGTAAATGGAAAAACTAAACACATACATACACAAAACTAAATGCAAAGTAAATTCAAAAAGAATTGTACAAAAGTAAAGCTTTTTTTTATACATAAATGTATGGTTATAGGAAAATAATGTTTACCTTTAAAGATACATCAACTTATCAAAAGTTAAAATACAAAGTTTTATCACGAGTGCTCGATATCAGCCTGATCGATGAAATGACAAATATCCAAGCTGTATTTAAGCTTTGCACAAGTGTATGGCAGAATATCTCTGGCTATCTGCTTCAGTGATGTGGCGTCTTAGGCCATTTTAAGTTTTGAAGTAAGGAGGCCAAATTACCATTGTTGAATTGTCTTTCGCAGCTAGGCTAATTCAATATCCCAAAAAGATAACATTAAAGTATGCTAGAACATCCAATTGAAAATGTGATGACCCAATATCTTGTTGAAAGTCTACATCTGACATATCATCCTCCACCTGAGGCATAACACATTCTTCCATTAGCATGTCCAGGTAAACATGGCCAGTGATAGTTTTCTAGGAAAAATGAAGGGAATGAACATGCGTCTGCTCATAGAACAAAACATGTTTACTTTGTGTTTATATGTGCACCATTCTTTTTGAATAACCCTGTACTAAGCAACAAAAAGTATTGGACGAAATATATTCTAGTGGATTTACGTCATAAGTCTGAAAGCTAGCCAATCATTGAAAGCTGGTCAATGATTGGGAAAGCTCGGAAAGTCAATGGATTGGCCATTGTTGTGGCAGGGGTAACAATCTCAACCCTGCAATCTATCCAATAGACAGGAAAATGTTATTTTAGAAACACACAGTAGTTCAATCAGGGTTGGATGTTGTCACAATAATATTGTCAAGAGCTAAAATTATTATTCAATATTCAACAAGTTCAAATAAACATCACCAATCAAATTAATTATTAATAATAATTATAAAAATTGGTTTAATGAGTTGGTTTAATTCGAACATTTGAAGGAACAAAATAGCATCAAGAAACGTTATAAACAAAAATAATAAGAAAATTTAGGAAAAAAGGTCTTTTTCACTATGCAGACTTAAGACTATTCGATCCTACTATCTACTCCAGACCATGATATAAATAATATAAATTTGGATCCACAAATTTAGTCTATAAAATAGTTAATGCACAATATTTTTCAGTCGTAAACATCTATACCTATAAAAATGTTAACATTTTAAATATATTTTGATCATTTATTTAACTTTTTTTTTCAACATTAGGTCAAATTAACATTAATTATTTGATAAAAGTTGATAAAAACTTGTTTAAATATGCTATGAAACACTAGTTTTTTTTCCTTCCCCCCCCCCCCCCCATTACTGTTGAGACCGATGGTTCTTGGTGGAATTCCATGTTTAAAGATAATAAAACACAATTTTTTATTATCTTTTAACTAGTGATGTTTAATTATCACAATTTTGGATGCATATTTTACAGATGTTTACACTCAAATGTTTAGCCTGGCTGACCACAAATTAGGCCAAATAGTTGCAAGGCTACTGTATTTTAATAAAATCATGTTCATTTTTGTTTAGATGGAGAGCATTTAATTTCTTTTCAATATCATTTGTTTCACATTACTAAAAAGCTTTAAATTTAAGGATTGCATGACCTTACATACATCCTATTTAAAAACTTTGTCACCTTCACCGCCCAAGATGCTTCTCAAATAATAATAAAATTAAGGTGGGGAGATGCGTTTTTCTTTTTTTAATGTAGATATCTGGATCAATTTTGTGAAAGAAAACATTTTCTTAAAATTGACAAAAATATGGAGCGAGTCGTCACGCAAAGTAGCAACCTTGGTGTCTCCTAATTATACTATGGTACATAGCTATTTTACACGATTTCTCTGACAACGTATTCATTCTCCTCTTCTGATTTCCCCATACCGTGTTTGGCAATCTATTTCTTCTCAGTAACAACTGATCTTCTGTGGTATATGTACTTATACATTTTATTTTGTACAAGCACATGTATTCAGTTTGATATGGCTAGAAAATGTAAACAAGTTGTTTTGTTGTTTAACGATAAAGTAGAAATAATAAATCAGCTAAATAAAGGTGAATCTGAGAAACTATTAACTAAGAGATTTGGTTGTTAGTACTTCGACCATTTCACACATTAAAATTATCAATTTTGCTAGATACTGAAGATTTTATTTCATTTCATTTTTAGCTTTATTCAAACAATAAACACATGATACAAATAAATGGCATCAAAATTTATATCTAATTTTAGTTAAAGTTAACTTTAAGCTAAAATATTCCTCAATGGAGTATAATGGATTCTTTAATATAAAGATCTTTAGTAACTTCTTAAAGTTACATCTTTAGTAACACTTAAGATGGAAACTCATCCAGAAAAAATGATGAAAAAAATTAAAGATAGTGTTTTTTAGAATGGTATTTATATTTCCCACCCCATGTTATATAAAGGCAAAAATATCTTAGTCACCACCCCCTTATAAAAAAAAGAAGAAAAGAATATAATTTAAAGACTCCTAGCAATTGAATACTTTAATAACGTCAGAGTCGGAAAAGACCAAAGTTGGCCAAAGTAACAGACCATAGAAAGACCAGTTAGAACTATGATCCTGATGTTATTTACAATGCGGGAGAAACAAGATTAAATAGAACCAATGGCACAGAAATCCCTTGTCTCAAAGTGGAAAAGTAGTGCTTCGATGCACAAAGTTAGCAGGTTCAGGTAACATTATTAATATGTGCTAACTCTACAATAACCACCAACTCCCTTTACTAGAAAAAGTGTAGAATATTTAAAAATGACACTAAAATACAATAATATTAAAAAAAAGCATGGATGACTTGTACTTTATTTTTGGAATAAGACTAAATCAGCAACAAATGAGTAAAAAGAAAAGATGATACTGATAATCAAAAACAAGCTGACACACTCTTCAGTTGAATTACTACATAGAGAAGGTGGGGATTCAATTTCAAAGCTCTGTTTCGAACAGTAAATATGATGAGTCTGCTGTAGCCCATAGATGAAGAAACACTACTGACAACTCTTCTAGAAATTGAAGACAAAAAGAAAACTCAGTCGAAGTAATATTACTTTTAAATCTTTTCTCTTCTCCTTGGGTTCATCTTATTGTTATCTTAATCATATATAGACTTCACCTCACAACCACTATCCATTTTCCCTCCATGTGCTGGGCCCTGCAAAGCCCATGAGCCTAGTATGGCTACGGTGCGACCTTGGAGGGTGTACTGCTACTGATGGTGCCGGATGTTACAGGTCCAGTATGGTTCTCTATCCTCCCACCTACAGAACCTCCCTCCCTCCATTTTGTTCCTACCCAATATTGACATTGGCATTTTTGGCCGACTTGAGGGTTGCCCTTTGTGTTGGCCTGGCCTTCTGAACTATTTATTATTTTTTTGGGAAATAGTTTCCTCTATTTTCATTCTTTATTCATAACTATTTGCCCTTCTGTTTTTAAGTTCACCTTTGTGTTTGACCTTTTATACCATGGACTATTGGCCCATTACGTGTCGGGTCAATTCGATTTCCTACCCATCAATCGAAATTTCCCATTTTGGTTCCAACCATTTCAGTTCCTACCTCCGGCTTTTCCAAAATAACTCCTCACCTCCTTTCTTAGTTCACACATTGTTAACGTCACCACCGAAGGAACTAGTTCACCCGACTAGTTTCCCACAATCTACACGGTAAAACCTGCCAACACTCACAGGCATCAATTCCCCGGCCTTAAACGGCTCTACATCGGCCAATCTAACAATACAAGCCCCGCACACGCTACTTGTCTCTGATTGGCCGACAGCTCATGTCGAGCATCTAAAAGTCCGCGACCACAACAATGGCAATCCACGACAAAACTCCGAACCAATCTCACACACATCGTACGTCGAGATTGGTTCGCTTCTCGGGAAACTTAACAATGGACAGCTCATTGTCTAGGAGCAAACCAATGTCCTAGGCAAGCTAAGCTACAAGCTAGCAGAGCCAAAATTGTATAAGTACCCATTTCTCAATGACAAAATCATGACTTGTCAACCAGGAGACCAACTGGCACCACACCTCCTCCGGGAGACCTGCAGTGGACAACTCACAACACATCCTCAACAAACATCATCACAATCACTTCGCCTTCTAGAAACCAACACAACACTTCTCCTGACGCGAGACTCACAGGGACCATCTCTCCCACGGCCTTCTTATGCAAGGCCAAGAGACCCCTCACTCAGACACTTCACAGGGACAATCTCTCCCATGGTCTTCTTACGCAAGACCGAGAGACCCCTCAACAATCTCACAATACACACCAAGAAGACAACTCTCAAGCTCACCACAAACTTTTGCTGCCACCTGCCACATTCCAACAACTGTCAACCCATACACGTTTTGGATCATTTCTTGCAACACCTGACTCCTGCTCTCACTCCACAGAACAACGACTTCTTCAAGACTCACCCTGTGGCCTCCCGTAAGGGAAATTAAACGGAGAAATCCGGGCATCGGCAGCACTTGCTTCACCCTAGTCACCTCCTGAAAAGGAAATTGTAGGTACTTTGGCGCCGGCGATGGTGGATGAACATCCATCATAGAGGCCAGATCACGTCCTATCTCTCCTCACCTAACCTAAGGCCAACTGGCCCTTTTCAGGGCCAGCAACACTACTAGGTTCCGTAATTCTTATCAACATTCCTCCCACAGAGTCTCAAATCCTTCCTCTTCCATATCTACCAGTCGCCTCCCCGGCTCGACTACCTCAACTTCAGGGCCAACTTCACGTTCCCTGCACCTCACTTCTTTCTCCAACAACCTGACCCTACGTCAATATCATGTCACCATATATATATATATATATATATATATATATATATATATATATATATTCTATACTATCTTACCTCTCTTGGTTTGTCTAGTATAAATCCTTTCTATTTAGTTGTAAACATGTTAAAATCTAAGTTCTTTTTTTATGTAAACATAAGCTCAGAATATAGTATAGCCAGTACATTATCCTACAACCCACCCAGAATTTACCCCCACCATCCCCTATATTATGGTTCCATATCCCAACGCACGTGGAGATATGTCCTCCTTGGAAATAACACCCTTCAGCACGATGCTGGGGAGACTAACATTGCACACTCTAAAAATATGCTTATACCGGGTGTGCCAAAGAACTTCAACTATAGGGAAATCACATGATGCATTGTTATTTCATTAATTTTAAGTACCTTCGATTGAAATTGGTGTTGTTATGTACAGAAATTATTAGAAAAATTATTTATGCAAGTTACAGTAAGAAATATTGCTTAGCAAGTAGTTTATTGGTACCTTCTAGAAGTGATTAAGCACAATCAGCATGGTTTCTTTATAGTTAACGCTGCATTCTACAGTTTGCTTGCACCGACTTCGTATACATATAGAAAAATTAATTTATACGTTAAAACCAATAATTTGTTATAAAATTGTATTAAGAAGTAAATTAATTCAGTTTATAATAAATATAAGGTGTTTATAAAATAAAAGATTATTTTTTAAAAACCTTTCTGTTATGAGACAGAACGTAACTGGTGCAGTCGGTAGGACACCCCTTGGAGATTTAAGAGGGGTCGATATTAATCGTTAGCCGAGGAACAAGTCTGAGAAATCTTAAAATTTCAATGCATATTATTATTTTAAGATACTGCAACTATAGGTGTACAAATTAGAAAAGAGCCACTTGCCTGCTTGGTCCGCGCAGGTAGGGAGGGACTGGCTGAGAAATGTGTCGGTGGAGGGGACATCTTGCCTACATATGTTGAGCTGTCACTGCCTGGATTCAATTAGAAAACTATCCTGTTGATTTAGATTTTTTTATGTATGCTCTGGGGGTTTATTCCGTTTAGACTTTATTATTTATAGTTATTGTGATTACTTGTGTTTTATTGTTCATTTGAGCTACATATAATTTAAAATTATACTCATGAAAAACATATGAACATAATATGTGTTCAATATTCATATATACAAATACATAATTGTGATTACTTGTGTTTTATTGTTCATTTTAGCTACATATAATTTAAAATTTTACTCGTGAAAAACATATGAACATATTTGTGTTCAATATTCGTATATGCAAATAAATAAACCGAATTTCCAAATAAAACGTACATAATTATTGCATTCACTTAATGATATAAATGATTAGTTATTCAACTTATCAATATAATTTTTTTTTAACATTACAACGTTTAGTGCTACATGATAGCATTGTTAACAACGGTAAGGTTTTTTCTGTTACAGCCTTCAAACTAGTAACTGTCACAATCAAGCACTCTTATACCAACAGAAACACTATTTTCATCTTCAGTAATGTCACTTTGTAAACTATCAATAGATTCACCGTCATCAGAATTATTGTCACTACTTTCGTCATCGGCGTTGAGTGATATGATGATCCTATCAACATTTTCGTCCATAAGTGCATCTCGATTGCGGTATATTTTTTCTATTTTTTCCACATGTTCGCAGCATTTCTTCCATTTAGCACTTGAATATTCAGAGAATAGTTTTATACACATTTCTTTTTTTACAGGCATACTTTCAGTTAAACATTCCCCTAAGCGACCTTTAATGTCACCCCAATCAAGTCGGATTCAGGTCACAGTGATATGGTGGTAAACGTAACAATGTATGACCTGCATCTAAAAACAGTTTATCAATGGTGTATGTTTTGGGGACGGGAGCAGATTTTACTAGTAATAGTAGTTCAGCTTTTGTCATTGTTGATGAGCATGGCAAATTATTTTTTGTGAGCCAATCAATAATTTGTTGTTTAAGTGAAGAGCTTGTTGGTTTCTTATAGTCCTGCTTATTATGATAGCTTGCATTGTCAAGTACGATGACAAAGTCTGGAGGAATGTTCGGTAATAGTGCTTCTTAGACAAAGTTTGTAAAATTCATCTCCTCGTGATAATCATCTGGCTGTTTCTTTTTTTTTATCTGATTGCCATATTCATAAGGCATTAGGCACGAACCCCTGTTCAGAGCCAGCATGAACTATAACTAGTCTGGGGCCTTTTCCAATAGACTTTGCCGACCCTAACTGGGAGTCAGACTGCCAACAGTTTGAAACAGTATGATTTTTGTTTATGTAGGTTTCATCTAAGTACACTATTGTCTTTTTCTGATTTCTAAACTGTCTGATTTCCCTAAGATAATCTGCCCTCCATTTTACTATTTCTGGTTTTTCCATTAAAATTGTTCTATTTGTTTTGCATTTTTGCCAACGACAGCCCATGTTTTTAAGAGTACATCTAAGGTAATCGCGGCTGCACTTCAAAATATCTTCTTCCTCAAGGACAGCCTTCAATTTTGACATAAAACTCGTGGATTTTCCTCCTAATAACATCTCTAGTGAAACCATCAATAACAATCTTCTTTCTCCTAGGCCTAGATTTACCGGAAGGTGTCGAAAAACTTAAGCACCTTTGGCGACTGAGGATTGTTTACCTTCAGCTGCAATGCGCTTTACTAAGGCAACAGACAGGGGTTAAGGGGCTAGATGAATAGTCCCAGGGGGGTAGTAGAGGATGTTGCTAACACATACACATCCGAGGACGCTACCCTCAGGACCGCTGTGCACGAGCAAAGAGCCGCATCCTGCACGAGGTGACCCTGCTTTTTCTAAACACAGCGGATCTAGACCGGGAGGTCAATAAATATCCCCCAATCCAAGGTGTCAGGTGTCTTACGTTAATCCGTGCCGATAGATGGATTATACAGGGTAAAGTATATCAAACGGAGCCTGTGAGGTACTGGCACCATCTCACAGTAATCAGCCACTTGTTTAGAATGTAAAATATTCGTGGGAACTATATGGAGTCTCAAAAACACAAAAACCTAAAATCAGAAGATGACCTAGAGTTATCTTCTGTTCAAACACTGGGAGAAGTAGCCATTAGAGCAGCTACTCCTAGTACCTCGGAAGAGCCTAAGAGCCGTCCAGCAGAACCCATCCCAATAGATGTGGAGAAAATGCTACTGGGGGAGACCGAACAGTCCCCCCAGGACGATTTGGACAAGACAGCCCAGAAGCTGGAAGGTCTTAAGGTCAGAATGACCACAGCGGAAAGGAAAAAGGCGCTCAGAGCAAGACTCGCTGAGCAAGGAATTGCCTGGAATCCGAAATTGTGGAGGAAACCCAAATCCTCCACACAACACTCAGAGGCAGGAAAAGCAGCCACCAGCGGCACCAAGAGAGCTCGCTCGAGTGGTAGCACTCCTCCTACAGAGAGAGATTGTAAAAAACCGAGAGCAGCAGTCACCGAACAGCTGACTCAAGGTAAATACAAGGAGATGCTAACATCTATCAAGATGGCGGTAGATCCAGAGGACTATCCAGAGAAAAGATTAACTGGAGAGTCACTGGAAAAACTGGAGACTTCCCTGTCACTGGAATTTAATATCCTTGAACATGGAGAATTCCCTCAGTTCAATGCTACCTACCTAGAGACAGGAGCATGCATATTTGTGTGTGCAAATGACCACACTCGGAAATGGCTGGAACAGGTTGTTCCCAAATTACAACCTTGGGAGAATGCCAAGTTACGGACAGGACCTAGGAAGGACATCCTGCGGGTGACCAAGGTGATTTTTAAAGCACCAAAAGTCTACTCAAAGGTAGATCCGTCCAAAGTCCTGGAAGTGCTTGGCTAACAAAACAAGTCCCTCAAGATAGAGGACTGGAAGATCATCAGTTCCAGTAAAACTGACAATGGGCAGACGATCGTAGCCCTAATAGACGACTCGTCTCTGAAAGCTTTGAAAGCGACAGACATGAGAGCTCATCTGGGATTTGGAAAAACTACATTTACCATCCTCCAGAAACAAAGTAAAGAGAAGGTACTGGAGAATGCCTCTGAGGATACTCCAGTGCAATCTACATCACAGTAAGGCTGCTTCTGCAGTCTTCTGTCAGAGGTTTCTCTCTGGAAACATTGACCTAGCCCTGATCCAAGAACCATGGATAAGCGGAGGACAGATCAGAGGACTAGGTAACAGCAAAGGTAAGCTTATTTTTAATTGTTCTATTAATAATTGGCGAACCTGTATTGTGGTAAAGACACATTTGCCCTGCTTACCGTTGATTGATTTCTGTTCCAGAGACATCACAACGGTGAAAATCACTCTCGCACATACGGATGGTAGAAGGAGCATTATTGTTAGCTCAGTATACCTTCCGTATGATGCGAGAGACCTTCCACCTTCTAGGGAACTAGAAAGTGTTACCGACTTCGTCAGGCGGAAGAAGGAGCAGTTCCTTGCGGGCATAGACTCCAACTCACACCACGAAGCATGGGGATCTAGTAACACCAACGCTAGAGGTGAGTCATTATTAGATTTCCTTAACAGTAATAATTTACTGATAGTTAATGTCGGTGATAAGCCTACTTTCAGAAATAGATTACGTGAGGAGGTCATTGACATTACAATAGCTACTGAATACGTGGGATCCTTTATCAGTGAATGGCACGTATCAGACTACGTATCTTCCTCGGACCACTGTCACATTATGTGGCAACTAAACTTTGCTTCAGATGAGGACAGGTTTAGGAATCCTAGGAGAACAGATTGGAACTCCTATCACCAGGAGTTAAAATGTAAGCTGGCATCCCTAAATACATTCATTAGAGATGTAAATGATATTGAGTCCGTGACCTGTAACTTACAAGAAGCTATCATGGACTCATATTTCGATAACTGTCCTATCCAATCCCGATCCAATCGAAGAGGTGTGGTATGGTGGAACGAGGATCTGGAGAGGAAGCAAAAACAAACAAGGCGATTATTTAATGGCGCTAAACGAAACGGACAATGGGAGAAATATTATACATCCCTCACCGAATACAATCTACTCCTAAGAAAGTCTAAAAGAACTTTTTGGAGAAAATTTTGCGGGGAGATAGACAATACTAAATCAGTCTCCCGTATATACAAGGTTATTTCGAAGGGGTCGGTCTGCCCGACTGGTTCTCTCAAGAGCCGGGAGGGAGGACTGACAACCTCTGGATTAGAAACATTGAAAGTTTTGCTTCAAGCACACTTTCCAGATTGTAAACTTGTGGCTCATCTAGAGCCAGAGCAGAATCTGAGACACGTAAGAGCCTCACGAGCAGACTGGCAAATTGCTAGAAAAATCATAACGACCAATAAGGTCAAATGGGTGATACATAAATTCAGCCCATTTAAATCACCCGGAGAGGATGGAATATTTCCTGCCTTGTTACAAAAGGCTCCAGACTCTCTACACACTCTTCTATGCGAAGTGTTCAGAGCTAGTATGGCCCTAGGTTACGTGCCGTCTTACTGGACACTTAGCAGGGTAGTATTTATTCCGAAACCTGGCAAGGGTAATTATACAGACCCCAAGTCGTTTCGTCCAATCTGCTTATCATCCTTTCTATTGAAGACTATGGAGAGAGTGTTACAAGTTCACATACAAAATGAGGTAATATCAGTTAACCCCATTCATTGTAACCAATTCGCATATCAGTCAGGAAAATCCTGCGAAACAGCACTGAATCAGCTAGTTAGCAGGATTGAGGACTCGTTAGCGTCTAAAGAGGTGGCTCTTGGAGCATTTATTGATATTCAGGGCGCCTTTGATAACACGGCTTATAAGTCAATTGTTACTGCAGCTGAAACCCGAGGACTGAATATGACCACCTGCAATTGGCTTAGGTCATTGCTCAGTAGTAGAACCATCCGAGCAATCCAGTATGGCGAGGAACTTGATGTGTCCGCCATTAAAGGTACCCCTCAAGGTGGTATACTTTCTCCTCTACTGTGGAATATGGTAGTAGATTCCCTAATTATAAAATTAAATAATATGGGATATTACACGCAAAGTTACGCAGATGACATTGTCGTGATAATTAAAGGTAAACATAATATCAGACCTAATGAACACAGCTCTGAGGATAATTCATAACTGGTGCAGGGATGAGGGCCTGGCCGTAAACCCGGAAAAGGCCATCATAGTACCCTTTACAAGGAGAATCAAACTAGATAACATTGATATCAGTCTAGGAGGAACACGTTTGCGCCTATCAGAAGAGGTCAAATATCTAGGGGTGATACTGGATAAAAGACTTACTTGGAACAAACATGTAGAACATAGTATCCAAAAAGCAACGAAATCTTTAATGAGTTGTAAACGCCTTTTGGGAAAGAACTGGGGACTTCGTCCAGCCATGATTAGATGGCTATATGAAGCAGTGGTTAAACCACAACTTCAGTATGGATCGCTGGTGTGGTGGACAAAAGCTCTCCAAACCGTTACAACTAACAGGCTAATGAGTATACAAAGGTTGGCCTGTCTATGCATCTCAGGAGCTTTCAGAAGCACACCTACTACAGCTCTTGAAACTCTCTTGGGAATAGACCCGATTAACTTCAGCATCATAGCAGAAGCAAGTCTGGCAGCATACAGAGTATATTGCTCTGGAATGTGGAGAGATAGCCGGTGGCCTAAGGGGCATGGCACAATCCGTACTTTTAAATCTTATGATTCAATTCTAACTATGAGACAAGATTATATGATTAATAAAATCTCATGGACACAGCCCTTCGATATGTGTATTCCACACGAGGAGGACATGATAGAAGGAATAGCGGCTACAGCTAAGAGCTTAGAATTCTACACTGATGGCTCTCGCACCGCCCAAGGAGTCGGAGCAGGAATCTTCAGTAAATCACCTAGGGTGGAAATAAGCATTGCCCTAGGTAGATATGCAACGGTATTTCAGGCCGAAGTTTATGCCATACTTGGTTGCGCACAACTGTGTCTAGAAAGAGGATATGATGACGAACATATCACAATCAGATCTGACAGTCAGGCCGCTTTGAAGGCTATTTGTTCACACGAATTCAACTCCAAATTAGTGTGGGATTGTAATCAAGCTCTAGTCCAACTCTCGACCCGAAACCAGGTAAGCCTATTCTGGATACCTGGACACAGAGGCTATGAGGGAAATGAGAAAGCTGATGAACTGGCTAAGTTGGGAGCACAGACTCCATTCATCGGACCAGAACCTGCTTGTGGTATCAGTAAATCTGTCGCAAGAACCACTCTGAGACGATGGGTCGAACAGGAAACTCTCAACCGCTGGAGAGAGGCCTCTAGAGGAAAACTCTACGGGTCGCTGTACAATCCGAATCAGAAACTCTCTAGGTATGTAATATCATTGAATAGAAACAACCTAAGGAAAGTCTTAAGCTTCATGACTGGTCATGGAGCTTTCAGGGAACACTTAAACACCATGGGTCTAACTCAAGGCAGGACAACCTGTAGACTGTGTAACCAATATAAAGACACAGCAGAACACATACTTTTGTATTGTGAAGCTCTGGAGAGGAGAAGACTACAGATTTTCGGCCTCACAGGCATACCTGCAAAGGAAGACGACCTAGCTGCACAAGTTCTAAGACTCACGAAGGATTTAGAACTAAAGTGGATTGCCTAAGATAAGGAAGCGCACAAAAAGTCTTAAATGGCTGAAGTGCCTAGTGACTTCCAACATAATAAAAAAAAAAAAAAAGGCAACAGACACTCCCGTAGCACTACTAGCTGCTTCAGCAACGTTATATTTTAATTTATGCAGCTCTTTTTGTTCTTTTAAATGTTTGTACACGTTGTACACATCTTCAAGAGATTGACCACGTAAAGGTCTACCTGAGGAACATGAAGACTTTGTCGTTGAAGCCATCTATTGTAACCACGATGCGGGAGCACAGACAAGGACAGTGGCACTGAAAAGCACGAAAGTTGTACAGTGACTAATCCCCACCACCGTGCGAGTGTACTCCCCGTCACCTTTCCTCTGCGTGCGCGAGGCAACTCCTGAGAATTGGTTCTGCGCAGGATCTTTTCAGATTTGTACACCTATAAGTCAACTAATACCTACACATCAGACTGGAAGATTCAAGAGTCAACTAGTACCTACACATCGGACTAGAAAATTCAAGAGAGCATCTTGCTAAAGAAAAAGGAAGGCATCTCACCTCCAACAAAGAAATTACCCGGAGTAGAAAATGAGCTTATTTTTGTGGATCTTGTGAGTAATAAAAATAAAATTAATTATTAATAAAATAATTAATTGAAAATACAATTTTGAAGTAATCAATATAAAAAAATTAAAAGATTAATATTTCTTTACTAAAGGAAATACAAAAATAATGATTTAAAAAGAGAAAATATAATTATTATTCAATACTTGAATAAATTTTATTATAATCATTATTCAATAATTTAGAAATACAGTAAAAACTCTCTAATCCGGATTAATGTGGTGCCGGCCGATCCGGATATCGAAAAATCCGAATCTCGGGGTGGCTATTTTTATATAGTTAAAGTGGTTTTAAACGTGAACAAAACGTAGCAAATTTACGTTTATAGCGCTAAAATGCGTTGCGCTTACGATAAATTGTAGCTTTACAACACTATTCTAAAAATTCACTATGGTTTTTTAAATTACTGTAATATATAGACATTACGTTTTAACTGTACTATTATGTAATTTGCCGGTACGGTAACCAGTAACAAAAGTACCAAAAACGACAAAAGGTAGGTTAATTAAATAAATATTACAATAGCTATGTTTAAAATTCTATTTATTTTAAGCTGAATGAGGCTCAGCATAAAGTACACAAACAACAATTAATTAGGTCTAGAGTGTTAACTAAAAATATCAAACGAAAAATGAAGATTAGAAAATAAAACAGTACAATAAATACGTACAGGATTGTACACGTGAAATTTTTATGAACGTACAATTAATGTTAGTTTTCATTACAGTACAGTAATTTGTACTCACGTCAGTTTTTATTTAAAAAAGATGTAATGGTAGCTTGCTTGGCTCGTTGAACACGCTTCTTAAAAGTAATATCTCTCCATCTACGAAAAAGAAAGAGATCGGCCGGTGAGGATTCTTCTTGTTCTTCCACGTAGTCTATCGGCTGTTCAAGTGCTTGTAAAGCTTCGCAATGAGTCATGATTTGTTTTTGTTGTTGAATCCGAACCGCACTACTGCCCAGTGCCCAGAACAAAAATGTCGTTCACTACTATTCGGCCCAAAAATATTATTTTTGTATAGAAAATTGTATTTTTATTATTTTTTATACGACGGTCGGATATCGGAGTTTCCGGATATCTGAGATCCGGATCAGAGAGTGTTTACTGTACGATAATTACATATACTATGTGTTAGAATAGTAAAGTTAGGATAAAGTGCTAACACTTTAACCGTATCACCTGTCTCCGAGACCAGATGGGAATTTTGGCTTTACGAAATTGGCACACCTGATTGTTCGACTGATTTCTCCCACTCAGTAGCTGTCAAGTAGCTTCTGGCCAATAGTTATTTTTAGCCTTCAATTGGCCTTGAGCTGTCGTTCCACGTATAGCAGTGTTTTATTGTTTTTGTTACAGTCTCCTGTACCGAACGACACGTTTAGTGTTTGGTGAGTCTTGGCCTGCAATACCGGATGATATGCATTGCGTTTGAAATTTTGTGGGTGTATCTACCAGTGTAAATATTATTGTACATAGTTTTTTTTTGGGGGGTTCACTATCTATTTTGTGTTTGATATGGCTCATTCCCAGGATATAAGAGTGAAGGACGCTGACTTCAATGATCATATTTTGGAACTCCTTTACAACAACGAAGAGGAAGAAAGTATGAAGACGTGGACAATTCGGATCAAGATCCTGATTATTTGGTCTCTGATGCTGACAAGGAAACTAGCGACAAGAGTAGTTTAGATGATGAACCCCGAATAGAAGATAAAGATGATATGCATTATATTGTTGAAAATTTTGTTCTTCCGGAGGGGGAGTCTGAATTCTTTTGGGGTAAAGATGACAGTATTTGGTGCAAGAGAGAAGAAAACAAACAAAGATTAACGCCCCAACACAACATTTTGAGAGAACCACTTCCCGGCCGGACAAGAAGGACTTGAGACTTAGGGCAACCCCCAGATAAATTACAGGTATGGGAAAGTTATTTTACTCCTAAAATGTTGAATGAAATCGTAGTACAAACTAATAAAAAATTACAGTCCGTTCGAGCAAATCTTGCTGTAGGTACAAATAAAAGTCAGTAAAAAGACACTGAAATGTTGGAATTGCGGGCCCTATTAGGCCTAATTGTACAGCATTCAGTTCGAGATCTTCCCATGAAAATGTACAATCTATATTCAACAGACATCACCAGCAGGCCAATATATAGTGCAACGATGCCAGCAAAAAGGTTTGAAGTGTTGTTGGCATGTTTATGTTTTGATAATGCATGAACTAGGGAACTGAGAAAAATAACTGACCCTGACGCCTCCATTAGTGAAATATTTCAGCAATTCATAAATAATTGTAAAGATTTGTACCTACCTGGACCTAATGTCACTGTTGGTGAAATGTTGGTTCCTTTCCGAGACCGATGTCCGTTTCGGGTTTACATGCCCAAAAAGCCAAAAAAATATGGAATCAAAATAATGTGCTTGACAGATTCTTCATCTTCGTATTGAGTAAATGCCTACATTTACAAAGGAAAAAACAGCGATGGAATCGGACTGAGTGCTGAAGAAAAACAACTTGGTATACCAACACAATTGGTTATTCGATTGTGCAAGGGGATTGAAAATACGAACAGAAACGTTATAGGTGATAATTATTTTACCTTGAGTGTATAGATGCCCTTGGCGACAGTTTATAGACTTATGTCGGTACTATGAAAAAAAAACAAAAGGGAAATTCCTCCTCAGATTTTACCATCCCCAGATAGAAAGGTTGGATCAACCTTATACGGATTTGCTGGCAGTACAACTTTGCTTTCTGTTGTGCCATAAAATAATAAGGCGGTAATCTTCAATGCACCACAGCATTGAAACAGAAGACAGAAAAAACAAACTTGAAATTGTATGTTACTACAATAAAACCAAAGCAGGGGTAGACTTGCTGGATATGAAATGTGATATATATTCGTCCAGTCGGAGAACAAGAAGATGGCCCCTTGCAATCTTCTATCAAATGTTAGATATTAGTTGCTTCAACTCCTTTATCTTGTATCTTCCATTTCCATTAAGGGGTAATCCCCTTATCACTAGATACATATTCGTGTAAGACCTGGCCATGAAACTCATAAAGCCATATATGACCATATAATTTAACTTACGAATAACTCAAAGATTGACAGTGATACATTATGTTTTATTGGTTATTACAGACTGTTATCGATTGCCATTAACAAAACTTACATATGAGCAGCAAAATTCATCAGTTTAAGTTTTGAAGATCACGTCCTTCAAATGGTGTCCCTCTTTTATTAAGCACTCTTCCAGTCTCGCACCAAAACTGTCAACACGTCCTTCAAATGGTGTCCCTCTTTGATTAAGCACTCTTCCAGTCTCGCACCAAAACTGTCAAACAACATACTTAACATTTCAGGAGTCAGGTTGGCGATCTCTTGAGTTATGGCCTCCTTTAGTTCGCCCAATGTGCGGGGATTGTTTGTGTACACTCGTGACTTTAAGAAGCCCCACAGAAAAAAATCACAGACGCTTAGATCCGGTGAGCGTGCTGGCCACGCAATATCCCTGAAACATGAGATTACTTGGCCACGAAACTTACGTTGCAAAAATCCTATCACAGCATTGGCTGTGTGTGCAGTTGCCGCATCCTGTTGGAACCACATTCTTCTCAGGACTATGTGTTTTCCACGAAGTTCAGGCATTAGGAAGTTTTGTAACATAAACAGATAGCGTACCGAATTCACCGTAACAGTTCGACCACCCTTTTCAATGAAATATGGCCCGATCACACAAGTTTTTGTGACACCACATCACACAGTGGCTTTGAGGCTATGTAGAGGACGTTCATGAAACTGTTCGGGATTTGTAAATGACCAATAGCGAAAGTTCTGTTTGTTAACGAATCCGTCCAGATGAAAATGCGCCTCGTCACTAAACATTAAAATTTCTTCATCGGCATTTAAATCAATCATTTCTTCAACAAATGTTTGTCACTTTGCATGGTCAGTGGGCTTTAATTGCTGCACAATAGCCAATTTGTATGGATGAAAATTCAGATCGAACCGCAAAATTCGTCTAACCGAGCGATCAGACATGTTCAAAGCAGCAGCTTGTTTACTGGGGGGGCCTACAAGGACTGTTTTCCACAGCAGCACGAACTCTATCGATGTTCTCTATCAGCCGGTCAGCTTCTTTTTCAACGCAGAACTAGTTGTTCTAAAGTTAGTAACCCATCGCAAAATTATGCTATGCGACGGAACTTCTCCATGTCGACCTAATTGAAAGAACGCACGGAACTGCCGCTGAGTAGCAATGATTGAATCTCCACTTTTAAAATACGCCTCGATAACAAACGCGCGTTGCTCAGGCGATCACTGCTCCATGACTACTGACAATGGCGTTGAGTAGGCTTTCCAAGCCTACCCCCACCACCCTCAGACGTCCTGTCGCTGAACGGTGTGCCGCAGAAAATAGATCGGTTTTTTTGCCGCACCCTGTATTATGACCTAAATTGAAATAAATCTTGAGATTCAAGTAAAAAAATAAAAACTTAAATGGAGAAAAAATGTCCAGTCTGAGAGATGATACTGTTAGTGAATGAAAATTCATGATACGGTTAAAGTGTTAATAATATTTTTGTTAGAATATAACTTATTCTTAATTATTATATTAATAGCAATTAAAAATGGCTACTCCTACTTTAAAGAAAGAATACTTAGATATGATTCCTGAGTATAATGGAGAACCAGCTATGTTGAGTAGATTCATTTCAATTTGTGATAAAATTGTAGCTAAATTCTTTGTATTCTAAATTCTTAAATAATGAAAATTCCGCTAGAGATGTTTTATGTACATATGTCAGGAAATTAGATTTGAGAGTGTTATTAAGAGGGTTACAAGAACCATTAGGATCTCTAATGCGAACGAAAAATCCCAACAGCCTAGAAAGAAGCATTTAACATGTTAACAGATGATTTTCAGTTTTAAAATAATAAATCTTTAGCCTGTAGTAAACAAACTAACTCAAATCCAAAAACCAATGCAGATTAAACTTTTCAAAAACAACCATCATTTCAACCTATACAAAACTCATCTAATTACCAAAATTTCCAAAACCCATATTTTTATAAACCTCCACAAACAAGACAACAGTTCTATAATCAGCAAAAAGTTAAAATAATCAAAAACCATATAAGCCAACTCCAATGAGCATTTCTACAAAAGAAACAAACAATACCGTTAGGAATACTAAAATGTACCAATTAACTGGAAGACCTGCCGTAGAATAATTTGTTGAAGACCCATCTAATTTTGAACAAAATGAAGAAGATTATGTAGGGAATTCGAAAACTGAAGGTTTACAAGAACAATTTAATGGAATAAACTTAAATGAATAAGATAACGCTGAAGAAAATAACTATTTTTTAGGCGACATCTGCCTTGGAACAGATTTGAAATAATGAATATACACAAGGAAAATAATGAATTATCACATATAATAGACCCAAAAACTAAATTAAAAATTTTGATTGATACAGGAAGTTCTAAATCTTTTATATGGAAAAACTTAGCATTTAAATTATGTAAAACTACTTTTGAACAAGAAACATTTGAAGTGTCCACAGCACATGGTGTTTCTAGAGAGAAATATTGCAAATTACCTTTATTGGAAAAGAGAGAAGCTAAATTCAATTTATTTGATTTTCATAAAGAATTTGACTTACTATTAGGATTAGATAATATAAAGGAGCTAAAAACTGAGTTTAAATTTTACAAATAATAAATAATAAATAATAATAAAAAGTTAAATAAAAATTTAATTATTCATTATTATAATACAGAAAAGAGTTTGAAATTAAACAAAAAATGGAATCTAGCAATGATAATAAAACTGAAAAAATCACTAATAATGAAATAAAAAGTTATGTAATACAAGCACGAAGTAAGAGAGTGATAAAGATAAAAGTAAAAAATATATGTAATAGACAGGGTATACCTCACATGAGTTCAAAAGGACTAGAAATTCCACAATGTATAGTTGATGTCACAAATGGAGAAACCTTGTGTCCTATTATTAATTGTAATAATACAGAGAACAAGAAAATTACACCTAAACCAATGAAAATTGAGCATTTGAATGATTTTGATATATGTGATAACTATATAGAGGAATATAGAAGACAATCTAAAATAAACTTTAATTCAATAAATTACAAGAAACCTAAATTAGACCTAAGCAAAATTAGAACTAATCACATGAATTCCGAAGAGAAACAAGAAATAATAAAATTAATAAAAGAGTATTCAGATATTTTTTATATTGAAGGAAGTGATATAACCTTTACAAATCAAATAAAACATATAATTAAGACAACAGATGAAATTCCAGTTTATACCAGAAGTTATCGATATCCAGAAATATATAAAAAAAAGTAAACAACCAAATTCAAGAAATGGTAAAACAGAAAAAAAATCAACTTTCCAAATCACCTTGGAATAGTCAAATTTGGATAGTACCAAAGAAATTAAGACACATCTGGGAAAAAAAAAATTCTATTAGTAGTAGACTTCAGAGGATTAAATTCAAAAACAATAGATGATAAATTTCCATTACCAAATATTACCGATATCTTAGATAAATTAAGAAGATCGCAGTATTTCACAATATTCTATCTAGCCTCTGGTTTCCATCAAGTGAAAATGGATAAAGACAGTATTGAGAAAACAGTTTTTTCAACAGAACATGGACATTATGAATTTTTAAGAATGCCTTTTGGTTTAAAAAATTCTCCGCCTACATTTCAACGAGTGCTAAATAACATTTTAAGAGGAATACAAAGTGAAATATGTCTAGTATATTTGGATGATATAATTATCTATTCACCAAGCCTACAAGAACACATCAATAGATTAAGGGAAGTGTTTGAAAGATTGAGAAAAGCAAACTTTAAGGTACAACTAAACTAAACTGAATTCTTAAGGAAGGTAGTAGCATATTTAGGTCATATACACCTTCAGTAGTTAACCAAATCCTGAAAAAATTGAGACAATTAAAAGTTATCCTATACCCAAAACTACGTAACAAATTATAGGATTTAGGACTTGTAGGATATTATAAGAAATTCATAAAAAGACTTTGCTAAAATGACAAAACCATTTACTAATTGTTTAAAGAAAAACTCTAAAACAGATATACATGATCAAAATTATATTAATTGTTTTGAACAATGTAAAAACAGCATTATGTAACGAACCAGTATTTCAATATCCTGATTTTTAAAAAGAATTTATATTATCCACAGACACAAGTGATTACGCAGTTGGAGTAATATTGAGTCAAGATCATAAAGACATAGATTTACTTATTGTCTATGCCAGCAGAACGCTGAATAAAAGTGAAACTAATCTTTCGACAATAGAAAAGGAACTTTTAGGAATTGTACTTTTTGATGATAAATAGAACTTTTTCTCTTTGTTGATTATAAACCATATGAACAATGCTTAACTCATTTCCGCATAAGTCCGATTTCTTCACCTACTTTCATTTAAAGGAAAAATACTTGTGCACCTACTATAATTTTTAAAAAAAATTATTTCTGTTTATATGCTAATCTTCAACAGTTACTATACCACATTTTATATAAAAAAAGTGTTGTGTTGTGTTACGTGTTTATGTGTTAGTGCGGGCCTGACGAAGCTGACAGTGTTCGGCGAAACAGCGCTGTAGCCAAACTATTATACGGACTGAGTTACTGTTTGTTATACCAGTCAACCTTACATATTTTTAGCGACATAGAGTGGCTCGACTATGATTCTAAAAAACATGAATTAAACAGTGCAAACTGTGGGAGAGCCGTGATGTGTCAAGTTCTCTCTCTACTTAATATTTTGTTTATTTGGGGCTGAGGTTCATTGGCTCAAATTAAATGGAACTTCAAACCACTTAGGCTCAAATTACCGGGAATGTAATGTATTCATGAAAGTTTAAAAATTAATTGAAAAATCAATACAACTTTTGGGTCAAAATATGTATTAGTTAATTGATAAGTTACACTCAACCCAAAAGTTTAAATGTTTTGTTAACTAAATGTAGTAGAATATTTATTTTATTTTTTTAAAGATTTTTCACCTTTCATCAATATTTTTAATTAACCATTTAAAAAAAGTTTAACTCATTTTAAGTGGTAGTATCCAATCACTGATTTTAAGAGAAGTTCATATATACTCATTCCGTCTCTTGTGACTTATTTATAACGTTGAGTTAAGTTGAAATCTATGTTCAAACTTCACCATTTCGCTTGTAAGAAGTCATCAAAACATTAAGAATACAAATATATATACACAAACACTTTATTGTCATAAAATATGTGACAAATGCACACCGTGACTTTCAAGGAACAACTGAGATACCAGTAGTAATACAAGGTAATAATAGCTTTTTATCTACTATCCTTGTTATCATTATCTTGTATCCTCATCGCTGTGTCATACAAAAAGTCAAAACAATCAAACATATAGCTGTAGCTAATGTATACAGAAGTTCATTAATCGACATACTACTAAAAAAAATGTTTAAACCTTTATATCTACTGAATATGGTAACGTCCTCCTAACCAACCCCCTCAGCAAAGTAAATATAACAATGGACCACCAAACAAAAACACTATAAATAATATACTACGTCACAATATCACAAGACCCGTAGAAACTAACATAGAAGTATATAAAATAACTTGAGATGATTGTAACAGTTATCATATAGGCTAAACCAGCAAACAGTTTGAAAAATGATTTAAAGAGCATCAACCCACAAATAATTTCACTATTACAAATTCCAATTGTGTACCCCATTTAATGAACAAGTCACTAATTATACAGAATTTATCACCAACTTCAAACTTCTACACATATGTGATGAAGCTGATTAAATGGACACCATTGAAGAATTTGAAATATACAGAACTTTCAAAAAGAATAAAAATGATTTTTAGATGATAAACTTAACTTCCAGTACAATTGATTATACAACACTGTGATAGAATACAAGATAACGATGGTAGTAGATAACAAGCCAAAATGACCACTCGCATCTCAGTCGTTCCTCAAAAGTCGTGGTATTACAAGCCGTGCGTGTTATGACAATTAAGTGTGTTTATATATGTGTATTCATAATATATTGAAGAACTCTTAAGAGTGAAATTCTGAAGTTGGAACATAGATTCTGAAACGAGTAGCTCAATGTTATAAGTCAAACAAGATTTTTTTTTTAATTAAAAAAGAGTTTAAATTCTTTTCTGCCATCTGAAAGTATATAACAAATCTAAAATTTGTGCCCCATTAAAATAACGTTTATCAAAATGTCATATTTTTATTATGTTTCAAAGTTTAAGTGTTAATCATAATTTTTAGAGGCTATATTAAATATTTTGATTTGAAATTGAGGTTGTAATTTGTCCCCAATACAAGCAACATTATTTTTGAAAAACAACTATTTCATCAATTATTTGTAAAAATACACCAATTTGTTTATAAATTGAAGACTTTTACACTTTTATTTTTATAAATAATAATAACAATCGGATCAACACATGAATCGTTCAAAGTATTCTAGAGGTCAAGTATTTTAGCAACAGTTTCATTAAAATCTGTATTAGATAATGAAATAAAAACTTCTATTTAAGAATTGTAAATAAATGTTATAAAAAAACGTTCCAGGCATTTTCTTTCCTGCATTATGGAATGATACTGTACACTTGTCCCCCTCCCTCACAACAAGAAACAATAAAGAAATTTGATGTTCCAAATCAACCACTTACGGGATTTTTTCATCGATAATGTTACTAAAGAATTCCTTTTATACAAGAAGTGTAAAATTACCCATGTTAATAACACAACATAATTGTTATTCAATAATTCAATAGTCACAACTGACCAGCGATCTTCCTTAAATCTAATAAACAGTTCATAATTCCCTATATATAATCAAAGAATATCTTATACTGAATACAAACTTACCTGTGAAACCAAAAATTGCAACCAGATTCACAGAGAATAGCCTGATCGTTATCATGTACCTCTTTATGACAAATGCCGCAAGGATAAATTGGAGGAGCATTTGGATTTTGAGGATTAAATACCATCGGTTGATCTACTGGATATATCTGAAACAGATTATATTATTAATAAAAGATGCAATTATTTATATTACAAATTAAAAATAACAATAGTAGATCATGGCTAGCACATGATTTCAAAGAGAGAATTACTTGTTTAAAAATAACCTAAACTAACTCTCTCACATATCCACCAACAAAAATAAACAAGTTGATGGAAGACATCATGGTACTTAACCAACTCCATCATACAATGTAATACAAACAGATCCTCTGGGCATCTTTGTTTTGAGCAATGAAATGCCCAAAAAATTGTTTTCTTTGGCCTTGTAGTATATGTTGAATTTTATTGCTAGATCATGGATTCTTATCCAGTAAGGTAATTTTGTTTAAAACAGTTGTTACACAGGTTTTCTGAGCCTTGGCTTGTAATTGTGTATATCACTACTTTCTTGATGTCGACTAGGCTTTAACAGGCCTTGTGGGTGTGTAAATAGTCTCCACTCGCTTTGCTCATATCAGTGACTTATACTTGAATCTCGTAACTATATGAATATCACATTTCTTGGAAGGTCATGATTTGATATTATATTTTAGATAATATATTTGCTATTTGTTATAATAAAGTGGTGGGATTGGTATCATTGCATGCAGAATTAAAATCTGTAAATTTGTATCTAGTTTAGTATCTTATAAGTTCAATAACAGAAGAGATATAAATAAAAAAACTGATAATATAATGTGATTTGAAATTCCTTCAATTTTATATTAGATTTTAATTATGTGATATTGATAAAATACATGTTGTTACTGAAATGTCGAACATTTATGAGAGAATATGGATTTCTTAATCACTAGAAAATAATTGTTAAAACATGGGAACTACTGCACATATTTTCAAAAGTTTTCAGTTCCTATTAGCAACTAAATGATATACCAATTTTGTCACTGCAAAAATAAATGTTGTCGCTGAAAATTAAATAAAACATGTAGAAAATATGAATTTCCTATTTTCCAATAGAAAAAGATTTGTATATATTTATATATCACTCAGGTAGTATTTTGGTATACAGACAAAGTTTAAAATACAGACAGCATTTTGAGCAAGAATAAGTTCCGTTTCTTTGCTGTAATGGAAAAAGGTAATTTTGTGTACTAATAAAGCATATTTTTTTGCTTGACATAACCAATAAGGAAACTGAAGAAAAGCTGAAAAAGAATTATTGGGACTCTTTTCAGATACATGGAGAAGTAGTTCACTGACTTTTGTTGTGACTATACAAGCACCTGGGACATCTGAATGAAGTTACAATTGAAGAGATCTAATAAAATTCATGATATTTTATTGAATGACCATCGTGAAGATACACGAGATAGCAAAAATAGTAAACATCTATAATGAACATATTATCTGTATGTTATCTGGATTTGAAAAGCTTTCAGCAAGATGTTGCGTTTGCTCACAGTTAACCAAAAATGGAATCACATGATCATCCAATCATAATGATTTTGTGAGAAGTTATGTAACCGTTAATAAAACCGATAGATCTGTTACTACACATCTGAAATGAAAGACCAAGGCATAATCTTCATTGACTACCTGGAAAGGAAAAAAAAAGACTACAGGACAGTGTATTATGCCTATTTATTGAATCAATATCATTGTGAATTAATGGAAAAATAATCCTACATGATAAGAAAAAAAATCTCTTTTATTGCAACATAATATCAACTCATATGTCTCTAAAATTCATTTATTTTTCAGAAGGCTTAAAGAAGTGAGAAAACCATTGAACAAAGTGTATGAAACTAAAAGAATCTACATAGAAAAATTAATTTAATTTAGGTAAAGAAAAAATTCATTTATTTTTCAGAAGGCTTAAAGAAGATAGAAAACCATTGAATAATGTGTATGAAACTAAAAGATCACATTTAGTGATAAGTTCCTACAGCTCAAAACTGACTTGGACTACTAATAATATTAAGAAAAATTCAATTTTTACAAAAATTTGAATTTTTCCAAATCTGCATAGACTCCTGTCCATTGCAACAGACATCTCCAACCAGACTGCAAGAATTAATTCTTCTATTCTCTCTACTGATTGAGAAAGTGAAAGGTGTTAAATATTTTAGAACTTTGGTGATTTATTATGTTTCTATTTATATACTATTAGGTATACACCACTTTCCAAGGTAAGCCTGTATCTCCTATTAGAGACATCAATTTCTTTTCTTTTTACTTACCTAGTATAAGGTAGTTTGATAATCGCAAGAAATTTGGAGCTCCATTTTTTATTGATTTTCACATTTCATAGACTCAGGAAACTGCAAAAGTTATTTTCGACAAATCATCCATCCCTAATCGTCATATTTTACACAAGCACGATAGAAAATAGAAAATTAAGATAGGATCATGATATTTGGTATTGTAGACTATAGAGTGGTCAAAAATTGAAAAATGGTGGCCTTTTAAAATCGTTCTTATTCAATAGTTCTCATGTGTTATTCAATTTATAACACACTAAATTTGATAGAAATTTTCAGATTTCAATTCTACATGTAATAGTACCAATCCCACCTCTCTACGATGATAAATAGCATAATGAGTGGAGGCTTCACATATGCACAACTTTGAGGTCCGCAGGGGACAAGACATTAGCATGAGCAAGTGGAGACTGTTTAATAAATACACATCTAGCCAATGTCAAGAAAATGGTGATATACACAACTACGGAGTATTGAAAACCTGTGTAACTATTGGTTTAAACAGATTAACCCTATACTAGGCATTCCCTTAATCTACCAACACAATTTAACATTTCCTACATGGCTCAAGAAACTAACTTTTAAGCATTATATTTAGAGGATCTGCTTGTATAACACTGCATGATGAAACCCATCAACTTGTTTCACAATTGCTCCCACCTAAAACTTGAAAAATTTGTAATATCTCGAAAAATTTTAAGTTTACAAAAATTAATTTTATCAGGTATTTTATCAATATTTTATTCAATCTAATTTCAAAATGGGTGATTAATGTTTAATGCCGAATATTAAATAAATTGCAAACTTAAAACAAGAGTTACAAGTGACCAAATATATTGTCATTTTAGCTTCAAACAAGTTAATAAATGGTATTTGCACTTTCATCAGAAGATGAAGGGGATTTGTTTCAGAAAGAAACTAACATTTCAGGGCCAGTTGGAATTTTTTTAAAATTAAAATGGCATACTACTTTTATTAGGCTTCAAAGTTTAGGTGTTAATCGTGACTTTCACAAGATAAATTAAATTTTGTCCTTAATTTTCGTTTGTTGATTGTATCCGATACAACCAATATTATCCCCAAATAGCAAGATTTTTATAAAGTATTTATAAAGGTACAACAATTTGTTCATAATTATCGTACTTTTTATAAAAATTAATAACAATCAAATATAATAGTAATAACAATCAGATTGATACACGATAATTCAATTGTATTATAAAGCTCATAACGAACATTTTCCATGGATTTCATTAAAAATCTGTCCATTAGACCCCCCCCCTAAGATATTAATAAAACAATAAATAACCCCAATTTTGCAACTGTAATTACTACAAAGTTTGTTTTGGCTATTTTCTGCATAATGGAATGGAATGTATACTCGTCTTAACCTCCCAAATAAGAAGAAAAAAACTAAATTCTATGTCCCAGGAACGAGCACTTATCATATTTTTGTATCATTTACTCCACTAAAAGGTTAAATTTAAACAATAACATTATTACACTTAGAATTAACTAGATAAAACAGAAAGATATAAATTTTCTTTGTATCTTGTTTATATTCACAATGTTCTTGAAATTAAAAAATAAGGTGAATATGGTTTTAAAAACTGTACAAAATGTAGATATGAATTAGCAAATTCTAGCTAACCAATTAGACATATTACTCTATATTTTAAACTAAAAATATTTCCAAGCACCCAAGTTTCTAGCCTACTATCTCAATGTTCTTTTTAAGTGGCTTATCAATCCTGCATAGGAAAAAGTATTCATGGTGAAACAAAATCTATGTAGAGACATTCCATTAGGAATTTAAAATAAAAACATGAAACATACCATTAGGCTTACTAAAGAAAAACATACTCTTTAATCACTGCATTTTTTTACAGCTTTACAACAAAGCATACATTAAATTTTATAGTTATTTGATAATGATAAATTGTTTGTATTATTGATATGGTTTAATCCAACATTTGCCATCATTTGTGTACATAAAAACGAAGAACACTAAAAACTATATTTACAGTATTATACATGAATGTGACAGGTAATATATTGGAGACAAAAAAATCTCTAAATACAAATTACTAAACATAAAAGAACATGCGATTAGGCTCAACATATAAATTGAAAATAGCCGAAGATATTTGGTGCAAAAATCATAAATTAATTGGTAAGAAAGACAAAGATGGTACTGGGAACAAACTTATATAAAATAAAACTAAATGTAGCTTCATATATAAAGCTATTAGACAATTGTATCAGCCAAACCAGTATAGAAATAAGACCATTATGGCTTGCATTAATAAAAACTGAATTAAATTGGAAATAAAATTCTTAGGCTGTTCCTTAGTGTTGTGAGTAAAGACTGAAAGATCATGTATTAAAATTAATAGTAGTAATTATATAGTAATAGTAGAAATTAATAGAGTAAGGAAAATATTGTTTATCCAGATAAACAGTTAGGTCACTATTCTCTTGACACCACACTCATTATCAGTCAGTTGTTTGCTATTATTTGTAGTTCTGTCAGGTTGTTTTTACTGATCATGTATTTAGTCTTAGTTTTGACTGCTTAAGCATAGCTTTAGGCCTCAGTTCCTTTCTTAAGTTATAGTTGGCTACTACGCTATGTTGGTGTTTTAAACTTTTTTATGTTCTCAGTTTATCACTGATAATAGGAGTTGAATGATACTCTTGAAACGTTGTGTATTAATTTATATATATATATATATATATATATATATATATACACACACACAAATGATGCCAAATTTCCAATTAAACCATATTAATAATTACTTTTGAGTATATTTGCTTCGCTAACTTATAGTATAAGTAATTATACATACGAAACTCAAGTTCATTGATAAATTATTGCATGGTAATTTAGTCATTTCAAGGTTTATTGACTGATTTTTAAAAACAAAAAATTTTATTACAAACCCAGTATTAATATAGTTTAATCAGACATTTGTGCATATAAAAATGAATATACGATGTTTCAAGAGTGCAAACCAACTCACGCTATTAAGTAAAAATTTAAAACATGAGAAACTTTAAAACTTTCAACAAAGCCTAGTAAGCCTAAAATTATGTTGAAACTAAACTACTGTAATACCCTAAGAAAGAAACTAAGCCCAAGTCAAAATAACTAAAATTATACACAAACGTGATTATGAAAAACTATAAGTCAACAAAATCATACAGTAACTCAAAAATTGAACCAAGATCAAAATCACCAAGTTGAACCGAGATTATATATTGGTAAACTAATAAAATAGGGGTATCAACCGGATAGCTACCTAATGGTTTTATTGGGGTAAACAACATTTTCTTTCCCCTCTTAAAAGTTTAGCAGATGAACTAGCAATGAATTAATCAGAAAATGTTTAACCTTACTTAAACTGCAGGAATTTTTATTATATGGTATATCTTGTTGTGAGTGGAGTGCACTACTGTAAAATAAAACCATTTTATTATTATACAAAAGTTCATAGTCAGAAACAAATCTATTAAAACTAAAAGCGATTATTATTTTCAACTATTTACATGACTGAACATTCTTCATATAAGACATTTATGTATTTATAAAGTTCTAAGGACTTTTTTCAAGAAAAGTTCGAACAATCACAGACACGAAAGTGGTAGATGTATGGCAAATATTGGACATTTTCAGATATTGAATTTTTTCTTCTTACAATGGTCCAAGATTATTTAAGCATTTACCCAAAGAAATTAAACTACATTCCATAGAAACAAAATTTGTTTAATTAAAAAGAGAATTTATACAAGTATTAAAAATATAGAATCACTTTTTTTAAATTCATAGGATAAATTAAGAAGAAAACAAAATTAATTTAAAGGGAATTGCTGCTAAACCTTTGTTTATCTTTCTAATATTTGATAGATACATCTGGTACAAATCGAGAATAAACCCAAAACAGCCTAGCTTGGCTGAAAAGTTACCCAATTTCATAAAGGTCATTCGCCGGCCAATGTTATAAATGTGGTTTTCTTCATAAGTGGATATATTTATAGAATTTGCAATTTTAAAATTTGTAATGCATTATTATTATTATTAACGAATTATTTTTAAGATGTTCTTTGTCTTCTTTTTACATTCATTTGTATGGGAGATTTAATTTATATATACCTAATTTATGTAAGTTATGGAAGATTTAATTTATGTAATGCCTTCTGTAAAATAAACTTATATTATTATGGTTATTAATGGCAGCCATAATAGCCTGATAGCTACACAGGTTTAGCTGATATCCGTTATCTTTATATAATGTTCAGAAAAAGTTGTGCCAAACTTTAAGTGGTGGTTATATGAGTCAAAGTAAAGAAAATAAATCCCATAAATATATATCCAGATATGCTACATTTCCCATCTGTCAGCCATTTGGTGTGTTTTTTTTAAATAATTATAACTTTTGAAGTTATTAAGATTTCAAGTTGAAATTTGGTACACACATTTTTCATGCTTCACTTATCAGTATATCAAGAATCAAAACTTTATCTTATAAAGTGTCAAAATAGTGACTGTTTGAAATTTGTAATATTGATATCTTTAAAACTATTAACTTTATACAAAAAATATAAACACTCGATATTTTGATAAATTTTTGAGATAAAGTATACCGGTAAACCATTGCATAAAAAATGTGTATACCAAATTTCGATTCAAAATATATACAGAGTGTTTTAGAACTCTTGTCAAACATTCGGCAAGAGTTCTGAAACATCCTGTACATATATATCAGAACTCTTAGCGAATATTTTAGAGGATTGTTCCTGGTGTTGAAGAACATTATTGTCTTTTTGATTTTCTATCTCAATGTAAAACTGTAACTGTAGTAGTTTATATCAAGAAACAGCTTATTTCGGGCATTGCCTATCATCAATTGTGTCTAAATAAAAAGACAGAACACAATATAACAAATATAACAACACTGTTCACTCCAATTGGAGGTCGTTTAAAAACATAAAACACAAACACAACACAAAACAAATACGTCAGCATGACGTGCACATCAAGGAGATTTGAGCGGTACTGAAATTATATGTAAGACACTATCCTTTTTTTCTGTTATCAGTGATCTGATTGTACATTTCTGGTTTGTTGATTAGAGTGTCATATAATATATTAGATGAGAAAAGAAGTTGGTCATTCAACAATTTAGACCTAATACAGAAAACGAAAACAACAAAACTGGAAGAAAGTTCAAAATTAGCTTTTATTGACATCACAAACTTACACACCAACATTCCCATCTCAGAAACCGTAGGCATATTACACACCAACCTGTCTAAAAAAATCACAGATGAAGTAATTCATCTCCTCAAATCAGTGTTGAACCAGAATTATTTCATGTTCAACAACGAACACTATTCACAAAAAGATGGTTTAACCATGCGATCCTCACTATCCAGCACCTTTCAGAAATTTTCCTAAACCATATAGAAAAAAATTACTTATTCCCCAGTTCAAATAAACACAGAAACCACATAATATTTTATCACAGATATGTAATATGATACAATCATCCTTTATGCCGCAGTTCCAGAAAATTACAACTACCCGTATTACACAAATATATAACACATTACACCCAAGTATCAGTTTCACATTAGAAACAGAAAACAATAAACTTCCTTGATTTATCCATCTCAAGAAACAGCAATAATTTTTCGATCAAAGTTTACAGAAAACCAACCACCACGGACCAAACAATTCATGCTTTATCCCATATTCCACCAGAACAAAAACTCGCAGCATATAATAGTTTTATCCATCACCTTTTGTCTGTATCCATGATTACAATCAGGAACTCAATGCAATTAAGCATATTGCGATAGCTAACGGATACAAAATTTCAATAATTGATAAATTCTTACAAAAGCATTAAAACCTCAAAAAATTTTGCCCGATAAAAAAGGATGGTATGTCTCATGTTTTTGGCAAAAAATTTAATTATTCTTTGAAAAATATAATGGCGAAAAACAATGTGACAGTCATGTATAAAACAACAAATAAATTGGAGTAACTATTAAGAAATGACAATGCCATCACATTACAAACTAGAGAAAAATTGGCATCTAAAAACTCTCCTGCAACGAATGTCCCAGTTTCTACATTGGCCACATGGTTGCTCATTTTATAAAAGGTTTAAAGAACACCTTCAAACAACTTAAATTCAACAAAATCGAATTACGCAGAACATCTACTTAATAACAATCAAACATACTCAAATTTGAATAGTAACATGAATATACTACATGTGTGCAGGTAAGGACAAATAATGAATTCTTTAAAGAAGTACGAAATCTATAAACCTCACAAAATCAACAAAACTCATTTGTTGAATGACCAACTCCTTTTCCCACCTAATATGACACTCAAATCAACAAACCAGAAGTGTACAATCAGATCACTGATAACGGAAAAAAAGGATAGTAATTTACATACAACTTAAGTCCGCTCAAATCTCTATGATGTGCATGTCACGGTGTCGTACTTGTTTCATGTCATGTGTTTGTGTTTTTTAAACGGCCTCCAGTTGGAGTGATCAGTATTTTTTTTTAATTTTTTTTTATTTAGACATAACTGATGATGAGCAATGCCTGAAACCGGTATTAAGAATAACATGTGGGTAACATCTTTTAATAAGAGAAATAATCACACGATTAGGTAACGTAAAGATACATTCAAAATTAAATTAATTTTTCTATAAATAAACCATGGCAAATATCCAAATAAACATTAATAATATGAACAGTCCATCATTACCGATTAACTTTAACCTGTTGACGAGTGCGGCCGTTCCTGAACGTCCCAAATAGCCAACTGCTGGTTAGTAAGTATTTACAAGAAAATTGTTGTCAAGGAGTAAGAAAAAAAAATTTGAAAATAGTTGTTTTATTGGTTACAAATGTATAATAATATAATAATATTGTGTTAAAAACTTGTAAGAATAAAAATTTACACTGATAAATGTACTTTAAAAAAAATTTGCACTGAAAAATCATTGTCACCCGTCGGTATAGCAGACATACACAGACAAAAACGTTTGATGGGCCGCTTTTTTTCCACGAATCAATTTAGTATAGCCTACATTATGGAAAATATAACATTTCTTTTCAGTTTTCTTGGAAGCGTGTGTTGGTTTCGTTTGCTGATGGCGGTATCCCATTGTCGGCGGCATAAAAACACCGTGGCATTGTCACCCGTCGGTATAGCAGACATACACAGACAAAAACGTTTGATGGGCCGCTTTTTTTCCACGAATCAATTTAGTATAGCCTACATTATGGAAAATATAACATTTCTTTTCAATTTTCTTGGAAGCGTGTGTTGGTTTCGTTTGAGACGCGGCTAAATGTGTCAAAAGACTAGACAGAGGGGAATCTGTAAAAAAGCTTTGTAGTGTTTAATTTTTCATGTTTGATGTATAATATACGTAACATAATATAATGATACAAGACACTTATACTAGACAAGGAACATAGGCACAGGTGTGTGTAGGGGGGAAACAACCGCGGAGAAGACGATGCCATCGCCTACATTTACGCGCCAATCAATATGCATGGTGAATTCTCCTGAAACCACGCCCCCTGGAGTTGTCCTGCCTTACAATTGTGAAAAACCCGATTTCATGTGTTCTTAATACTATTTCTTGTTGAATTGTGACAACACAATAAGCCATGACTAATTTGTTTTATGATAAATACTTTTATTGCTCAGACGTAACCAAAAATGTTCCGGAACGTCCATACTCATTTACGCAAACAGCACAGAGGACGTTCAAGAACGGCCGTACTCGTTAATCGGTATTTCCCTGTACTCTTCAACAGGTTAAAACAAGAATAAACATCAATGGACACATGGCTGTATAATAAAAATAGTAAAATTTTTAATAAGGATATTTCTTTGATTTCCTGCAATACTTTGTTACTAATACTATTTAATTTATCAATTATATTATAAGAATATTATATTTCAGAAATGTATTAGTTTTGTACTTACTTTTCCAGCAGATACAGGCATAGGTTTATGGCCAGTATAATTGTGCGGATGACCCATTCCCATTGAATGCATACTCTGCATCATATTTGCCGAATGATTATGATTCATCATTTGTCCCCTCATAGGTCCATTGGTGTTAATTGGTGGCCCTCCGACCCCCACTCCGGCATTCACACTCACTGGTGGCCCATTGTTTAACCCTTTCCCCACTGCACTATTCATATTCATAGAATCACCTCCACTTCCCATAGGATTCATAGCGTTCATGTTACTCATACTACTCATACTGTTCATATTATTCATATTGTTCATAACATTTGTATTGTTCATATGTGACGAAGGTCCGCTCATATGCGGTGAAGGTCCACCCATATGAGGTGAAGGACCACCCATATGAGGCGAAGGTCCGCCCATATGAGGTGAAGGTCCGCCCATATGCGGTGAAGGACCGCCCATATGAGGTGAAGGTCCGCTCATATGAGGAGAAGGTCCACCCATATGAGGTGAAGGACCGCCCATATGAGGTGAAGGTCCGCCCATATGTGGTGAAGGTCCACCCATATGTGGCGAAGGTCCACCCATATGTGGCGAAGGTCCACCCATATGCGGTGAAGGGCCACTCATATGAGGAGAAGGACCACCCATATGAGACGGAGGGCCAGACATATGAGGCGAAGGTCCCCCCATTCCACACATAGGACTTCCCATTGGTCCATTCATTGGGCTTCTGTTCATCACTCCCCCTCCCATATCACTCATACCACAAGTGTTGCCCATCGGGCTTGAAATAGGAGGTCCTACACAACTACCACCACCCATTGGTCCGTTTGCAAGCGGACTTCCCATAGGAGAATTGCAGCTCATCCCATGTTGCCCAACGACCTGCATTGGACTACCTTTCCCACAATCCATCGGACTGCCAGTAGGTGGTCCACTCATTGCATTCATCACAGGTCCTAAAGGGCTTCCAATTGAAGGACTTCTATTCATTGGATGATTCATCGGGCTGCTCTGAGGCGGTCCACAACTCATCATTCCTCCACCAGAAGAACAAACGAGAGGACTTCTATTAGGTCCGATAGGACTGCCCATTCCTGGACCACAATTCATTGGACCGCAGTTGTTCATACCGCCCATTTGGGGGCCACAGTTCATAGGTCCCATCGGACTACCCATTGGTGGGCCACAGTTGATTGGTGAGCCTCCCATCTGACAAGGTCCTGGTCCACTCATATGCATCATATGAGGACTGCAAGGCATATGGCGATTATTCATATGATGAGGCATTCCGTGATGCTGCATATGGTTCAAGTTCATTGGAGGTTGAGGCGGTGTGTCATCAAAAGGATTCGAAGCCACAATTGTGTCTCCATAACCTACAATCATTCAAAGTTATCAAGTTAGATTAATGCTGTGCTAAAGGTAAATTTTCAGATAGATCAAATTTATCATCACATATTAAGAACACACAGAAAAAAAAAGTTAATAACATAATATACTATTGATAAATTTATTTCTCTTAAGAGCTAACAGAAGTCTTAGACAAAAAATGTTCCATGATAAAAAAAAAATAGTAAGTTATGGTCTTCGTAGATTTTGGAATCAACCCTTGCATGCACATGTTTTGAAACATAAAAGTTTGTCATATGCCACGAAACATACACACACACAACATTTCCAGTTTCCTCCAAAGACAAAGTTTTTAATGTTTCACTTAACGCTACTAGCGAATAATATTCCAAACAGAACTGATATGGTAATATTGAAAAGGATTTAAACCCATTAATCTTATAATATCAATCACATCTCTGAAACCTAAGTAGTCACTAGTTAGTTACAATGCTTATTGAAATAGAATTGGTTTTATATGCACTGTTTTTCAGTTCATTCTATATTATTTTATAACGTTTAAGGTGTGCTTTAAGAGCTTTTAATCAATTTTTAAGTTACTTACCTAGTTGTAAGTCTGCGTTCTTACAACTCTACATTTATATTTACCATTTTTAATTGTCCTAAGGGCAGGATTGCAATCTCAAATCGTACTTACAGTTACTAGCATAGCATGGCACAGGTTGACACAAATTATCTAGCCAGTCATATTTAAAATACGAAATCTTCTCTTTATTATGTTATTAAAAAACAAAGACATTGGTATCATCAAGTTAATAACTTAAAGTCTAAATTTCAATCATGAGTGAATACGAATTATTACAACATGTAAAACAGTCCAAATGAAAGTTTTTATATTTTAGTTCAATTTAACACCGATATTTCATAATAATTGTTTTTCTGTTCTTTGCACTTTACTCACGTGAAGCCAGTCCAATTCACTCTACATTCTATAAGCCCTCTCACCTCATCGCAACTATTTCACAATTACTACAAGTCCACCATTTTGTTGCTGATTTGAGTCTCTCCAGCCGTCAAGTCAACACGACTGTTCCCCAAGGTGGTTCCAAAAAGACTGAAGATGGACGCTTCCTTCTTCCTTGTTCCAGAGAGACGCTTTCGCAATGCCTCCTGGGATATTTTTTCCATTTTCATGGGCTGAAAAAGGCTTCGGCTTTCGAATTGCTTTTCGCTTGACGTTGCATCTCTTGCTTGGCAAAGCTAATGCTCGCTGACTCATGGAAAGTTTTTCCAGGTTTCATATTTCCTTTATTCATGTCTGTTAATTCTTTATCGGTGCGCACATTTCGAAATTTAAACTTTCAATATTATAAATTTAGACATTGTTTAAGAACACTTTACACTTTTTTTTTATTTACATATAATATTTATACTGAATATTATTACTACATTAATATTACTTGTACTTTATTTAAACTTAATATTTATTATTTATTATTTATTTTGGTTGGAAGATGTCCCATGCTTACAGAAACCCCCTCCTTCGAGATTCTCATTACGCAGAAATAAGAATCTCGAAGAAAAAAACACGGAAGCTGGGACACTCCAACCCCTTGCCACCTTTTACGGAGAACAAGATTAGTTCTAATACAATTTTGAAAAAATTTAAATTTATCGTTTAACAATTTTAAAAAAAATATCAAAAAGTTATAACATCATCAATTTTGGTAAACCTTATTAAAATTTCAAAAACATAATAAATTTTCTGCATTGTTACAGATTTTTCAAAAACATCATCAATTCTTTTCCAAAAACATCATAAATTCTAAAAATGGTACATTCAGCATAAACAGAAATCATTTCTCAACATGTTTTTAACAAAACATAATATTGTTCATGATACATCAAACTACAGAAATCAAAAGTCAAATAAAAATCATATTACAGAATGTGATACAAAATATGATAAAATATATTATTCATGACATAGCAAACATGAATTTTTTTTTTAAATGAGTCAAATAACACATCTTATTACAAGGTATACAGTATAAAATCATTTTCAATTTGTAAACTAGTCACAACAGACAATGTTAAAACATATAACATGTGAACAACAAATAGATAGTTTTCAAATCATATCATAATGCAAATGATATTTTAAAAGCACAACAATTAGACATCATATAAATCATCATCAAAACATAATCAAATGTGCATAACGTAGCATCATTGTTAATTCTTTATTATTTTACAACAGCAGAAAATTGTATAACATAGTACATGTGAACAACAGAAACAATCATCAAATCATAGACAAACAAATTTTTGAAAATTTTTCACATCATAAAAATCAAACATCACATATCAGCATCATTTCAAATTACATCACTCAACATGTTCATTGACAAAATCCATTATTATTATTTCAAATCATCATCTTTTATGATTCACTTTTTCATAATTACAAAGTCATCTTTATTCATCATAAACATTTCATCTTCAAAATCAAAATCATCTATCTTTATTATTATTACATCTTTTAAAATCAAAACCATCTACATTCATTATTATTATTACATGTTAAGAAATTTATGAAACATATCACATTATAAGAAATTTTTAAAACATACTATCATATTTATTTTATGGCTAAAAAGAAGATTTCTTTTCCAAACAAAAAACCCATCCCTCAAATTCATAATTGAGAATTCATATTTCCCTATCATTTTTATCTCTTAATCAAATCATTTTATTATTATTATTTGCCTAGGATTTCAGGAATCTATCTCAACTTCATCTCTAACAGTTATTTGGTACATTGCCTACTTTCATTTTAAAGAAAAAAAATTTTAATAAATCAGTTCACCAATAAGACTCTTTTGTCTTATAAAAAAAATCATCAGCCTCGCAGAATGAGAGTATTCCCTTTGGAATCTCTAAAAATTACCATTAAGGATTAGCGTCCATTTTGGAACCCCTAATCAAATATATCATCGCAGAAAAATCGTAGAAAACACTCGTACAACATCATTTAAAGATCTAGCGTCACATTGGAACCCCTAGTCTATTATTTATCGTCGAACCTCATCGCAGAACATCATCACTTGACCCCCTCAAAAACCTCATTACTCTTACTGATTTATTAAAAAACTACATATTATTATTTATCAACATTTCCTATTACCAAATACTAAATCACAATCCAAACTATTTATTGTCTTCCTGAAATCATCCTCCTTACTAAAAGTTTCCTTAACATTCTCTCAATATCTCCTCAAAAAAAAATTTATTTATTATTCACTCTCTTAGAAATCTACATCATCTATTTACTCTTATTTAACAATCTTCATTAAAGTTTCATCAGAAACATCTCATCTTATTTAAAATATAATCACCACTGAATCATTTATTATTATTTTTTAGCCATTTGTAAATCCTGTATTATTATTATAAAGTGTTTAAAGTTCTATCTATGACTTTACCATTGTTCACTTAAGTTCTTCTGCTGAACTTTATCTACATTATTATTATCAAAAATCAAATTAAGTATCCTAATCACTATCATTTATTTATTACTTATTATTTATCTAATGCAAATAAAAATTTTCAACCTAACCTAACCGTCTGAAATGTATGGACCTAGTCTATTCTGTCGTTATTGTTTTTTCACTTAAAATTACGTGATGGTTATTTGTTACCAACAAACAAATGTCACCGCAGTGATACATGAAGGTTATTTGACACCAACAAACAAAAAAACTCCTACTTAATTTAGTGAAGGTTCTTTGATACCAACAAACAAAAATCACCGTATTGGTACATAGAGTTTTTTGGAGCTTCGTCGAACTATGATCGTTACAGCTACGCCCTGGTAATTAGTAATTAGACTGGAAGGTTTTCCATCCAAATTGTTCATTAACATCTCCTATGTGCACAAGGCAACATACCATCATTTTCTACATCCATTACGAGTAGTTATTATTCGGACAAGTCCTCATAGTTTGTTGTAATGGATGTTTTTTTTTTTTTTTTTTTTAAACTAGCTTTTTTAGCATTTTTAGTGCTCACACTCACAATCATTCTTCATCATTCATCACCATTAAGTTTATTTTTATTAATCATATCTTATTATATGTCAGATGTAAATTATGTTTATTATTATATAATTCTTATTTTTTATTTGGAGTAGTCTTGGCTTCTATCCACTTTTCAACTCGGTTTAATTTAAAAATTTTTATTCTGAAGTTATGTATCATCTAATCATCAATTTAAAGTTTCTTCTGATTCTATCGCTAAAAGGTTTATTTGTTATTGAATATTTATAAGTTAAGTTGAAATATGGATATCAAAATTCTAAAATTTATTAATTTTCTAAAGTATGGTATGTACTTTGTAAATCATGTTTCACTTATTTAAATTTGCGTATTTGTTCTTTCCTCAAATACTAATTCTAAGTTTGGCCTAAACGGGTTTTAAGGCTCTATCGTAAAATTATATTATACTTATTTAAGTTTCGTATTTGTTTGTGTACAAATATCAATTTCCAACACTGGCCTAAATGGGTTTTAAGCCTATCTTCAATTCAATTTTTTATTTATTCAAGTTTCATATTTGTTTCTTTACAAATATTAATTTCTAAAACTGGCCTAAACGGGTTTTAAGCTTATGATCAATATTAATCTTAATTGTGTTTTACATTTAAACATATTACTATTTATTATTATTTTAATTTATTTTAGTTGAATTTTTTAAAAATTTGTTTTAATTTTATCCATCAATATCTAATATTTAACCACCTGAACCATTTACTACCATTTCTATGTCCTTCTGATCATACTAATAAACACTTATGTCACTATAGAATTCATCTCCCTTTGGTCAAAATGCGTTTATATATTCATACCTACTTGATTCAGTATGAACCACACAGTGACTTCCGTTCAATAAACCCCTGTGACACTGTTTGTTCCGAAGTTCTTTTTTGGTTCACTTATAATTTTATTTCAACCCATTAATATTAATCACCCCCTCAAAACATCGTACATTTTTAAAATTATTTGATTTATGAATTTGGTAAATATGTCCTTCAGGATGCACCTTCCATTGGGTTGGTGAATATTTACTCTAGGTTGCTCCTCCTAATTTAGCCTAAACTGTCCTCGTTTTAGTTAATATAACATATTATCATTTTAATTTAGTCTATTTATCTCAGGTTATATATTATTTATTTAGGAATCTATTTAGATTCTATTCTTTTTATTTAAAAACAACTTAATTCAAATTCACGTTAAAATTTATTACACCTGCACATTCATTTATGATTAATTACATTATCGTCCTGTCTGTTACGTTATTATATTACTTTATTTTTAATTTTACTGTCTTCCTGATCAGTATTTCTTTTCTTTTTATGGTTTACACCCAGTCTAAACACTTTTTCCGACATTAACTTTTTCTTATGGTTCTGGCCTAGTCTAACAACTTTGCTAACACTAAATTTCATTCTGTATTCCTGCCTTAACCTATAGCTCGTCTTTCTACAATACTGTCCATAATTGACCCCCTCTATACTCCTAATTTCTTTAAACACTTCCGTAGAATCAACTAATGTCTTTATATATAGTTCCCCATAACACCCTTGTAGCCTAATTGTATCTTTATCAAAACTTTCTTTTTCAACAATACTCTTATTTACCTGATCCTGTCTTCTAAATTCATCCCTAATCTTTTTGATAAAAACTTCCTCATAACTCATTATCATATAATTAGTACGTTTCTTTATCGTAAAATCTACCTTTACTATCATGTTATTTGAATTATTGTTTACAAATTTCCTAACCTCAATTACATTATCTATGCTATTTACCTCAACATAGCCTAACTTACTCACATCAATATCTGTTTTCAATGCACCATCTTCTACTAAAACACTAACATCATTTTCTTTCTTTAACCCTAGTGTAGGCTCAACGTCATAATTACTGTTTTGTTTTAAAACGTGAATTTCTTTGGATAAATTACAATTGATATTGTCTATTACCACATCTTGTTCATTATTAATTTCATTCTTAAGGTCTATGTCAAGTTTATTAATTACTGTGTCAAATTTCTTAACTAAATTTTCAAAGCCTATTCTTCTCTCAACTATCATTTGTTCACATTTACTATCAAGGTTTTCTAACCTATCATTTATTTCAACCTTATTTGAATTTATTTCTTCTTTTAATTGTCTAAAATTAACCTCATATTTCTCAGATTGATTATTCATAGCTACCTTCATTTCTTTAAAATTATTTTCAGATTTTTCAAATTTATTGTCAAATTTATCATTCATTTCCTTAAAATTATTTTCAGACTTTTCAAATTTATTGTCACTATCCAATTTATTTAATTTCATATCGTCTCTTATTTGTTCTCTTAATTGTATAAAATTACTTTCAGATTTTTCAAATTTGCTATCAAACTTATTATTCATTTCCTTAAAATTATTTTCAGATTTATCAAATTTATTGTCAAATTTACAAAATTTATTATTTAAGTATTTCACTAAATCATCGAAATGTTTAAACTTATCTTCATCACTAGGAGAGCTAACCTGTTCTAAAATTTTTGTTTCTACCATGCTTTCTACCTCGGTAAAACTGGCTCCTAAACCGGATTCGTCTAAGTTATTTTCATCTGTTTCCATCTTAAATATTACCTATTATAAATTCTCAATTATGTTTTAAATATATTCTACAATATTCCCTTTATTTGAATTTATTTTAGTTTTATTTTTAGAATTGCGTATAAACCTGTACCACGCTACTTTTGCAACTGCTATTTCAGATTGAGGACCAAACGGGCGCCATTTTATAACGTTTAAGGTGTGCTTTAAGAGCTTTTAATCAATTTTTAAGTTACTTACCTAGTTGTAAGTCTGCGTTCTTACAACTCTACATTTATATTTACCATTTTTAATTGTCCTAAGGGCAGGATTGCAATCTCAAATCGTACTTACAGTTACTAGCATAGCATGGCACAGGTTGACACAAATTATCTAGCCAGTCATATTTAAAATACGAAATCTTCTCTTTATTATGTTATTAAAAAACAAAGACATTGGTATCATCAAGTTAATAACTTAAAGTCTAAATTTCAATCATGAGTGAATACGAATTATTACAACATGTAAAACAGTCCAAATGAAAGTTTTTATATTTTAGTTCAATTTAACACCGATATTTCATAATAATTGTTTTTCTGTTCTTTGCACTTTACTCACGTGAAGCCAGTCCAATTCACTCTACATTCTATAAGCCCTCTCACCTCATCGCAACTATTTCACAATTACTACAAGTCCACCATTTTGTTGCTGATTTGAGTCTCTCCAGCCGTCAAGTCAACACGACTGTTCCCCAAGGTGGTTCCAAAAAGACTGAAGATGGACGCTTCCTTCTTCCTTGTTCCAGAGAGACGCTTTCGCAATGCCTCCTGGGATATTTTTTCCATTTTCATGGGCTGAAAAAGGCTTCGGCTTTCGAATTGCTTTTCGCTTGACGTTGCATCTCTTGCTTGGCAAAGCTAATGCTCGCTGACTCATGGAAAGTTTTTCCAGGTTTCATATTTCCTTTATTCATGTCTGTTAATTCTTTATCGGTGCGCACATTTCGAAATTTTAACTTTCAATATTATAAATTTAGACATTGTTTAAGAACACTTTACACTTTTTTTTTTATTTACATATAATATTTATACTGAATATTATTACTACATTAATATTACTTGTACTTTATTTAAACTTAATATTTATTATTTATTATTTATTTTGGTTGGAAGATGTCCCATGCTTACAATTTTATTTATTGTTTAAGTGTAAATTCATGTCTTTTGTGAAGTACGTTTTGTAATAGCTCAAAAAGGGAAAGAGTTTAAAATTAAAATAAATTACTCAAACACATTCTAAATGAAATTGAAGTTAATAGTAATTTTGATCGTGGTGAAACTGACTCTGTAAGTGATGAATTTTGTACATTCCCATCTACTTTCATTGGATATAATGATAAAAAAGATTCATATGACCTTCATTAAGTATAAATAAGCCTCCTCCTATGCTCAGTACTTGCCACCTTTATAGCCTAATCTTGTGGTCATTTGTCAGTGTAGTATGTCTATTTTACAACAATTAACATTCAGACACATGTGCTTCTTGGTGGTTTCGGATGGGAAGTTTTTTAACACCATTATATAACCAAATCTAAAACCCTGTAACCTAAGTCAAGGAGTTTTTGAGTGATGTCGCATAGAGTATTACAATGATCCAAGACAAAAGCCTTTTAGTACTCTTAATTGATCGTAGCCAACTTCTTTGATGACAGTAATCAAAAACTTAACAACTCTAATGGTATGTGCCCAAGAAAATCTAAGACTTGGGTACAGGGATAAGAAAATTCATATTTATATTGACAGTCAGGTAGCCTTGAAAGCACCAGATTAAAAAATGCAGGTCTAAATTAGTCTGAAATTGCTTCAAGATGCTATGTGGTTGTAATAACAGCTTGGTGGTTATAACAATGTTATTCTTTGTTGGGTGCCAGGAAATTAGGAGTAATGAAAACGATGACAAGCTAGCAAATAAAGCATTGGCAGAGAAGTTCATAGGACCAGAGCTGTTTTGAGAAATCTCCAAGAAAAGGGGTATGTTCGGCACCAACACTTGGGCTGAAAAAGAGCATGGGGCAAGAAGGAGAAACATCTCAGGTCTGAGAGTAAGGAGACTCATCCTTCATGACCCCTTTACAAAAATTGCATCACACCTTATCAAGTTAACCCAGTGCAATATAAGGAAGGTAGCAGGCTGAATCACAGGGCATGGCCACTTTAAAAAGCACATGCACAAAATGGGAATTCTCAAAACAAAATCTCTGTACAGATAATGTGGAATGCATGACGAGACTCCAGACCACCTGCTCTTAGACTCCAGCATTCTTGAGCAGGAAAGGATAAGCATCTTTGGACATGTGGAGAAAGTCCTAACAAAACCCCAAGACAACCTCACAGAAAAGATCCTAAAGATTGCAAAGTATAGGATGATGACTTGTGGGCGCACATCATCTTCCGAGAGAGTAATAAGCCTTAATGGCTGAAATCCCTTGGATAACAAGGACCTTCCAAAATGAATTAAATTGAACTCATAGGACTATTCATTCAGTTGGCTTCTAGATGCTATTGAGTACCTGTATGTATTTGTATTGTATTCATAACGACCAGAAAAGTACATCAGCGAATCTATATCAAGTTTTGCCTAGGACTTGAACATCCATCCACAAAATCTATTCAGATAATTAACCCTTTGCACACCATTGACAAGGAGTCCAATTTGTAATCATTTGATTACTATTAAAATATATGCTCAAAGTTATTTGCTCATTTTTTAAATTTTATTAATGTTATTGTTATGACTCTAAATTTATTAACAAAAATCATGCTTGGTTTCTCTGTTTTTTATATTTTATCATATAATTCGCAGAATACCTCAATTTGTCATAAAAATTATTTCATTGTAAAACTCATTTATCGTTGAAACCTCATAAAAAAATCCACCACTTCAACTTCTTAATAAAACTAATTACTTCTTTTTTATAAAAACAAAAACCTTATAAAACCCTTTTCTTCAACTTTGATACTATAGCCTCCTTCATCATTATAAATCATCAATCTTAACTAATCTTTACCACTTATTTTTACTCATTTCTTCATATAACAAATTATATATCTTACAAAAACTCACTATCTCTTCTTTAACCAAAAAATTACCTTTAATCACACTTTATTTTATTTTTTTAAATCTCTTTTATAATATAAACTTCTCCATACTAATAACTTTATTAACAAATCCTCTTTCATGCAACGGTTATGCGCTAGCCCCACTTGATTCACACCCATTGTATTCCAACAAACTACACGATTTTTTCCAATGTTGTCCATTTAGGTCCGTATATGAAACATTGTCGACTACAGACACCCAACCATCCTTACCTTATGAACACCCTTTTGGTTTGGTATTACTTATTATAAAACTTTATTATTATTTTTAATACTTTGTATACTATTCCCTAAATACAATTTTTTTAACAATTTAATTTAAATCTATTATTAATTCATTATTCATTACAAATTTTTTATTTACTTATAAGCTATCTTTGATACTTAATTTCTTAACTATATTTACTTATAAGCTATCTTTGATACTAAATTTCTTAACTATTACTTTTTACAAAAAACATCTTTACTTTTGAATTAAAATATGTAAGCCGATATTTTCACCCAATTTTTTCTTTGAATTTATACTTATGCGCACTGTGTTTATAGTCTTGGAACACAAACTTTCTTTCCTTCCTTTCTTCCTAACAAACTTCCGATTATACACTTGTCAGTCCCCATACATATACTCTACTGATAATTTATTTGCCACATTGTCTCTCTTCTTTACTAACCCTAATGAATTAAAAATCCCTCTCCTACATTTATATATATTTTTTTATTAACTACTTTAAATTAACACCCTACTTCTTTTTTAGAACATTTTTTGACATAGACTAGTCTAAACTTTCCCTTACTCATTTTCTTACTCAAATTTTTTCTTACTTTTATTTTCTCACTATTCAATTTTGGAAAGGTAACTTCATTGTTACTTTCACCCCCTCCCCACTGCCTTACCTACATTCTTTTGAACTTTAAAATCTACAATTTATTTCCTAATTTCATTTTCTCCCTCAATACCTAACCTGTCACTCCTGCCATCATTCACTTCTACTAGCCCACTTCTATTCCCTTTTCTACATTCTTGTTAACCTCACAACTTTTAAATACTTCATTTGACATTATTCCTACCTTAATTATTTGCTCTCCTACTCTTTCAGATTTAGGCAATATATTACATTCAACTTAATCTAACCTCTCAAACAACCTATTTTCCGACTCTACCTGATTTTGTATAAAAATTTCAACACCCTGCTCTAATTTCAAATTATTTTGTTTAATCCCTACATTAATTTTTATCATTTCTTCATAAATTACTCTGTTGCAATTCTAATTTATTTTGATCCAATTTTTCATTTAATTTCAAATTGTTTTGTTCAAATTTTTTATAAATATTTTTTAATAACCCTACTTTATCTTGTTTTATCTCTAATTTATTTAGTTTTCTGTCTTCATTCAGTTTTAAATTATCTTGTTCTCTCTCTTCCCTCAATTTTAAATGATCTTCTTATCTATTCTCATCAAATATTAAACTATTTTTTATCAAAAGTTCTACCATTGTTTTATACCCAAATCTTTTTCAACTATCTCTCTTTAACACTACCGTTGAAACCTTTAAAACTCTCATCTATACCATTATTACTAGAACTAGGCCTATTTTCAATATTTATTTTATCTGTACTATCCTCCATCTTTTTTTGAAAATGAAACCTTGTTAAATTTTTAATTTATTTGCTGATTTTCTACGTTTTTGAATTTTATTTCTTAAATAACAATTATTTTTAAAATTTAAACATTTATTACATATAAATTACCCCTAACCTTGTCATCCAATAAAAACAATCCTTTAAATATGTTTTCAAATATTAGCATTATTAAATTATAATTTAAAAAAATACTCTTACCTTCTTTATGACCCTGTATTCATCCTTCTTCCTTTATTCGACTTTGATTTAAAAAATCAATCGAGCCCCACTTTGGCACACCAATTGTAATTATTTGATTACTAATTTTATTTATGCTCAAAGTTATTTGCTCATTTTAAAATTTTATTAATGTTATTGTTATGACTTTAAATTTATTAACAAAAATCACGCTTGGATTCTCTGTTTTTTATATTTACCCAAACATGACTATAATATTATATAACTTTATAAATCAAAAGGGCGCCAGTAAGTTTCTTGAATCTTGGACTCATTTAATTTAATTTTATATCATGGTATGGGTTCATCGAAAAGTGTACTCAAGGAGAAATTATGAAAACAGAGCCAGTTGCTGAAATACATACATAGATAGTTTTATTATATGCTGAAATTAGATACATAGATAGTTTTATTATATGCTGAAATTGTATACACATTTAGTTTTATTATATTATGCTGAAAGTACATACACAATAAATTTTAAATCATTATTAGGTTCAAAATAAAATATAGTTCATTTGCTAAATTTCTATCTGAAATAGTCTTTAGATAATTACATACTAAAATGTATTTTTATATAAATGCAACTATACAACTTTTGACTCTTAACCACTAACTCCCAATTTCAACTAACTTCTCACATCTCAGACTATCTCTGTCTCTGATTTAAACTAAAAAGTCTCATATCTCTGACTCAGAAACTTAAACTATACTAGTATTCGTATCTCTGACTCCCAAACTTCAACTAACTTCTAACTAAAATTTATTTGAAAGTCCCTTCTCTCTGTTCCTCTCCTCACAACAGAAAGTAAACACACAAACACTATTGCCATATTTCAATTTACATAGCACATAATAAGTTGAAAGGAAAACACAAACACTGTTGTCAGATTTCAATTTATATAGCATATAATTAGTATGTTATCTAACTTACATCTACACATTTACAAATTTTCCTGGTAGTTTATTATTAAAACAATGTGATTAAAAAAATGTTTAATTTGTATTTATTTGTTTGGTTCTGTAATAATCCACATCCATCTGTATACACATCCAGTTAGACTATACACTTGATCAGAATTCTAAAAAAAGTCAATTGTTAGTTCTGACTTTTCAACAATTCTATTTTTATTAAAATTAAAATTTCCACACACATTAAATACTTATTAAATAGAACATATCAATTTAATCACAATAAATGGACAATGGAGTAGATCTGCATTGTTATTCTGCTATCAGCTTCAGTCCATTGGCACAGCTAGGTCCAATCCAATTTGGCAGTCCTGGTTTTATCATCCCTTTATATGTGACGTAAATTTGTCCTTTTATTTGACTCTAATTCTTAATTGATTCTACCATTCACTTTACTTTAGTTTACTTTACAAATTTAATTCAAAAATCTGATGCAAACTGTCTTGAAGTAAGGTGATATTTACCTTTGAAAAATCATTACAAGAGAGTCCTCCAAGAGGATTAGTGGCTTTATTTGTAGCCGAAATACATCGTATTCTCATACCAATTTTCTTCCCTTCTTTGCGAGATACGATATGTGCTTTTTCTTCCTTACTAATATGTTTAATTAATTTTTTCCTGTCCTCCACTGTGTTGTACTATTTATTCTGAATCTTAGTATATTAACTTTTCTTTTCTAAACCCTTTTTTAATGACTTTTTCCATTAATTAGTATATATTTTAACTTTTGCTGTCAGTTTGTTTATGGCTCCGCCCCTTGTGACGTCACGGTTTCCCGCACTTTCTGGTCATGCAAAATTAAACTTGCACTGCGCTGAAATCCTTTTGTTTTATTTTAAACTTGTACAACTTGCTAATTTTCTATAATTTTTACTTTTTGATTTTTGCATCTTGTTGGTCTTGACAGTGGCTTTCGTAACGATCTCTATTTGTGATTCTAGGTGTTACCATTCTTCTGATATCATTGATACTAATTTTGTGTAATTTCGTAATCCTACTTTTTGCACCTTTGTTCCTAATTCTCTGCAACTCGGTAGTCTCGTAGAATTACTCGTACAAGTTTCGTAGCCGAAAGGAAAAAAATTGTCTGATTTCCTTATCTGTCGATTTTCACATTTTTTCTCACTTCATTTTGCACTTGCAATTTTACTAAATTTCCTTTAATATTTTGTCCTGGGATTTACATTTTCTTTCTCTTTAATTATTGTTATTTATTAATCTGAAATTTTTATTCTTTATCTCTTTCCATTTTCCCACAAAAGGTGTGAAAAACTATTAATTTTTTATTTTGGTGTGGAATTTATTTTTTACTCAATTCGTAAATGCTTTTTTATATCTGAATATCTTTGTATTAATTATTTCATTTAAATTACTTACTTAAAATACTTACTTAAATTACATTATTTTGTCTTACTTTTATAAGTAACACATTTCTGCTAACTTTTAATTTATTCAAGCCGAATTATTTCAAGAATAACATTTTCTTAGATTTCCATGTAATTTATGTAAATCTAAGTTTTTGATTTTTGACCAATTTTGAAAAAAAATTTCCCTTTCTTACTTGTCTTTAACTTTAATTACGTCAATTAATATGAAATATTAGTATTAGATATGAATTGCATACAACTTGTACTACAATTACATATTCTTAAAACCGTTTATTTCATATTTTCAAAATTCATCAAATATTGATTTTTAATTTCAAAATGACTAACTCAGAAACTTGTCGTTTCAACAGGTTCGCTAATCATGACATCAGACCGAAGTCATAGTCCATTCCACAAACTCGTTAACAACAGCAAAGCTTGCTTCTACTGTACAAAATCCTTGCATGTAACTGTATTCTAATTTTTTCCAAAATTTGTCAAATACAGTATCCATATAACAATATTTCCGTTGTAGTACGTACAATCAAACCAAACTTTAATCTATTCAAAATTGTGAAACGTTACAAAGTACAATATTACTCCAAATTTCAAACATAGATTCTAGCAAAAACTCAAGGTGTTGCATAGTATGCAGTTCAAGAATCCAACTCAATTCAGCAAATAAAAGTTTAGTATCGATTAGAGATGTACAAGTGTGATTTTTTTTATTTTGAGACGAGAATGAGAAATATATCAACACAAATTATCGAGATCAAGACATATCGAGGAGTACAGACTTGGTGATGAAAGCAAGAACAAGAGTTGTATTTTCAAGACAAGACGAGAACGAAAATACAATCTTATTAACAGATTTAATTTATTTAAGAAAAATAAATAGTACCTGAGTCATTACTATTAAGCAAAACTATCTAGATTTACTAATAGACCTACAAAATTCTATCAAGTGGTTGTGTAGGCTTTTAATTCAATGAAAAAACAAACACAATATTTAGTAAATTCTACAATTTTATTGAGTCTTGCCGACCATGGTTTCGCCAGCAACGGCATTTACAAGGCAGCTTAACAAAGACTAAGGAGAATATTTTGTAAAGACTCTAAACTGGTACTCAATGATCAGGTAGAATTGTTGTCAAACTCACCTTTGTTAAAACCATTGTCTTCCTTATGACCACATGTTTCCTTTCTACTCCCCCCCCCCCTAGCTAAGTAACTGTTCTTCTTTTTGTATTATTATATGTCAGTTTTCAATATCTTCCTTAGTCTTTGTTAAGCTGCCTTGTAAATGCCGTTGCTGGCGAAACCATGGTCGGCAAGACTCAATAAAATTGTAAAATTTACTAAATATTGTGTTTGTTTTTTCATCAAAATGGAGTTCTACCAAGTACCTTCGGTCAATAGTGTAAATCGTTCTAATTCATTGGTTAATACTGCTTAAGAAAAGAAATATTATTACTTTTTTTCTTAAAGGTGTTTTGTAATTTGTACATATTATCTATAGGGTGAATAAATAAATATGTATTATTACTTTAAAATCTAAGAATAATTATATCTGATAAATTTATTTTATGAACAATATAAATGAAATAATTTATTAAAGTATTACCCTTAAAATAAATATTGAAGAAATATATTTATGTTACAATCTTTTTGTTCTCTAATAAAAATACAATATTATTTTTTGATTATATGAAGAAAGAAAGAAAAAAAAGAGAAAAAAAAGTAAGTATGTCATATTCTTGGTAAACCAAATAATGTTCTGTAAATTTGTCTTATAATAGGAAAAAGATAGTATAATAGTGTTCAAATTGAAATATAGTACTGACATATAGTGTTCAAATTATGAACTGAATGATGTCTTGTGATGAATGGTGAAGCATGGTGATCAAACTTAGAACTACATAATATTATCCTATTTGTACAAACCCCATTTTAAATTTCAGAAAGTAAGCGCAAATGTTGATTTTAGCGATTTAAAGCAATCCTTAAATATTTAGCGGAATAAATTATAGTTAATTTGACAGTGTGTAGTATGTATTAAAATGATATACATTATTTCCCTTCTATCATTAATCATTGTAGAAACGCTTGGTCACACCCACGCCAAGGTCAATCTGAATTTTCATAATAATTTTAGGATTCATGTATTGAGAAATATTTGGTTTACGAATTTCCTGAAATAACACAAGAACTTGAATTTTGGGATCTGACACACTTTTGTGTTGAGTCATTCGGAAAACATCAGGCTCTTTTATTTTAAATGTGCTTGTTTCTCTTGATTCATTCTATTACAACTTAGACATCATTCTATAAAAGGCTGTGATACAACTATGCTTAGGAAGCAGGTTTTGCCTCAGCCTAAGATTATGTAAACACATTGTAAAATTAATGAATAAACTTTATTTTTAAGATATATATATATATATATATATATAGAACTATATAAAAAAATTTTAATTCGATAATCTAAAAATGAATTGGAAAATTTTGGCAGAATCGAGAAAATACAACCGAGAAGTGAATCTGTTCTCGCTAATGAGATCGAAACAATATTGAGTTTTTCTCGATACAACTTTCGATTTCGAAATCTTGCACACCCCTAGTATATGTAAACAGCTTAAGACTTATTTTACCCGATGTCATATAACTAAAGAGTCATATAACTAAAGATTGCTATGGTAATAATCTTGGTGCTTAAGCGGTTGGCTGATCATCACAAAAAACTAAGAAAGAAACCAAGATGAAAGTGGGGATGACTACCTGGACAGTATTGTGATTGGAGATGAGGCATACGTTAGGTTTATGAATGTTAAAACCCAGGAACAATCCAAACAAATGGATGACTCCTCAGTTCCCAAACAAACAATGAAAATTCAAACACTGTCAAACCGGAAAATGATGGCTGCAGTGTTTTAGGACGATAAGGGAGTTTAGCTCACTGAATTTATAGAACCAGGAACAACAATAACACCAGATGTTTTGTACAACCCTAACATCAACCCTAACCCTAAAAAAAAGTCAGTTAAAAACATTTTTAGTTTAGCTTTTTTTAAGTTTTAAGGCGAAAAACCATTTCGGTCATTATCGCCTTCAAAAATTGGGCAAGATGCTCCATCTTAAAAACTTAGAAAAACACATTAAAAAACAATAACAAAACAAAAACTAGATAACAAACTAAAATAACCAACAACCTATAATATATTACAAGGCTGTAAAATGACCCTGCAACAAGTTAACAATTGCAAACTATGGTAAATTACAAGTTAACAATTGCAAACTATGGTAAATTACAATTTAACAACAATTAAAACAAATTATACAGGGCTGTAAAAGGGCCTTGCAATGAGTTATAAAAGATAGAATTTTAACAACAAAAAAAAAAATTTTAATTTAATTATGCAACACAAAATATTACACAGCTGTAATGAGGCTCACTACAATATTTGAATAGAAAAATTGATTTTAAATGTTATCAAACATTTTCAGATGATTCAAAAAGAATCAAGAAAACCCCTTTATCGGGGGTATTTTCAGATACCCGATCAAGGATCTGAGCATTATCTGCCAACATCGCCTGTATGGAATTAGGTACGGCAAAAGTTCGTCGCACACCTCTTAACACAACACATTCAATGAGGATGTGGTTTATTGACAACACACCTTAACAAAATGGGCATTGTAGCAGATACCCCATTCAATCAGAAATCAATGAGTGGTCATGGAATGACCAATACGAACACGGGTAACCACCGATTCCTCTTGACGACTGGCACATATGGATGAATTGACAGTATCTTTTACTTCTCTCAGCTTAATGGACTATGTATTTGTCCACTCTATGCAAAATAATTTTAACTGTCAATACAAAGTCAGATACCATAACACACTGTGTGACTGATATCTGACTTGTTGCTTCCTTTGCCGCATCATCAGAGTTTGTGTTTCCCAAAATTTCGCAATGCCCAGGTACCCAGAAAATGATACTCCAACGTCCCATAACTGAAATCTGTGTATGGAAGCTAAAATATCCTCAACCAAGGGATTCTTAGAATACATATCCTGGATAGACTGTGAAGCACTTTTGGAATCAAGACAAAAAACATAGTGACAGAAACCTGATGGAACGGTATTAACGCCTTTCAAAATAACAAAGAGTGCTGCAGAAAATACACTACAAGCTGAGGACAATTCATACATATACATCCGACCAGATAAGTAATATACACAACTGACTTCATTGTCCAGTTTAAAATCATCTGTGAATATAATTTCACTAGATAGATATTATCAAGTATATAATGAAACTCATGGCGATACACTGCATCAGGAGTGTTGTACTTGATGAACCTGGACAGTGAAAAATCAATGTTGACAGTTGGCATTTGAATGAGCCATGGAGGAATAAAACATGGAATATACTCAATCATTGGAGGAAGTATAAGACGTAAATTGGCAAGGATTCTAAGTGTCCTAATGCCAAATGAAGCAGTACTAATCTGATGACATTCATATCTGTTAGCCAAAAGGTAATTAAAAATAATGTTGTATGCTAGATGATACGGTTTGGAGCGTAGACAACATATATATATATATATATATATATATATGTTATTTGTAGTTGCTGTCTTCGTCGAGTAAGATATGGTTCACCAATTTCAGCATCTAAGATAGAAACTGCGCTTGGACGAAATGATCCAGAAACAATAAGCAGTGCAAAGTTATGTATCGTATCAAGCTTCTTAATGGCTGATGGTTTTGCGGATGAGTAGATTAAGGAGCCATAATAAATCCGCGATCGAACAACAGCACGGTAAAAACGTAGCATAAAGATCCTAGCGGCTCCCCACCGAGAACCGCTGACAACACGTAACATGTCAAGTATTTTATTGCACAATGTTTTCAGATCAGATAGATTTGTAATCCAAGAAAGTCTATGATCAAATAATAGGCCTAAAAATTTAGCAGTTTCAATAGATTGAAGTTGTGTTCCGTCAAGAAATAATAAAGGCTGATAGTTCAGTCTTCGACGATTAAAAGCAATGCATTGCATTTTGGAAGCAGAGAACTTGAATCTTGTCAATTTTGACCAAGATTGCAGTCTATTAATTACAATTTGAAGGGCTCTTTCGGCAGTTGCCATACCTCGAGTAGCCACATATATAGCAAAACCGTCAACAAATAGAGAACAGCGGACAGGACACTGCACATTAGCAGTGAAAATTGTTTGTATCAACTTTTGTTGATACAAACAAAAAAACTTTTGTTGATACTTTTGTTGTTTGAAAATTGTTTGTTTGCCACAGCAAACAGGGTCACGCTCAGCACACAACCCTGAGGGACATCATTTTCTAAATGATAATGATCAGACAAAATAGTTCCAACACGCTAAGGAAGTTTTTTATAAAAGCAGGAATATTACCATTTAAACCCCATGATTTTATAGTATTCAGAATACCTCTTCGCCAAGCCATTCATAGGCCTTTTTCAAGTCAAAAAACACTGCAACCATTGTCTGACGCAAGAGAAAGACATTTTGTATGGCAGACTCTAATGAAACCAGCTGATAGGTAGATGAACGACCCTGCCTAAAGCCACATTGTTCTATACAAAACAGCCGGTACCAAACTAGGCGCCGATTGACCATTCTCTCCACTAGCTTGCAGAGCACACTAGTAACAGAAATGGGATGGTAACTTCCTGGCTGTGTTTTCTTTACCTGGTTTTAGAAGAGGTATTACTATAGCCTCCAACCAAACATCGGGAAAACATTGCTCCTGGAATATACGATTGTATATTTTAAAGAGAGTCAGCCCCCTTGAAGTTGGAAGGTAATTGATCATAGAAAAAACTATACTGTCCGGGCCTGGAACAGAATCCCGTCCTGACGACATAGCAGGCTCCAATTCCTGTAAGGAAAATGGATTATTTAATGGTGAATCTACCAAAGGACCTACTGTGGAAGAATATCTACAGTGGACAGACAATCTACAGAAGGTATTGCTTCTTGAGATATTTTATACAAAATAAAAGCATAATTTGAAGAAAAGTTAGCGAATGATGACCCCAAAACATTAGCAATTTCATAGTTATTTGTAGTCAAAGCTTCATCCCCCTGCTTAAGTCCCAATAAGGGAGCAGAGGAAGGAAGACTACAAACAGAACGTAACTTCTTCCACACCGTTGACGTGGGCGTGGTTTTTGATATTGTGCCAATGTACTGGCCCCATGATATCTTCCTACTCTGCCTAAACACTCGACGTGCTTTGGCTCGTAGAATGTTATACCTTTCGATGTTTTCACAAGTAGGTCTGCAATTGAACTTCCCTAGCACATTACGACGTAAACTGAGAGCATTACTACATTTGTTGTTCTACCACAGAACTGGTGGACATAGTGGTCTTGTCGATGTTTTTGGAATGTTGTTGTCCACTGCTGTAAGGAGTGCTTCCATAAAAGACTGTACTGCTTTATTAATAAGAATGTTATTATAAATAGGAGATACAAATTCACTAGTGAAACTTTCTCATTTAGCTTTGTGTTCATAACAGTGCGAGAAGTCAGAAAATCTAAGTTTCAAAGGAGCGTGATCACTACTGTGTCAAATATAACGGGCCACTAAAATTTAGTGACAAGACTAGGGCTACAAAATGGCAATTCGACAGTTGTCCAACCACCTGTAGAAGCCACCTGATGAGCTGGTGACCCATCATTGAGCAGAATCAAGTCCAATTGGATCTAATCTTGTCAATGCTGCAAAAACCCTCTAAGGCTGCAGGTTTTTGATCCCCAAGTATAATGGTGAGCATTAAAATCTCCACCAAAAGAAATGGGGCAGGCTACTGTCTGATCAGGTCAACCAGCTCCACTTATTCAAACCTGTAATTAGGTGGAAGATACATACGGCAAATTGTTATTTTGTATGGTGTAGTGATCGTTATTGCTAGCGCTTGCAATGAAGTCTTAAGGTTCACCGAAGTACCACAGATGAGTTGTGGGCAAGTATTGCTACTCCACCCTTAGCTCTGTCTGCAATGACATAGTCATTTCTAAAAACTAAAAAACCCCTCATAATAAAGGAGTGGGATTGATGGAGGTGAGTCTCTTGCAGGCAAATGACTAAAGGAGATGTATCACGTAAAGAACCTTAATATATTCAATGTGACTTCTCACACCGTTAATGTTCCAATGTATCACACTATTCAAGTTTAAATTTCTTGCCATATTTTATGATTGATATATAAAAATAATAATAATGATGGATTAGTAACAATTAAAAAGAGTTTGGACCTCTATTATTCTTTCCACCTGCCTGGCTTGAAAGGCCATCAAGTAGTTTCAGTTTGGTTTTAATTTTATATGTTTCAGGGTCAAGCTCCATAGCAACCTCAATAACTGGAATGTCAGCTATTGAAGGAACAACTGGTATGTCATTTGTTGAAGGATTGGAAGATGCCTGAAATTATTTTGGAAGGGGTTTCGAAGATCCCACTCCAACTTTATTTTGGTTTTGTATAGGCTTGGTTATAACAGTGGTGTGCTGGGCTTGCCTAGAGTATTTTTATTCTGAACTTTATTAAAAGACGAAGGTTTAGGAAGAATAGATACTGACTCTGATTTTTTCTTAATTAGTTGTCCAGTTATCAGAAGAAGTTTATGATTCTTAAGTGGTGAATGCGCAGATTTAGCTTTTGATGCGATGGGTTTTGTTGATTTAGTAAGGACAACATGAGAAGAAGACGGCAAGTTAACAGAAGTACCGCTTTGGACTGGTATTATTTGTATTATTTGCTCGGCGAGGATACGAACCATCCCACCCAGTTCCTTACACGATGAAAATGAATTCGGAGCTGGGGATGATGTCGCATTTGCGTACGATTTTCCAAAAGTAGGAGGTAAAGCAGTTCTTTGCCTGTATATGTTCCTAGCTTCTGTAAAGGAAAGTTTTTCTTTTACTATAATTTCTAATATTGTTTTTTCGATTTTATATTTTGGGCACTTTGGTGAACGTGCAGGATGGTCAACGTCACAATTTGCACACTTTGCCTCCATGTTACACCCTTAGCTTTTGTGGCCTTTAATCCCACACTGTTCACAAACTTCCTCTTTTGAGCATGTGTTGCTAACATGTCCAAATCCATGGCATCGGAAACAACACCTTGGATTTGGCATATACGGTCTAACAGTTAGACTGTAAAATACAGCAAACACCCGCTCAGGAAGATTTGGAGTAGCAAAAGTTAAGACAATTGAACCGGTTGGTTTTCTCTCACCATTCTCGGTTCAAAAATATGATCACCACTAATCACATGTTGTTCGGCAAGCTCTTTCAATATTTCCTCCATGCTTTCATTCAAGAGGTCATGACAAGAAATAACGCCTAGAAGAACTTAAACCCTTGTGAGGTTCAACACACATGTTAACAACATCGAAAAAGGACTTCATTTTTAATAGAAAGTGACTTTGTTTATCAGAGTTAGTATGTATTAATAAAATCCCATTTCACAGTTTCCTAATGGAACGTACAATTCCTACAGCACCAGTTATAGCTTTATTAATAACGAAGGGAGAGATCTCAGACAGATCTCTCTGTATTCAGTTTAATTTACCGGCCAAACAGATGTTAATTTTTGAATAGCCCTCGTACAAAAATAGCCAAGATATATTTACTTTAAATTAGAAAGCCAAACATTTTAGCATATCGGTTTTTCTTTATCTCTGCATTTTAAAATGGTGGACTAAAATGTCAGATTTTACAATCTTCTGAATCTTGAATATCCCTTTTAATACCAAAAATAATTAAATATAAAATCATACATCAGCTATAATGGACCTTTAATATGATGTGGAAATTGGCAGTTTTTCCCTAAAACTACTTTCATTTAATTTACTTCCTGTTATCAAAAAAATATCATTTGTATAACAAAAGTCATAATTCATCTAACAATTACAATTCATCCCTATGTAAAGCACATAAAATAACAATATAAAATTAAAATAAATTTTATACATACATAATTTATAAACAAAACTTAAACCAATAAATTTTTTGTTTTGTTTTTTGTATGGAAATCATCGTAATAAAAACAAAACATGAACAACATGCATTGACTGAAATAGGAACTTCTGTTAGATTATCACTTATAGTTAACCAAATCATTCATAGAAGTCCAGAATAGCTACAACAATATTTATGTCATGGTGTTCTTAGCTATTTTCATTCCCCCAGTCATGGCTGAGAAACTCCTCCACCGAATAAAAGGATCCATAAAGTAATCACTTTCTCAGGCTGTCTTTCCATAAAATTTTTTCCTGAATTTATATTAATTTGTCGGGGAATTTATTTATAAGGATAACACCAACTTTTTATAATTTTCAAGTCTGTATGGGCTCTGTGTTGGTCATTTATTTTTCTGGTGTTATACCCATGCACTTGTCTTTCAACGGTAGGCATATATTGAAATTTGTAGTAGTATGTTATTACTTCAAAAATATATATTACTTGGGAAAGTCAATATTGACAGATTTTTAAAAGTATGTTTACAAAATTCAATTTGGGTTAGGCCAGTTACAAGTCTCACAGCTCTTCTTGCAAGGTAAATACTCGTTTCACATTGTGACCTGTTGAGTTTCACCATACAGAAATTCCATAATATAAATAAGGAAAAATTAGCCTGTAGTAGGCCACATGCAAGGTACTAACAGTATTAAATGTTTTCAGTGACCTCATTAAATGCATGTTTGAACATAATTTTCTATATATGTCGTTTATTTGTTCATTCTAAATTAATTATTATCAATATCAAAACGAGGAACTTTACTGAATGCACTTCTTCAATTAATTTCTCATCCAGAACAACACAAAGATCACTATTGTTTGTTACCTTTCATATTTAATTTAAAATACAAAAGTTTTGTTTTATCTGCATTTGAGTGCAAGTTATTTTTATCAAAATATTGACTTGCAGCATTAGTTTCAATAAAGATTGTATTTCTAAATTTTGTATAGAATCTGATTTGAAGTTAAGTCTTGTGTCATCCACAAACTGAATTAAACCATCAGCTTCAATATGAGATGACTGATCATTTATATAGTTTAGATTTTGTATGGATAGGAGGCACAGGCTTATCTTGTAAAGTGGTCCTTGGTATTACCTAATAGTACACGAGTAAGAAAACATACAAAAAAACACTAAAGTTCTGAAATATTTTGTAAACACTTTATGAAACAGTGTACTCCATAGCTCATCTGAACCTTTCCTGACAGTCTGTCTGCAATTGGACACGCACTGTGTCCTGTTGGTCAAATATGAGTCCAGCCATTTTAATGAGAGACCTCTTACAACATAATTGCTAAGCAAAACACTTCTTACACTTCAACAGTCTGTTATGATTGACACACCTTATCTCCACCTTTAATTTTAGACAAATTCTAATACCCATATCAAATTATACAGTCAATTTTACTTGTATACTACTTTTTCTCGAAAATAATAAATTGTAAACACTATACCTGTTAGAGGTGGAGGCAGCAGATCCTGCATCACAGGCGGAGGAGGTTGATTAGAAGCTGCATTGTTTGATGTCCTCCGTTTCTTCTTAGGTGGCGGAGGCTCAGGATTGGACATCATGGGTGGCTTGAACTCTCCCATCATCATCCTGTAACACATTGGTTCTCTATAAGAGGGAAACCCATAAAAAATTTTCAGTTTCTTTTGTTTCTGAATTCACTTTACACTGGTATGTTTATTATAGATTAGGTTATTTTTAAGAATAGAAAAAAAAGAAGGAGGCTATTGCTTTTCCCAGTTTTAGATATTGTAACGTTATGCGTTAAAAATAAAAGTATTTTTACCAATAACCACGTTGGGCATCATTTTGTAACGTTAGACGTTAGAAATAAAAGTTATTTTATCAAAATTTCTAAGTATAATTTTATTAAAATGTAATTTTAAAATATACTAAGTATATTTTACTATGGTAAGTTCTTATCTTTCATCTCTGTACAAACTCTTAATTCTAATATTTGTCCAAGTTTTAAAAAATCTTCTAATTGTTCATAGTGTTTTTAAAGAAAGTTTGATTATATTAATGGTTACATTTTACTTACAAATTTCTCAGATCGTTTTCATTTTTTACTACATTTATTCAAAAACATGTCACTTTTTGTAGTTTCACTAATACGATACCTTCATGATTGATTAACTTAATTATTGGTTCACTCGACATTCAACAAGGAAGTTTTACATTTTTAACAAGTCTGCTCTGTTCGCTGCTCTGACAAGAAGTTTCTACATTTTATCACGACTGTATTGTTCAACATTCAACAACAAAGTGAGGAGCAAAAGTAAGCGTTCTTTCACCCCTCCTCTCACTACAATTCCAGTATCTTCCATGATTCTGACCAATCAGAAAAATGTTTTAAGTTCATCTCCTTGTATGGAGATATCACGCCATATACAAGACACACTTTTGTTCTAGAGTGTTTCATTTGCAAAGTAAGAAGCAATTGTCTGTTCCTTTGTTTAATTAAAACACATTATGTAAATAATGTCATTTTCTTTTAGAAAAGCACTTTTCATTTTGAAAGTTCACTTTTGTATTTTTTACTTATTTGATTTATGATTTCCTTATATTAACATGTTATTTACAATTACATATTATTATTACAAATTATTTATTTATTGTTATTTATTGGTTGGAAATGCCACATGCTTACAGAAACCCCCTCTTTCAAGATTTAAATTATGCAATAATCCGAAGCTTGAAAGTTCAAAAAGATGGGATATCGCAACCTCCTTGACAATCCTCTCGGACTCAAGTCTAAAAAGAACATCTTTGTTACTACAACACATAAGAAAGCTCATCAAAACAATTTACAATTACAAACCAAAAAATACAAAACATTGTATGCATCATCATTTACATCATTAATTATAAAAATCATCATTAAAAGGGACAGCATTAGTTACCAAACATCATCAAATTGTTTAGAATTGACCAAAGACATAAAATTATTATTATGAATTTACATCAATTACAAATTTAAAATATTCCTCACAAATATGTCAAACGTTATACATTTTATTTCATAAAATACAAGACAATTATTATTTTGTCAAAACATTATAAATCATTAAAATCATCATTAAACATCATTGATTTCATTATTTATTGAAAAATATTTATAAAAATATCACATTAATCTAACATCATCATTATTTTCTATTTAAAAAAAGTCAATTACACATAATCAATTATTTTCATTGAAAAATTAATAGCATCTAGCTATAAAGTGAAATTTTAGTTAAATTTCACCCCCCCCCCCTTAATATAATTGAATTGAACATTTACAAATGTTTATTATTTTCTAATATTTAGTTTATAACAATTAAAAAGAATTTTTTTTTAAACTTATTGTATGGATTTCAAGTAATAATCTCTATCATTTATAAATAACTTTGATCTTACATTAATATATTATCTTATTCATCAATAACAAAACTATAAATCAATATGTCGATGATTATTTCTACTATCAAACTATATTGTTGAAGAATTATCATTATCATGTTGTCGAAGAAATTGAGCGTCTTCTATGGAACCTCTTAAATATATAATCGAAGAATTATTTATATTGGTGAAGAACTTTAACAAATTACATCGTCGAAGAATTATTATTATTACATATAATAAATAAGTCGAAGCAAATAATCGTTCCCTTAGGAACCTACTATATATCATTGCAACCATCTTCAAAAAAATTATTTATTTATTTAAACTTAATTCAACTTTTTATGAACCCGGTAATACCTGATTACCACGTTCAAATCCATATAGAAATCACAATGATTCTAACTTGAAATCCTAACTTATTTCATCAAAAAATTTCATCACAATCTTCCCTCTCACTTTTAGAAAAATATCACAATAATTTCATTTAAAATTTATCATCTCCTTTTCAAAAATTCATTATTATTTAATAGTATTGTTGGCATCGCCATTTTGTAATATTAGTTTCACAAATTTTATTGAAATCAACTTGTCTCATTTTGAGAAAAGTCTATTTTTATTTTATTTAAATTCTTAATTTAAAATAATTTATTCCATTCATCATTGAATTATAAATTTGACCTCTTGAACCATGTTCTCATTCCACCAACTGTGTCCTTCTGATCACGACTTAAAAACACTTATGCCACGACAGAAATCACTTCCATTTGACTGCCATGAGTTGATATTTAAGCCTACTCGATTCAGCATAAACCCCACAACAGACTCAGGTCAATGATCCCCTGTGACACTGTTATCTGAAGATACCTTTGTTTCAACTCTACCAAGCCTAACAATCAAATGATCAATGAAACTTTTTTAATTCTATAACATTATATGTACCTACAACCTCTCCTGTATCTACCTCGCCTAGGACATATGCATTTTCTAATTTAATTCCCAAAACTTTATAAGGACCCCTATATAAAAGAAAAAAACTTTTTTATTTCATTCTTTATACATGAAGATAAATAATGATTTCTTAGATAGAATAAAACTCGTAACACAAATTATCACAAAAATTATGTTTATCAAACGCGTTTCAACGACAAAGTCACCAGTTTAGTTATTGTAGATCATGTATCACTGAGGATGGCGACTTTGTCATTGAAACACGTTTGATTAAATAAACGTAATTTTGGCGAGATCTTGTGTTCGAGTTTTATTCTACCTCACAAGTCAAGCTCCATATTTATTTATAATGACTTCTTACCAAAACTAAATTATTAATTTCATATTTTATTGGCTTAACACTTTTAACATGTATTCTAGCCCTAGCTTCAGCTTTATATTTTAAATTATTCTTTGCAATTAAAATTTTATGATCAAAATCTATCTTCACTTTTTCAGGAAATTCAACCAAATTCTTATAAAATACTGGACATTTCTTCTTAAACATAAACTCATATGAATACAATTTGTCGAATCATGTGTGGAGTAAATTATGAAAGAAACATATTCCGGCCATTTAGTATGTAAGTCCGAAACATTCAACCTAATTCTCTCATACACTTTCACTAGGATTACTCTGTGGATTGTAGACGCCTGTATTTAGCAGTTGAATACCTTCCCATCCTAAGTTTCATAGAATAATTTTTACATACGCTGACTGCCATGATCGCACAGTATAACTTGGGTTTACCAACTTCAACCATATAATTGTATAAAACTTTCTCACTAAATGTTTAAGCCTTTTTGATATTATATAGGCTAATGTAATAAATTTTGGAGAAAAAAAAACATCTAACATGACAAAAATATATTTTACACCTCCTTTACCCGTTAGTAGTTCTCCAAACAAAACCACTGCAGGTAAAATACATTGCATAAAACCCTGTTCTTATTGCATCCTGACTTTACTTTTCTGACAAATTTTTGAAGTTTTTATTTTCTTTTCACTTTCTTTTTGGGTATAAAATATATTTGTTTTAAAATATTCATAACATTTACTAACCCCTATGTGACCATACCTAGCATAACAGTCATCGATGATTAAATTTACCATTGTATTGGGAATATATAGCCTATAATTAACAATGCCATTTAGTTTTTAAAAATAACACATTTTTATAAATTATAAACTGTTTTTCTAAGTCGTCACTTTTTTTCATTATTTGAAGTTAATACATCAATTATTGCCTTCCAATTTTTTATCTAAATTTAAATAATTTTGTTTAATTGTTTATCCCTTTTTAAAATTTACTTATCTAAATTGGTTTTATAAATTTTAATTACATTTTATCATTACTGTTTAAAATTTCTGTTCATCTATTCTTGAAATTACATCTGCCACAACATTCTCTTTTGGACAATATTCTATTTTTAAATCATATTCTTGTAAATAAAACATCCATCTTAAAAGTCTACCATTATTTAACTCACTTTTTCTTTTTTTTTATTAAAGCTTTATTATCAGATCTAACTATGGTTTCATTACCTAAAATGCAATTTCAAAATTTTGTACAACCAAATATTATACTCATTAATTTTTTTTTCCGTAATGTAATATCTTTTTTCAAAATCTTGTAAAGATTTACTTGCAACTGCTATTACAGCCTGATCATCCAAATCATTAATTTGATATAAAACAACCCTTACAATACTACATCTGATGCATCAGTATTCATATAAAAAGGTTTATTAAAATCAGGATGTTTTAATATAATTTCATTAAAAAATTCTTTTTAATTTGATAACAAGTATCTGTGTAATTAAGTCGCCAATCACATTTCAGTTTGTTTTGTATCATGTTATTTGTTAAGAGATGTTTACATTTAGACGTTAATTGAGCATAATTTACTCCGAATTTCCAGTAATAATTATATAAACCAAGAAAGCTTTGTAATTGTTTCAAATTCTTAGGCTCAGAACATTTTTGTATGACAATAACCTTTTCTTCATCTGGCATTATTGCCCAAATCACATAACCATAAAATTTTATTTTATATCTACAATATTTTGATTTACTTAATTTTAATGTAACATTGAATTGTTTTAATCTACTCAAAATTTTATCTAAATGTTCATGAAAAGATTTTGAGGCTCTAAATATACTACAACAAATTCCATCGCTTCCGGGCCTAAAACATGTGTTAGGCTCTTTTTAAATATAGGTGTGCTCATATTTAAACCAAAAGGTAGCCTTTTAAATTGTAGTTTTCTACCATTGAAGTTAAAATCTACATATTGTCTTGACGTTTTTTCAAGTGAAATTTGCTAGAATCCAGTTTCTAGATCTATTGTAAATATATTGTATATTTGACACCTTCAAATCTTTCTAATATATCATCAATGTGTTCTGGAGCCTTTTTATCCGAAGCAAGTATCTTGTTTGCCATCTAAACATAAGCGCACAGAGCCATCTTCTTTATAACACCAACTAAAGGGTTTGAGTATATACTATCAGATTTTTTAATTATATCTAAGTCTATTAATTTTTTAATTTCTTTAGTAACTAGTTTCATTTTTTAGAGAGGAATGGCACATAAAGCCTATTTATAAATGTTCAATTTAGCAACAAAATTTTTAATTTTTCCAGGAATCTGGAAATATTAATTTATATTTATTTAAGAAATGTTTTAATTCTTCCTTTTCAACATCTATAGTAAGATTGGAACTGTCCACTATTGACACTATCTAACCATTCTAAATTTCTATCAACAAACTTATCATCATTATATAAAAATATCTTATTATAATATGAAAACAACATATCTTGTAAAAGCTCTAAATTTTCTTCATCATTATTATTTTCTCCAAATGTTGTATCTAAATAATATAATTTTAATTTATCTAACCTGTCACTGTTACGTTTTCTATAAAATTTAGTTATTATATTTTTTAATAACATTTTCCTGTTCAAAATCTATTTTTACTTTATAATTACTCAAAAAATCACAACCCAAAATCATGTTTAAATTCAGTCCACTAACAACCAAAAAATTAATATTATAATTTATTTTCAATTTTGTTTTTATGCAAATTTGTTTGGTTATAGATTTACTTCTAATACCAGTTACCCCCATATAATTAAATTAGAAACTGGTAATTCCATTATAGTATTATTTACATTATTGTTAATTTCTTTATATAAATCTTCACTAATGACAGTAATTTTTTACCCAGTATCCAATAAACATTTATACTCATGTAGACCAATCCTAACCTTAATTTCTAAAATTTCTTCTTTATTAATTTTTTTTTTTTTTTTTTTTTTTTTTTAATGCTGAAGGTGCTTGGTGGTATTCCATTTTAATAATTAAAACAAATACTTCTAAAAAATTTAATCATTTAGAAAATTTAGAAATTAATAGAATAGATTATACGCGCCACGGTCTTTTCGACCAGGTACATTATGTTTTGTTTCTGACTGTACTTTTTTATGCGTTAAAACCCCTCCCTCTAACAGTATCTTCCTCTCTCCTCCTCCCCTACAAGTGGGCCACTTGCTTTTCAATGTTAGTCATCAATGTGACCGAGTAAGATAGGTATATTTTGCAGCCTGGTCTAATGTCCCGTGTGCAAGTAGTTACGTAACCTTTATACCCGGTCTAAAGTTCTGTGCGGGACTAAATTACGTTGTTTTTAAAGTTACCAAGAGGATATTGTAAATTGTGTTTATGTGTTTTTAAACATTATTTTTTTATAAAATGGATCATATTTGTGAACAACGTATTCGTGATTTGTTATTGGAACCCATGTCAGAAAATAATGAGCCATCAGCTGACGATAGTGATGATGGAGAAGAACATGAAGAATATGCTAGTGATCACAATACAGATACGGAGCAATCTGTAGTTGAATATGATATGGACGTTGAAGAGCAGGTTCAGTCAGTGTAACAGATACAGCAGGTACAAATACAAATTTTATCTTGGGGAAAGATAATGAAACAAAATGGTACTGTTGCAACCCAACTCAAGCTGTGAAGCGACCGCCACATAACATCCTAAGGATACATTTACCAGGTGTTCGGGGACCTGCAAGAAATTGCTCAGAAATATTGGAGTGCTGGAAGTTATTTTTTACAAATGATATGTTGAATGACATTGTCAGGTATATCAATATTCAGATACAAAATATTAGGGTTAATTTTGACCGAGAGCGAGATGCCAAGGATACAAATCTTCCAGAAATACAAACATTGTGTGGGCTTTTGTATATGGCAGGCGTTTTCAAATCATTGCATACGAATTTAGATGATTTCTACAAAACAGATTTCACGGGTGTGGAATTTTTTAAAACTGAAATCGGTATAATAGGCTCAGATTTCTCTTGAGCTCCATACGATTCAATGACAAGAACACAAGGATTGAGAGACGCCGTTTGGACAAGTTAGCGCCAATTCGTGACTTCTTTCAACAGTTCAACAATAACTGCAAACAGCATTATTCTATTGGAAAACATGCAACTGTGGACGAAATGTTGGAGCCATTTCATGGACGATGTCCATTACGCCAATTTATGAAATCAAAACCGGCAAAATATGGCATCAAGGTGTACTGTTTGGCAGATGCCAGAACATTTTACGCCTGCAATATGGAAGTTTATTACAGAAAGCAGCCTAAAGGGCTATACCAATTCAGTAATACTGCAAAAGCTGTGGTTTTGAGAGCTATTGAGCCCATTTCAAGGTCAGGAAGAAGAGTTACAGTTGATAATTTTTTTTGCTCAGTACCTCTTGCTCACGTACTGGCAAAAGACCATAAATTATCTCTTACAGGAACTTTACGCAAAAACAAAAAAGAAATTCCTGCTCTCTCGGTTTACAAAGAAAGGGAGCTCCACAGCAGTGTATTTGTTTATGGGAAATTGGCTACTCTTCTGTCATATAAATCAAAACCTAAGAAAGTAGTTTTACTTCTGTCAACACTGCACTGCTCAGATGCTATTGACGAAGAAACTGGAGATCTACTGAAACCAGAAATGTTAACGCATTACAACAATATTAAGGGAGGTGTTGATACGTTGGACCAATTAAAAGCCACCTATACTGTTACCAGGAAAACAAATAGGTGGTCTCTCTCTCTTCTTCGCCATGATGAACACAGGGGGAGTCAACGCCTTTATAATCTACCTGGCAAATACAAAAAAAGAAACGACTAGACGAGAGGCCCTTTCAAGAGAGCTCTGCATGGACTATTTAAAGTACAGATCAACACTTGAAAATCTGCCAAGACAATTGAAGGTCAAGATAAAGGAACTAGCTGGAATCAAAGAAGATCCACAACCTCGAGTGCAAGGTGCTGCTGGCCGCTGTGCTTATTGTTCATGGCGACAAAACCGAAAGACGAAGGTGATGTGTTATTTGTGTAACAGATACATATGCAAGGAACACACAACAAACTTTTGTAAAAACTGTTCAGAAAATGCAGATGATGAAGATGTCGAAGAAGTGTAGACCTAAATATCTAAACATGTAAGTAAACATTTTTACTTAGCAAATATTTATGTTTAAAGATAATAAAACACAATTTTTTATTTTGTAATATCCACTTTTTATTAGAAAATAAAAAATTGTGTTTTATTATCTTTAAACATGGAATTCCACCAAGAACCATCGGTCTCAACAGTAATGAAAATTAAATATTTATGTTTCTTTAAAAAAATTATTTGGCTTGTATTTGTACCTTTTTATTTATTTTATAGCAAAGTATCATCTAAAAGATACTGTAACTTTTTTTCAGTACTCAATTTGACCTTGTGTTTTCACCAAGCAACATTGTTTTTTCATAAAAGTGTAGTTTGCTATTATTTGTACGTTTTTATTTAGTTTATAGCAAACTATCATCTAAAAGATATTGTAACTTTTCTTCAGTACTTAATTTGATTATATGTTTTCTTAAGCAACAATTTTTATTTGTAAAAGTAAAGTTTGCTCTTATTTGTAGTCTTATAACAATTTAACGTTTTAATAATAAACACGCTATAAAAATTAATGTTTCTGGTGTTGTTTTCATGTTATTTACAAACCTGGTCATATAGACCATGTGCGAGCAAATTTGTAACTTTTTATCATGCGACTAATCCAGGGTTAAGAATAAAAATTTGTGTTTTTAAATGAACAACTAGAATTTAACAACTCCCCACTCCTCAAACCATTAACTAGGTCATAGCCCTTCCCATTCCTCCCTCTCCTTTATTTAGGTTAACAAAGGGGTTTTACCCAACTATTGTTTGGAAATTGTGAATGGTACCATTCTTCTTCATTCATGTAAACTACCTTGACAATGCTGTAACTAGCAAAACCATGGTCGGTAAATTTTAAATAAAGTTGTGGTTTATACTAAAAAGTGTGTGTTTTAATTATCTTTAATTTTATTTAAATTAATTTTAGTAATTTTTTTCCCCTTTTATTAACACTTCATTGTCCAAAATCATAAAATTTTGTTTCCGTTTCGATATTAAATAGCAAATTTTAATTTCTTTTTTAAATGTAGGCCTATCAACATATAACGGCAGTAATTCGGCCTTACTTATTGCTGCCTTCCCCCATTTTCCTTATTCCTATGAGTATTATTACTATTGTAGTGTAATCTAGAACCCTGATCCTGTCTTGAATTGACATAGATATTTTAAGGTAAACCATTATTTTGGTGCATAATGTTGTCTCTATTAAAATTAGGCCTATTACCATAATCATTGAAATGTATTTTCTGTGTGAGAAAATCATGTTGTCTGTTTACTATATAAGGCAAATTAGATTGGCTCTCCTGCCAATCCATAATTATTCATTATATTTCATTCAAATTATAGGCCCCGCAGCTAATAAGACTAGCCTAAGGCTCTTTGGTAGTTGCTTAACTATGTGTTTTACAAAAACAAAACAAAAAGATGGCATAGGTGGATCTAAATATTGGCTTTTATGGTACTATCTAATTATATAATTGTGTATGTCTTTTATATGTCCCCCATATATAGGACCTAACGTTAGCTTGCTACAAAAAATCTCTTGTTTTTCTTGTGACCAGAAACGGTCAAATAAAGCTAACTTAAATTGTTCAAAATCCCCTCATTCATCTTTATGAGCTTCGAACCAAATAAATTATTCTTCTTTAAAAAATCTTTTAATACAAATTAATAACAATTTCTAATTGTTGTACTTTAAATCATCAAAAATGTGCAAAGATTCCAAAAATGTCTTTGGATGAGGCCCTCTAATTTCATTAGAAGAATCTGTAATAATTATATCATTAAATTTTTCATTTAAAATAAACATAGGCCTATTAATAGTACCTGTGCATTCTTTAATTTATTTGTTAATATTATTTTCCGTTTCTTTAATATTTAATTCTTGACAATCAAATTTTTTAGTTAATTTATTTTCTAAACTCATTAAACAATTTTTGTTATCACTTTCTAATTTAATTACATTTTGACAAAGAGAATGTAGATCAGTATTTTGCTTTTCAATGGAAGACTCTATAGTTAATAATCGTTCATTATCTTTAGTTTTAAAATCATTAATGTCTAAATCAACCTCAACTCTAATGCTAGACAAAGTGTCCTTATTTTCCAGCATTAGTTGAAATTATTCTAATTTAAAGTTTTTTTTAAAGTCTAAATATTCTTGTTCATTAGTTTTTTTAAATTCTAAATTGTCTTATAATAAGAAATCAAATTTATTTTCAATTTTATTAAATTTATCATTTAATTTCTCATTATGACTATTCATTATTTTTTTTTTTAATTTCCTTTCTCTTTTCACTTTGTTTATCAAATTTCTCATTTATTTCTAATTTAAAATTTTTACATTTTTTATTTTGTTTATTAAAATCTTCAATTTGTTTATTAAATTTTGTATCTATATTTTCAAATTCCAGTTTATTCTCTACATTCATTTGTTTTAAAAATGTCAGCAAGTAATTACAATCAATAGGCACTGCCTCAATATTTAAAGACCTAACCCCTTCATGAGTATTAGTTTTCATTTAACTTGGCTTAACTCTAAAGAATTTTCATCATCTATACAAACACTTAAACCTGATTCATTCATATCTGACGAATCCTCCTTTACCACCTCTTTCTTAATATCCATTTTAAATTATTATTATTACTTTTCTAAAATTATTTAGACATACCCGTCAACATACAACAAAACTTATTTCAAAATAAAAGAAAAACTGTTCATTTCAATTATTATATCAAAAGAAAACATTACTATTAGTCAAAAATATTAAATTTCAATTATACCAAACACTATCAATCTCATATTAGAGAACACCATATTCAACCTAAATCCCCAGACAACAAAGCATAGATTGAGAGATGAAAGATCGTTGGGTGGCATTTCGTAACATTATGCGTTACAACTAAGTCATTTTACCAATAACCACGTTTGGCATCATTTTGTAACATTAAGCGTTACAAATAAAAGTTATTTTACCAAATTTTCAAAGATACAATTAGTATATTTTATTGCGGTGAGTTCTTACATTTCATCTATGTACTTTTACACTCTGCTAGTCCAAACAATGTTGGTTAAATAGGTGATCTCAATAAATCTTAATTAGACATGTATATTTTGAAAGTACAAAATTTTATTGAAGAAGTAAAGCACTGACATTATTGTTATTGTTATTATTTGAACTTAAATTTAAATACAAACTCTTGATTCTAATATTTGTCCAAGTTTTAAAAAATCTTCTAAATGTTCATAGTATAAAAAAAAAAAAACTATTTGTTCTTTATTTATATTTTAATTATCTATCCTTTGTGTACCAAACTTTTATATTTAACTTACTCTTTATTTACTTTGAAACCATCAGAGACAAGTTTATATTTAGAATATTTTTTCATTTATATGATACACAATATTAAATTTACTCAATATCTCTTTTTCCTCGGGATTTCTATGGGTCAAGTTTATTTCAATATACTTGCATATCGTTTAGTCGAATAATTACATGCATCATATTTAAAAACAATAACTTATCTAAAAAAAAAATCTGTTACAAAATTTCAATTATATTGTCCTTATTTAGATCCAATTTCGTTGTGATATATATGTTAGTCCTTTTACAAATTTAAAATAAATTATAATGATAAAAATTTTTTTTGTATTTCTTCTAAAATATATTGAAAGTTTTGAGTCTTAACTATTACTTCTTTAATGAGTTTTGAAATTTAGGTTACATAGCATTTCGGTTCTTAATGCATACAATACCCATCAAATCTCTTGTTTATGTCTTCCTTTCTTCCAACAATTATCAATTCTCACAGCATAAGTTGCATTTACTTCTACTTCCCATCATAAAATGTAAATTAAATTTTCTAATGAGAGCTAAATTTAATGATCTGCTAAGCGTCAGAGCAAAAATGGAAATCATCTTTTTATTTGTAGTAAAAATCTTGTATTTCAATTTTATTTCTTTTTCCTCCTCTTATTTCCTTGGTATTTCACCTTATTTACAAAATTTTCTTATAAAACTATTATACTTTAAAACTGCCTAAATTTATGACCCATAATCTATTTATCTTATTTTAAACATTTATTGTAATTTTGTAATTATTTTAAAACAATCTTAATTTTACTTAACATACTTTTTAAACTGTTTTTATATTATTCAAATAGCTTTGAATTAGAGCCTGTAATATTTGATTCACTTTCAGAACATCTGTTTTCAATCTTACTTAGTTCCTATCGGTTGGCTTGGATAGCCTTGCAACTAACACGATAGATGCTGCTTGCTGTTCTATTTACAAATTTATCTGCTTACTCTTACCAAAACACAACTATTCAGATAATTCTATTTATTCCAATTTTGACTTTATTTATTCAACAGTAACTGTTTATGAACTTCCAATAATTGAATGCATATTAAGGATATAGCCTATCGTATTGCTGTATTGAAATGTGTGTCTGTCTGTAAATCGGGCGTGTACATGTATTACGTTGTTAAATCTATTATGGCCTAAACTTTGTAATTATTATGAGAAGCTTATACATTTTTCCACTTCTTATAAATTAATTTATTCACTATTACTATTATTGTTGAGTGTATTTTGGTTGTACGAGTTCCCTATTCCAAGTGTACATGGCTAAATCTAAAATGTTAATGATACATTTTTTTGGTTATGTTTGCTAAGTAATGAATATGAACAACAATATGCAAATAAACAAAACATATTAAACAACTAATTCAACACTGCATCTTAATTACTATAGAGGATAAGGAATTTGTTACAATAGTGCTTTTTAAAGAAAATTTGGTTATATTAATGGTTACATTTTTCTTACAAATTTCTCAGATCGTTTTCATTTTTTACTATCCTTTTGTATTTTCACTAGTACTATACCTTCATGATTTATTAATTTATTATTGGTTCACTCGGCATTCAACAAGGAAGTTTACATTTTTAACACGTCTGCTCTGTTCGCTGCTCTGACAATAAGTTCCTACATTTTATCACGACTGCATTGTTCAACATTCAACAATGAAGTGAGGAGCAAAAGTAAGCGGTCTTTAACCCCTCCTCTCACTACAGTTCCAGAATCTTCCATGATTCTGACCAATCAGTAAAATGTTTTAAATTCATCTCCTATTATGGAGATATCACGCCATATGTAAGACACACCTTTGTTCTAGAATGTTCCATTTGCAAAGTATGACACAATTGTCTGTTTCTTTACTTAATTAAAACACATTATGTAAATGTCATTTTCTTTTAGAAAAGCGCTTTTTACTTAAGAGTACACTTATGTATTTATTTATCAATTATGATTTTCTTAAATTACCATGTTATTTACAATGACTTATTATTATTACATATTTTTATTTATTGTTATTTATTGGTTGATGTCCCATGCTTACAATAATTACATATCAAACTGAGAGTATATGTTCCCAGCCTTCAAAGTTTGTAGACAATATTTTAAAGTTTGAACAAAAATTTGAAAAAATAAAATAATAATTAGCGATTTGTTTGAAAAAAATATATAAACTAGAAACATTTTAATTGAATCCTTATATGATTTTCTATAAGTACACAGAATTTCAAAACCATTTTGAAAACCACTAAACTTAATTTTAACCTCATTACTAAAACGTTGAAAACAAGCACAATTCGTTCAATGATCATGTTCCTATAATACTATTACAAATGGGAAACAAATATAATATTAATATTTAAAACAAATAGATAGATCACTAAATAACTAAAATATACATTTAAAAACATTGAAATGTCTACTAGTTGAGAAAACGCTACCAAACAGACAAGCAGCACATGAATGACTACTATACTTCACAGTTGGATTATGTTAGCTGTTTATCATCTAACATTCTTTAAATTGATATATTAGCTTAACTAATTAGTGAATTAAGACTTACACTCATTGGTTATAATGTTTAATAGACAAAATGTCCAACTTAAACGTAAAAAGTGTTTTCCACATGTATAAGACTAAAATAATTTTGTCGACAATAGATCAAAACTTGGCATTATTTGGTGTAGTACCAACACAATCTATAATACAAGGCCTAAGCACTCTGCCATGCCATAGTATTCGTTCCCGATAAATCCTATAGATGCCGTTGCCTCAAGCTTTATTAACATGTTACACTGGTGACAAGTTGGTCATGATATTTTGAGGTTACTTTAGTTTTGTTGTTTGTGTCTTTTGATTATGTAGTGAGGTTTTTGTGCATTATTTAGTGATAATATATAAAAATGCCCAATAAGTGTTGTGTTCCCGGTTGTAAAGGAAATTACATAAATGGACCAAAGGTCTGTGTATTTAAATTTCCAAAAGAAGCTAACCTCTTAAAAAAGTGGATTGCTACTATTTCCTGTACAACATTTACCCCAACAAAATATACAAAGGTTTGTGAGTTACATTTTGTTAAAGAACATATTGTTTGGACAGTTTCAGAACAAGATTTAAAATCAAGACAAATTTTAACAGTAAATTTAAAGTATCTTCGGCTTCATAAGGATGCAGTTATTAGCCTATCTCCTAATTATCCTCACTATTTCCAAAAGAATACTAAATTTCGACAGAGCAGGAGTGACAAAATAAGTTAATTAAACAAAATCTTTTGTATTCAGCTCTGAAAGAGAGTAATTAAGAATATTTAAGGTAAACAAAAGAACAAGTTGCTGTAATTATGAGGAGTTCCTAAATGTTTTAAAATAGTTTAATTTTCTAGAAGGTTGGGTTAAAATTGAAAATAAAACAAATGTAACAATACAGTAGACTTCCAACAGTCCAGAATGCCCGATGGTCCGGCACCATCATGGATATATAGTATGTACATACATAATGAATTTGTTTTACGTTATTACAGGCGGAAACGTTCTTATAGGTAAATTGTGGTTCAGCAATGCAGTAGGCCTAGTATACTTAGAACTGTTCGGCGAGTTTCGGGTTTACTCAGATGAGTTCAGCAGTCGTTTCAGACTGGTCTGCTTCTCTTTGTCTGTATTTGTAACTGTTTGAAGAAAAGGAACGGATCAGCTGGGTTGAAGCGGCAGACGCATTAACAAATTTATAACTTTTGCTAAAGCAAACTCACATTATAACTGTTCAGAAATCATTGATTTGCATATTGTGAGAAATAACGTTTTTTTAAAGAAAATTGATTCTTGAAAACAAAAGGACATTAGAGATTTTGTTTAATGAGACTTGTAAATTTACAAATTAACGTAGGACTTAACTAAACTCCAATATACTGTAAAGGGAAATGTTTAAATGACATATATCAAGAACCTGTAGTAGTAACAAATTTAGCTGATGATCCTAAAATAATGATTTTAAATCAAATGTTAAATTGGCTAGATATGTGGAAATTTAGACAATAATTCTACAAACTAACACCACAAACTCACAATGCACTTAGTCATACTGTATATGGAATGCTGGAAATAATTAAATATTGTTCTGAAGAATTAAAAATGAATTATACAAACAGATAAATTACAAATAGATTCATTTGAATACAGATTTGGACAATACCGACAATTAGCTGGTGGTCAGTATAATATTTCTATCTGTCAATTATATGAATCAGAAAAACGACTTCGAATTCAATCCTTATTAACCCTAAATTCACACACTTCTCAAACTATACTAATGAAGGAATTTTTGAAAATAATGAAACTTCTATCCTAGACCTCAGGACAAAGAAGACAATTTTGATCATTTTAATATTATTATTAATACAGAAGATATTGAAAAATTTAAACAAGAATTACCTATAATTACTTATTTAGGTTATTGTTGTTGTTGTTTAAAAATAGTAAAACGTGAAATTAGTAAAGAAAAGTTAGTTTTACCTGAAGAAATGGTTGTTAAAGATAACTACAGACTTGTTAGAAATTTGAATCGGGACGGTTGCTGTATCCAAAAAACAATGTAGTTTTCTATAATTATATCTTTTTTAATAAACTGCTGGAAAAGTATGAAGAAGACTTTTTTAAATATACACAATAAAAAGAATTTTGTCTCTAAATTAGTGTCAAAAAATACATGATCAAAAAAAGTATTTAAATGACTTTGTGTGAATGTGAACTACACAGTGTGCAAGATATACCAACAATTATTATAAACTGTACATTAAATACTTTAATTAAAAATGACTATGGGGCATTTAATAAAAAGACTGGCAAAGGATATTACAATAGAAAGTTTAGTACTCTGAAAATGTAGACAGGTAGGATTTATAAGCTCTACTATTATATTTTTTTGATAGCATGCAATTTGTGAGGCTAATAATTTTTATTAAAGCTTATATGCTATAATATTTTGGGTATTTTATAAACCTAGTATATTTTCAAGGAAGATGCTAAATAGTGTATATTTCATATTTCACAATCAAATCTTTATTAATATAAATAGCCTAAATAAAAATATATAAGTTGCTTATTATTCTTATAAACATAATTTACGGCAAAAAATGAATTGTAACTTTGTAAAACATTACAGTTTGACCTCATAATAATAATAATAGCATGTAGGCTAATTTGTGAGACTACTAATTTAAATTAGAGCATATATATACGCTATAATATTTAGAGTGTTTTATGAAGCCAGTATATTCTCCAGGAAGAGGCCAAATAGTGTATTTTACACAACAAAAAAATGTAAAAAGTATTTTTAACATTTTATTTTCACATTCAAATAAACCTTTATAAACATTATTATTCTTTTAATATAATATAAATAGCCTATATAAATATATTTTTCTTATAAAGACATAATTAAAGGCAGAAAATGATTTGCAACTTTACGTAAATTATAGTTTGGCCTTGTTAATAACGCAAGCTATATACAGCATACAATTTTTTACAATGCCTTCCTTTGCTGACATCAAACCTGAGCGCTTAGACCTTGTCTATATGTGGTGTTGGTAGTACTCGGGTGAAGATAAGATTATCGTCATGGGATTTTACACATACTTTTCAATCAACAATTGATCATTTGTCCAGGACTCAGAAAGTCAACAGAAAAGCAATTACTGTAAAATATTTAATTCAACGTTTGCTCAGTTTTATACTTCTTAGATATTACATTAATATTGTCTTACCCGCAGTTCATCTTGTCATCAGGAAAGCACGGACCTCGCTGCATATGAGGGGGGGGTTCTCCACCAGGGAATTGCGGGTAATACATTTGGTTCCGCCCCCTTGGCATGCTGAAACAAAAATATTTTTCTTATAGTATAATATAAATGAAATTAAATTATACCGTCTCTGGACGGTAATACATATTTACATGAGATTTTGCATGAATTTGGGTTATTAATCTTCACACTTCACTAAAATTTGAACAAAATTAGTAAAGTCATTTTTGAAAAATAATGTATTTTATAAACAGTCCCATGGCCAATTATTGTTTTTTCAACGTTAATACATGAATCAGTTATTTTTGGAACAATCGTGACCAATAAGTTTTGTTTGGGTCCTTAGAAGCCACACTTGAGATTTCTTTTTTTTATGAAGTTATCCAAAAAAATGTCCCTGAGATGGAAAAATTTGCCAACATGCCAAATTAAAATTATGTCAACAATATATTAAACCATGTTCTATGTAGACCTATGTTTCTTAGTTCTAGTATAAGTAGAGAGTAGAATAATGTTAATTTGACTTATTGTAATCTTTGTTTTATTTTGTCTTTTTATAAGAAATTTATATATAGGGACCTATGTAATATTTATAACTGTCTATAATTTTTGGCAAAAGGAGTATAACATTATTTGTATCTTTTGTAGAGGAACAATCAAAAATATTATATATATATATATATATGATGTTCAGAAAACGTCTTACCAAACTTTAAGTGGAGGCTGTATGGGTCAAAATAAAGAAAAAAGTTCCTATAAACATATGTCAGGAAAACACTTCATTTTCCATCTGTCTGCCATTTTGTGTTTAAAACAAAAATAATTATAGCTGTTGAAATTATTACGATTTCTAGTAAAGATTTGATATATACATTTTTCATACTAAATTTTTATCAGTATATCAAGAATAAAAACTTTCTCTCATAAATTGTCAAAATTGTGACTGTTTTGTATACTGTAGTTTTGTATACCAAATTTCGACTCAAAATCTTAATAACTTCAAAAGCTATATTTTTTTTTAACACAAAATGGCCGATAGATGGAAAACAAAGCGTTTCCGGATGAATGTTCATAGAAACTTTTTTCTTTCTTTTGTACCAATACCCCTTAAAGTTGGGCACAATATTTTCTCAACACTTAAAATGAATTAAAATAAAAAAAGAAGGAAAAAAGTGTGCTCAAGGTGTTATAACAACTCCTAAGAAATGATGTATCATGATCGAAAGAGATAAGCGCTATCCGCACTCAACCTAAGTCCTATATCTTTTAAAAGCAGAACCCACCATTCTTTTCAATTGTTTACAAGACTGGGAATTGTTCCTATAGAACATTTACATATTTATAAACACAAGTTCTAAGCACATTTTTCGAAAAAAATTCTAACAATTACAGCGATAAGAGGGGAAGTTGCAAAGGAGATTTAAGATCCATGTGTAATAGATATTTGACAAAGAAAAATAATGGGCACTTTGGGAGATTTTTTTTTACAATGGCCCAAGATTATTTAACCATTTGCCAGAAAAAATTCAACTGTCGCATAAATTTTTTTTTTTTTTTGTTTTAATTAATACAAGAATATCAAGTATTGAATATTCAGAATCACTTTTTAAACTCGTTGGATAAATTACGAAGAAAACAAAATTAGGATAAAAGAGAGAGCCTTGCTGCTGAGCCTTTGTTAAACATTCTAATCCTCGATATATACCTAGTACAAATCGGGAAGATACCCAAAACAGCCTAGCTTGGATTAAAGATTACCTAATTTCGTAGAAGTATTTAACAGTCAGTGATGAGATTTCCTTTAGAAATGGAAGTACTTAAAGCGCTAAACTTGTATTTTTTAACTTTGTAATGCAATTGTTATGTTATGTTATGTTGTTATTATTATCATTAGTGAATAATTTGTAAAATGTTCTGGGTTTTGTATTTACATTAGTTTGTATGGAGGATTAGATTTATTTTATGTTATGCATTCTGAGAAATAAAGTTATATTATTGTTATATCAGTGCACACCTGGATCCTTATACCTGGATCCAGTAGAGATACTTACAAAGATTTCAGAGATCCTGCAGAAACATTGCCTTGCGTTCCTTACTTTAGTAAGTTTCCATACTCCGAAACAAGATTTGATCCATACTCTTAAAATATTGTCTATTATGTTTATATATAAAAATGATAACCAATATCTAAATAAACTATACCAAGAACATGGACAAAACGATAACTCATTCATTAACGGAACTAAGCGGCCCATATATTTCAAGCTAAATTTAAAATTATATTTTAAAATGATAAATAATACAAAATATATTAATAGATCTACAACTTGTAAATAACATTATTATGAAAATATAAAAATGACTAAATATAACTTACCTAACGTAGGGTGCCATCCCTCCTAAATTATGGCTCATTTCCTCTAATGTGTCATGTTCCAGTTACGTGTAAACCCTCTTACCAGATGTTACAGAGGACAGACCAGAACGGCGTCCTGCAACAACCAATTAAAAATATATAAATAAAACATAAATCAATTTAAAATTTATTTTTTATTTTTATTAATATAGAAAGCAAATATAAGGTAAAGGGCTAGAAGTAAAAGAGGGTGACTCAAAGATGAATACTGGAGTCTATGGGAAAGATATTTCATACGGTATCTATAATTTTTGGCTCTGCTCCATATATACTCCAAACCAAGCTCATAGCTGTGTAGACCTCTGTGCCATAGATACTTAGAAAAGATTATAGAAGCACTAAAATCTATATTCTCTCATATAACCCAGTCACTTTGAAAATGATGGAATTATTCACCCTTGAATCCAAACTAGTATGTGACTGTTTTAATGTACTGAAAGATATGGCCAAGGTGAATAAAGGTCACTTAAATATGTGTTTGACCAGGATAGAATCTTCCAGTGATCCAAGACCATTCCATGATCCTGAACCCTTCTGTGGAAAGTCCGAGAGATGTGGTTAGCCCTGGACAGAGAGATGCTGTCTTTCTACTGAAAGGGAATTTTTGGGTTGACAGAAAGAAATTCCAATTTTCCAAGTCAAAACAAATAAAATATTTATTACTGGATAGAAGAGATTTAAGACAGACGATAGGTCTGCTGACTGGTAAAATATCACTTTAAGAAAATGGGGTAACAGGATACCTGTCGGTTCTACTCCAATGTGAAGGAGTTGCGAGAACATTTTCTGTGCAAGTGTGAAATGTTTACTCGGTGGAGATTTAGCGAATTCAATAGTTCATCTGTGAACCCTGAAGAATTTTAGAGATGCTGATTTCCACAATCCTGAATGGATCGAACAAAGCATAGATCAAATATGGAATTTTTATGAATTGTTGTTAGGAATAGTTGTAACAACTATCAAATATAATTTTAATTCTAAGTCTCAAGACAATACATAGAAGAGAGCCTATTATTGTGAAATATATCAGAAAGTGTTTGCAATAGCTGACTCTAAACAAAATGCTCAGTTCGTTAACATGGCAAAGCATATAAACCTACCATAACCAAGGGTGTGGATTAGTCCTAATTGAACGGTACTAGCCAGAGGCTCAGCTCGGCGATTGAACAAGAGCATTGGTCGGACTATTTACGGAATTGGCCAGAATCAGCTACAAGAGCAATACGGTAGCCAGTATTTACAGAAATAGATGAGCCAAACGACGGTATATAATTTAATTAAAGAAAGTAGACCCATTTAAATCTTATAATATTTCACAAAAATATTCAGCTTGCTCTATCTTGGGACTAATATAAAAGGAAATTAAATATCAATAATGTATTTCTTGGAATTTTAAAATAACTGAACCACTGATTGCTTTATTTATATATATATATATATATATATATATATATATATATATATATATATATATATAAGTACTTCATTTAATCATAAGTACCTCTTTCTGAAATAAATAACTTTCATTGTAATAAATAGTATATATTCATTTATCACAAACAATGCATTGGCTTTATCTAAAGAAGTATCATCTGATCCAAAATTAGTTATCTAGAGGTATTTTCATCTGACCCCTCACAGGATGAATTCTAATCAGGTCATCCTGTCCATACTATATCCATACAGGTCACAGTGGAGATAGGCACGTTTAATGCCCTTCGACTTCAAAAACAAAATAAAAAATCACTTAATAATAGCATTCCCAGCGGACATACAAATCATGCTAAATTTCCCGAATCAAGTTCAAAATTTGAGAGGAAAACTAATTTTTTTAATTTTCTCCAAATTGGATCAATGGATTTTGATAAAATTTACAAAAATGTAAGCTTGAAGATCTTAAAAAACAAAGGTTTCGGAGTTACTTGTTAAGAAGGAAATATTAACTACAGGCACCATTATAAACTTTCATATCTCAAAATTAGTAGAGCAATTTTGATTAGATTTTAATGAAATATGAAGATTGGTAGTCCTATCGAATCTAATATGCCACCAACAAATAAAAAATATAATTAATTTGGAAAGAATTTATTTTAGTATGTTCAAAATTAATTAATGAACTCAGAGCCTCACTTATAGTGAGTATGGGTATAGCAATCTCGAGGTTTCCCCAACTATTTTTTTTTTTTTAAATTTTTTTTTTATATTCTTCACCTTACTGGAGAGCTTTTAAATAATAATATATTTGTTGTACTTACGTCTGCTCATTCAACGGCCGTAATTCATTGAAACAATTTTGGATGAGCAGACGTAAGTACAACAAACATATTATTAATTTGTTTTTGCCTTTAAACAACGGGGGGGGATCATAATTTCTTTTACAGAGTGTCCTACCAATTGGAATAAAAAAAATTCTCGTACTTTTCCCGCACATTCTGGAAATCTCCTCTATGTATAAGCTTATGCCTATGGGTTGGAGAGGGAGGGGAATGATTACACAAAAATTTATTTTAATAGTATGTATAAAATAAAATAAAATAATGTAATGAGTATACTGAGTATAACTGTAATTGTTAAAAAGATTATATCCAGCAAATTATTGTATGAAAATGAATTTGAGAACAACTTACCTAGATAATTACCATCAAGGGGGGAAAATACAAAAAAAAAATAGTCATCTTTAACTGTATGGCTAGAAAAAAATGCTGAGAACAAACCCTACACCTGCCTCGAGTACATTAAAGTCAAAAACATCTGTCTTATGAAAAAAAATACCACCAGATAACTATATTGATCCTATCTTTTTTCAGTTTAATTCAAATATACCAACATTTATAAAATACCACAAACAGTAAATAAATAAAAGCCTTGTAAATTATAAAATCTTACCTCAAAGCAATGTAAAAGGTCTTATGCTTTTAGAAAGGGTACAATTTTAAGACATGTAAAATAAAACTCCTCAAAAATAAAGAGAAGGTAAATTTGTGTCACTCACACAGCTTAAGTGTACAACGATTAAAATACCAAATGAACAATACATTTTCAAGCAAGGTACTGATACATATGCTACCATGTTTAGTCTGACAATCAATGTTTTTAGAGTATTTATTATCTGATGACCTCATGTGAAGTGAATGAATGACTTTTCTAGTACTCACAACCTGCAGACATGCATCCAAAACTGCAGTAGCTAATAAATTTCACTAATAGATCATGGGACAATTAAAACAGGTATTTACTAATTTAAACAGTGATCTGGTGAAATCTATTATGAAATTATACAGTTTACTGTGAGGAACTGGCCGAGGAAGAGAAATATTGGATACTCTGTACTTCTCTCTTGTTAATTATTTATGTCTGATCACACATGTACTGTAATCCTGCTTCAAATTTCAATAATTATGAAGACCAGTAGCAAACTCTATTTTTCTATATTTTTAAAAATAAAATTGAACTCAATGTAAGTAATGTTCACAACTATTTAACGTCATAACATAGGCTAATGAAAGCGATCAATACAATGCAGTGAGACAATTCGAAATGAGTTGTAAAGAATTTAATCAAAAACTGCACCTCAAATATTTTCTTGAATGAAAAACTGTCTTCACGACACCTAGGGGCAGTCTAAAATAATAAACAATTAATGAATAAAATTATCTAATTTCCACTAATTCCAGACATACAATCAATAAAGCTTAAAATCCATCCATCCAGGAAAATTAACCAATAAATATAAAACCGTAGTCCAAGGCAGATATCTAGGTTTTAAAATCATCTGAAAAGGCCTACTATCAAAGTTTCAATGTCCCTAACGCCATATTTTAAATATTGTGAAATAATTAAGTAACGACAGAGAAAACGAGTAAAAACATCATATCAATCACGAATTCCTGCATCAAAAATCATTTTCTACAAATATCCCAAAAACACATACCAATAATTAGTTACAAGACGAAAATCAACATTCTTTATCGTTTTAGTAATGGAGGACACAGAACTTTTTCCATCAGCTTAACAGAACGCCCCTTCCCCAACTGGCAAGTAGCTCTCCCATTGGTTATTATAATTTCATTCATTTGTATCATGTTTATTTTGCATACTGTACTCTGATAGTTATGTAAATTAGTTAATTAAATATTTAACTATTAAGAAAAATGATTTAATCTTGTAAATATATCGAATATAACATATTTTCTCACTTTAAAATTATGTTCCCAAAATATGTAATTAATCCATTTCCATTGAAGAAAAATCATTTCATTATTCATCCAAATACACTTCACTAACACACATGCAAGTTTACACAATGTAATAAAGAAGGCGCGAGTTTTAAAAATTTCTGTGACGCCGATTTAGTGCATCAGAAGAATTGAGATTGTTGGAGAAGGCCCAGAGAAGAACAGATGCATTTCACAACCGAAGAATCTCAAATTCAAATTTTTTCCAGAAAATCCTTCAACATTCTACAGACCAGTATATTTAAAGAAGCTATAAATAGTGTGGTTTGTAATAAGTAATGTTTTGATGAATTATTTTAATTCTACAAGAGAAAATATAGCAAAAATAAAACTTGCTAATCTGGCGAGACCAATCCTTTTAAGATATTCATATTCATCCATTATTTAATAAAAATATTTGATTTTCAATTAAAAAACTGTTAAGCCTAAAGGCTAGAACTATAATTATATGTTTTTTATGAGTGATTAGACACTTGAACTGAATTAATTAACTTTGATATTACAATCTCTATCCATTTCAAACTCATATTTCTCATTTTATACTACACTCAATGAACTAGAATTTAAACTTTTGTAATCTTAACTATTTGGCCCTCTCAGTATGTATGTGTTTCTTACCCTTCTCCAACTTGGAAAAAGCTGACACCATCCCCTTCCCGATTTAATACTCGTGCCTGTATTTTAACTGATATAGACGGTATTTGAATAACTACTGAGCTGCTGAGTTCCAAGTTAATTAAATATCCTGATATATTTATGTATTCATTTAGATAAAGTTATGATATAAACAGACTTTGAATTAGTACCTGAGGGGATAATAATTTCCAATTATTTATCCTATGTTTTTATATGTGATTATATTGTATTAACTTAAATTAATATAATAGACTTATATAAATGATCATAAGCAGAATTCATTTACTGAATGATATTAATAGACAATTTTGATATATATATATAACTTTTATGAACTTGAATAATTTTCAATAATGTTTTATTTGAACTTTATAAACTCAAATAATTTTCAATACTATCCTGTTTAAATAATTTTCAATTTTATTGTGTTTGATTCAATTTGTGAAAACCATTTTATAAACTTAATTAATCTCCAATTTTATCCTGTTTGGATTTTCAATGTTATCTTATGTGAATTTAATTGATGTGAATCACTTTGTTTAAAGGAAATAAATATTTTCTTGTTACTTTGTAAAAACCGAGATTTATGTGTATTGTACTGTAGTAAATAGCTTCCAAAGTGAGGCATTTATGTATTATTAATAGAACTCAAATCTTTTAAAACATCACAATAATTTGTAGTATAGTAACAGTATTCATATTCAATATTTATCCGCTATAACAATACAAAAACATTGACTTGGTAGATAACAGCAACTACATTATAAAATCATTTATAGTTCTCAATAAATACACCCTGCAAAGCTGTAAAAAAGTATACTTTTATAAATATAACCTATTCAGCATATGGGTTGCCGAACCCAACACCCAGTGGGCATCCAATGCAAATAGTCTCCTAAGATCCCTACTCTTCATGCTGTTCTGAGGTCTTTCCTGTCACCTCACTTCCTGTGCACTAGTTTTCACTCTCTCATGCAGATGTATCTTAGCGGTTTTCCACCTTTCCCTCCTACTATGTCTTCATCTCCTCTTATTCTTCTCTTTTTAGCTTAACCTAAAATGTAAAGCGACACATGCTGATGAAATGAATGGCACTGGGCAAAAGATGTCCTATACAGAGACTGTTGGTTACTTGGTGAGCACTCACAATATTAGCTTTGCCCGGCCAAGCGCAAACGGGGCTCTAGCCGGGTGGGCCATCTTTTTTTTTCCTTAACTGCTCTCGAGGAAAAACATGGAAAAAGAAATGAAAAATAACAACCTTGTGCGGAATGTCACTGCAACTCAAATGTGCTAATAAAATAGACCATGACTTCCGTGATGACTATTAACATGGTGAGTCCTCCAAACATGGGCTTTGTCGAGATTTCCTCGATGATACAGAGATGGTGAAATAAACATAGTAGAAAAAGTCAAACAGGAGAAGAAACAAAATATGGGAGAAGAAATATCCTGTTCCCGCCACTAGGACAACCTGATGAGAAGAGGTCTGTGTGGGGCAGGAGTTAGATGGTAAGAAGTAATAAGAAAATAAGAAGAGACTGTACATGCTCACTTATGGGAATCAACTCCAGAGCTAAGAGAGGCCAAAGAACTCCTGGGAAATTATAACAGGATAAGGTCAAGAGCATGCATCATACTAAGTAGAGATAAACTGAAAACTTGTATATCATTTTTATCTCCGCTAGGAATGTTATAATTAAAATGAATACATTGTTCCGCCTTCCCAGCTTCTTAATCTCACGTTTGTTGATAAGCTAGTACTATTAAGTGTTTTGAGAATGGAGTATATCCGAAACGTGTCAACAAACGTGAGATTAACAAAGCTGGGAAAGGCAGAACAATGTACTCATTTTAATAATAAACTGAAAACCCTGAATGGGATTCTTATAAGACATCATAGATTCAGTGAAAATCTTAGAAGAAACAGAATAGAAAATGATGGGACCTACTACGAGAGGGGGGGGGCCTATATCATCTATTAGTCAAAGAACGGAAACAGTGTAGTAATGCACAAAAAAAAAATTTCACATTAACCCAATTCCATGCTGCTATATCTACTCTACAATTATGCCCTTGACTGCTGGTTTATCTTTGGGGATGGTATCTCCTTACGTTAACTTACATTAAATGACAGGAAAACTTTGTCCTCCAAAAGTAAAAAAAAAAATTCTGTTTTTTGTATATAATTAAAACTGCACACAATTTCTTTAGTACAATATAGTCTACCATAAAACAATATAGAAAGGTGGGATCAATAGTAGGCTATCCTTCATAAATACCCAAATTTAATTTGGTTTAGCTTCAACTTTAACCTAATGTTGATTGTTTCTTTACATAGACTTAAGTATGAAAACAAATAAACAGCAATTCTATACCAAATTATCTTGAAAATGGTATAAAGTATACTAGGTCCTATTTTATTTGTTTTACTATTTCAAAGAATACAAAGTTCAAGATAACAAAGAATACAATAGCATAAGATTTGCAATTTCGGTAATTCTGAAGATACATTTTTAATAGAATCTAGTTGAATTTTTTTTTTTTTTTTTAATCTATGATGTCTAAAAGTAATACGTTAAACAGACATAATCAGTGGAAACAGTTCCTATCCATATAAAAATTAGCGAAATTAACTTTTTATAATGTATTTTACATGTAGCTCAGCTGTCAAGTTCCTTTTTAAACATCAACTTTCTACACTGAATTATAACAGATATTAATGCCACCTCATTCTGCATGATCTGATAACATATGTTTAATCAAGTTTAAACAAATTAGTTACTGCGCATGCATTAGCCTAAGTTTTACATGTTGTTAGAAATTATGATAGTTTTAGTTAGAAATATAGTCAAAGTTCTTCTTAAGAAGCCAGAATGACAACAATTATTGTGACAGACCTGGAAAACTGACAAAATCGCTTACCTTGCAAAGCAAGGTGGACACCAGTTAGATATGTGCTACAATGATAAATAAACCCTTGGAAATGAGGTCAGTGGGCCAAGGTTGATTAAGTGAAGACACTGCAGGAATTCTTAAAGATAGCCAGACGGACTTGGCGAGAAAGTGTTTCCTAAGAGAATTGAGACTTCAGACGAGCATCTACAAGAGTTGCAAACAGGGTGATCAAACTTCGCGTAAAAAGGAACTTATTATTATTTCAGTAAGATAAGTAACTATAATGTAGAATCAGATCTGTAAGTCTCAACAAATTAGTCATTCTGGATTAATAATAATAATAATATTGTAGCATTGTAATAAGATAAGAGATGGTTATTCTTGTTAATAAAGGTTAATTCAATAGTGAACCATTTGATTATATTGAATATAAAGAACCCAGGCAATTGAATGAAAGCAATCCTATCATTCATTAGTATTGTCTAATTTTAAATTTCAATATCGCAATAAATGAGGTTTATAACCTTAATTACGAATATTTTCAGATGAGCAAATAAAGTTAAATTGACCATATATGTTACATCTATATCAACAGCAACTTATCATGTTGATAAACTACATACTATTTAAGACACTTTTGTCTCAAGATCAACTTTCTAAAATTAGAAGATTACTTTTTGTGATATATATATGGCCTTTTTTTCATACAAAACAATAATTTCAATGAAATAAATTTGAACAAGAAATAAATATCAGATTGTAAATTGTACAGTGGCTTCTTTCTTTTCCTTTAGTCTACACATATAGGCTACATTATTATTTTAGTCATACAATTTTAGTATTGTTATATGTAATAACAACCTAACCTATTTGTGGTGATTTTTGCTAACATTACTAATCTAATCTACATATTATTTGTTTACCAAAAACTCTGTGAATTGGTTAGGTTAGGGCAGATTTTTTATATATTCAAATGGACTTACAAAATTATTCAGATTGAAACCAACATAAATTAATTAATCCTGGTTCTAATTTTATTCGTATAGGACCTAGATTTTTAGTCAACTGATGCACAAAACATAAACGCATTTTCAATTAATTTCGTCAATTATATCAGCTGTAATTGGTTATAATATTGTTTCTGATCAAATGATAAATTAAGATATAACCATTTCTAGTTAAATTTTGGTTCTAATTTCATTTGTAGCCACAATTTTACAGTCATTGCTTCAACAAACAAATTTGTAATTAGTCTTGTATACCTAATTTAATTCCCAACACTATAGACTATCTACTTCTTTTAAAGTAACAATTGTATTTAATTATAATGTATGCTTAATTTCCATTCCCATTATCCATAACGAATATAACAGCATATGACAAAAATCGATCTTTTCAGAACATGACAAATTAGTGTAATAGGGCCTACTGCAAACACATCACAAGAATTAACTAATGTAGACAAAGGCTTCTCGCATATGACAAATAACATAGTAAAATGTCAATTTTGTTAATTTTTTTAGATATTTAGAATTATTTCTGCTAATTATGTCTGTTGATTGTATTAACTTTAGGTATCATACATTTTTTTAAATATATATTTCAACAAGATTCTATAAAAAATGTGTCTTTTCAGAAATACCACAATTTTTAAACTTTAGGAAAACAATATCATTAAGTTAGTTTAGTTAATATACAATAGGCCTAGGCTTATTATACTTTTAAGAGTCATGTGATATGTCATAGATATTATGACATAGGGTTAATAAGAGTGTTTTAAATTAGTTGTCCTTCCTATGATAGTTTTACACAGATCTTTCCCTACAGAAAACTATATTTAAACTAATTCACTATAGAACAACTTTTGGAAAATAATTTTGTTAGAAAAAAGGCAAATTTATATCAACCCTTTAAATTGTGACCAATTTAAATAACATTAAATGAGTAATTGTCCCTCAAAAAAATTTTGAGTACAAACTGTTTATAAAAAGTATGACTATGCTATAAAATAACTGTAAATTGATATCCTTTCACCATTTAGAAATAATTCCAAAATATTGAAGAATTGAACATTAGGGATAAAAAGAAATACAAAATTTCATTTGGTACAAACCATAATTTGAAAAGGAAAAAATAATATTCTAGTGCAGTGTTCACTTTTTTACAGTAAAAATTTTAAATGAAAAATACCAAATAAATATACATATAGTACATATTGTAATATGAATTCATAAGTTATATGTTCCATATATTCACTTCTAAAACCAATACTTTTAAAACCTATATTTTTAGATATGTATTTTTCCGTGGAAACTACTTTTCGACTGTGAAATGTCATTACAAAAATGACGGAAAAATATAATTTTAAATACATAATTATTAAACTATGTTAATAAATGACTCCAACTACATTTTAACCATCAAAATTAAAATTAAAATTAAAGTTCTTATATAGTATGATGGACGCACATTAAAATGCCACTGTAGTGTATATTAAATTAGCACTAACTGAAGCAATGAATTCTAATAGTCTAAACAATAGTCAGATTGTTACTTAACCCATTCACATTAAAGTTCATATTAACCTATGTTTGAAATTTTGTATAATGGTTTACAACACACACACACACACACACACACACACACACAAATTCTTTTGTAAATTCTACATTTATTATGTCTAGCTGACCATGGTTTCACCAGTTACAGCACTAATGAGGCTATGCTGTAACTGGCAAAACTATGGTCGGCTAGACCTAATAAATGTAAAATTTACTAAAGAATTTGTGTGTTTTATTTGAATAACATGGAATTCTATAGCTCATTTGTTATGTGGTGGCGCTTGGAGAGAGGGCGTGTCTACTGTGTACACTGCAATGCCTGCCATCCCGCCCTTCCGCGATTTATCGACACTAACTATATACTCTATTTTGAAATGAATAACCATTTGACAAAAACTGTTCTACAGCTATGTTCCCTTATAGTGACAATTAATTAATTATATGTATTATTATATAATATTACAATATCTAATGTTGTACGATATCATCATTGTCAATTGATTACACGTTGTTCGTAATACACTGTCTAGAAACGCACTTGACGAAAGAACAGCGGAACACTAACTCACTCACTTACCCTACCACTGAAAAATAATGGGAACCTATTTGGCACCACAATATACCAAATGATCTCTATCAAGTACCGTCGATCATCAGCATAAACAATACAATGGTTTAACCTTAAAATTTTAAAACAAATAATGTTGAGTTAATTGTTCTCTGGATTAGGCCTATATTTTATTGCTTTTAGTTTAGGATTTTCTGACCCAAAATCTCTTAATTTACGTTTAATTCTCACTTTGTCTTCAAGTTAGTCAGTCTATCCTATCTGAAATAAAAAATTCTACTAAAAAACTCGCAAAGTCTACTACAATGTTACGTACACAAACCTAATGAAGATATGCTTGGTATAGTAGGGCTATGCGTTAATTGGGATTTTGCATATTATTCTGAAATATATCACTAAAGTATAGATAATGTAGGCCTATTTGTTATTTTCATTTAATCAAAAATATATAGAACTAAAAATAGACTGTGTTGTAATTCTACTTTAAAAATAAAATTATAGGCCTAATACAATTCAAATTTTTAAGAAAAATTGCAAAAAGTTGTGTAAATTTGAAGTAGGTTAAACATTATAAGTTTGGTGTTCGACAGTTTACTATACATTTATAAACATAACACAGTTTTATTTACTACTGTCATTATAATCCGTCATATAGGTAGGTACGTGTAGCTACGTTTCTTACTTAATACCTGACATTATTCTGATTTTCTTGAGAAATAATGACATATTAAAGATGTTTTTAGACGTGAAACGTGTATAGCATTGTCAAAACACATGTGATTAATGACAAACAAGGTAAATTTATACTTTTATATTTCTTATTTTCTACTAAACTAATAGATTTTGTTACTTCAAAAGTGTCTTCTGACATCAAATATGGTCTAATTCTTTCAAATTAGGGTATATAGTAAACCATTTCATGATTTTTCACCACTAAATGCAACCAGCATGTACACTCTATATTTACCGCTTCTTAAATATTAATGGATTTTTATAATTGAAAGTTGTTTCGCATTGTTAAAAAATACCTGATTAATGAAAAAGAAGGTAAATAGTTTAAGTTTGCATGATTTTTAGCAACTAAAAAATATAGTGAGCTTCAATGCATAATTACCCAGTTATTAATTGAAACAGACACAAAATATCTTTTATATAATATCAATTAAGATCCTTGTACAATAAAAACTATATACAGATTGAAAATGTGAGGTATTAACTCATAAATAACAAATGTAGGCCTAAAATCAAATAAATGTATGATCATAAGGGCTGTCATGTCTCGTCCCATAAAAATTATTATTATTATTCCTATAGTTTACCCCATTTGAAAGTAATAGAGGATTGGACTAATAGAGTAGGGCCTAAATAGAACTTGTTAACATATCCTAGGGATAGCTAAAAGTTTCAAATAGCCTAGACCTACTTGTTTTATAATTCTATTATGCAATATGATTCTTATCAGAAACCTTTTTTTTTTGTTCTAAATTACCAATACCATTAATAAATATGTAATGTTTCCAAAATAATTGTTTTTAAATTCTGTGGTAGGCCTACTAGTATAAATTATTGTTTCTAGGAACATAACCTAAGCTATCCTAAGATAAAATATTTCCAGTTTGGACTATTTGAAAATCAAACTAATTTGAAATGGTAAAATATATGATAGAAATATTGTAACTTGTGACACATTAATATTTATAGTTATACTATTGCATAAAATTTTTATATAGGCAATCAGACAAGGGGACTTGGTTGTTGTGTAAACTTGGCCATAACCCAAACAAAAATAAACATTTTGTAAATCAAGAACACTCACATAACAAATATATAAGAAGGCCAAACATAATTTTGGTAGGTATAACCTACTCTTTAGAAGTCACATTCCATGAATGGCCTTGCCTTATTTTATACTTGGATTTCCAGACCTAACTTAAATGACATGTTGTCCTTCTTAGTTCATGGAACTCATATATACACATGATGAGCTTACATTACACTTATAAGAAAATCACGTTTAACACAAACATTAATTACACTATGAAAACTATCTACTACTTTTATAAAACATAATTCATTTAAGAATGCAGTAATCTATTTTCGATTCACTGAAGAATAGAAAAAAAAATGGAATTTACTTTTGCTAGCCGCTTGATATTTTTGACTATAAACAGCACCAAAGAGAAATTCCATTCTTGTATACCGAGTTTTCAACAAGATTTACTTTTAACTTAATTTTTTTTTTTCATTATTACTGATGGTTCTTTCCAATAATAATTTTAGGATTAACATAATTTAATAAATATTACTCTTAATTTATTAAACAATAAAGATAAGATTAGAACACTAAAAATGTGTATTATATTATTTTTGTTTTCAATTCTTAATATAATTACGACTAACACGAAAGTCATATAAAATAATATGCATTATATAGTAAATATTGTGTGGTTTATTTCATCCGTTTACGTTTAACTAATGATATAAAAATTATTTAATACAATATTTGTAAAAGATTGTTAAATATTATAGTATATACTCTACGTTTGTCTACAATTAACATTGTATAATAAAACCATTATGCTGGATATATTTTTAAGTTGAGTAATATATCAGTAGAAACTAATTTTATAAGCTCCACAAAGCAGCCGTTTGACACATAAGAACATATCGTTGCCTTCTATATAATAAAAATTTTAAAATAGTTATACAACATAAATAATTAGTTAATACTATTATATTAATTAATTTTAAACACGTAACTCTGATATAAGTTAATTGACCTTGAAAGCCTTGAATCCTTTTTTAAATTAACTTTCAACTATATAACATATAACCCACAACTTTAGTCTATGACTCCTAATACAAACAATGTGTTTAATACTTAACCTAAAAGATTTTGCCAATGGTTTTTAATATAATTGATATTTTTATGGTGTGTTTAAAGAGAACATTCTCTGGATTTAATTAAAATCCAACCATTACTCTTTTAATATTTTAATATACCCCCGCCCATACACATCAGATTACAGCCCAGAAACATTTAAGGCTATTACATCTTTTTCAGAGTTCAATATGTGGAAGTTCACAATAGTTTTTGGTGGGTCCAAACTCCGAAAGACCAGTTTTAAGTTTTTCATGAAAACATCTGTTTTGAATTTTGAAATTACCGAGTCCAAATTTTGTTTTCTAATAACATCCGCCTCTCTCGTCCATACAGGCCAATAGAGTATACGATTTTTACTAAATAATTTGGATAATACTATGCACATATGCCATTTCTACAGCCATTTCCCAATTTTTGTATAAATCAAAATTTGTGGGAAACCGTAATAACACTTAAAATATCCAACGATTTTCATCAAACTTTTTATAAACAACCGATTGAAAACAATTTTTTAGCAATTAGTTCAAGCTATCAAAAATATTTACATTTTGAGGCATAATTTTTTTAAATTCAAAAATTATGTTATGATATTGAATTAGTTATAATTTATTTAAGAATTTTATGTATTACCATTATACCTATTAGAGCTGTTTAGTTCCATATAAAAATAGTAACTCTAGAGATTTTAAAATTCTTAGTTTTGTCATTATGCTTATGCAAAATTTTATGTATTTTTTACATGTGGCATACACACATGAAATAAACTAACTTATTTATTTAACATTTTAATTAATAGTTATTTTAGAAAATGAAAATAGGTAGCCTGAACAGAGAAAATTATTGTTGCTCAACATCAATTATTTATTTAACATTTCAATTTGTAGTTATTTTATAAAATGAAAATAGGTAGCCTGAACAAAAAAAATTATTCTTGCTCAACATCAATTATTTATTTAACATTTTAATTTGTAGTTATTTTAGAAAATGAAAATAAGTAGCCTGAACAGAGAAAATTATTCTTGCTCAACATCAAACCTTCCCAGATTCTAGTGATTTAATTAACTCAAATGCAGCTGCCAAGAAAATGGACATATATGATACCTTTCTGCTGTTAAATGTTTTACATATTAACCATATTTTAATGCTTTCACATCATATAATTTTATTTAAGCGGCCTAGTGCCAAGTAAGTTTTCTAAAGTGTAATAAGTACTTAAAAAAAATCGAATGCCAAATATATTGGTGAACTAGGAATCTTGCAAGAACAGGAGAAATTAGATTGTTATGTCAATGTTGAACTGCAAAATATCTGATACATAAAGATGTGGTTGGCTTTTTATATCGACAACACTGGAAGAAAAATGACTGAATCTGAAAAAAAAAGAAGAAGAAAAAAGTTCATTTATGTGGTGTACCATGAATCCAGAATGAAATGACCTAATTTTACCATTAGGAATTAGATTTCCTTGTGTAAAACTCCATTTATTTTCTAAGCAGAGATACATACAATAGAATATCAGGGGAAATCATAACAATTATCTCAAAGGTGCAAGATCTACACTTCATCAAACAATTAAGACAGCTTTCAAGGATAATCTAGGAATGGATGCAGAGACATTAAGAAATTCTTAGAAATAAACAGATCACCTTGCAAGAGAATACGAAATAGCCAACTAGAAAACCTTAACCATTCCTTACTTGTCTGGAAGCAGGATCAAATATCCACTTATTGAAGACGACATCCTGATCTTAGGCAGTTCAAAAGTTTTATTGCTTTTCCTACTAAGAATTTCGTAACTCACAATTCTCAGCAAAAAATATTTATAAAATAATGAGCCAGCTAAATGAACAGTTAGGTAGTCCATAACTTGCAGTTATGTAGCTGCAAGTCACTAGTTTGTAAAAGATTGTTACACCATGATGGCACATTGTCCACTGTCAGAGAGGTTAAGGAAACAAGCCTTAGAATGATTATAAGGAAGCTTGGGTTTGAACTGTGTATACAATAGTAGAGTAGTTGCAAAAAGATCCATTTATATCGTGATGAAAGGAACCAGAAATAATACCAGTACATTATAATAAAAGCTTTCTAAATTCTTTTCTTACCTCATGTTTGGTGAACAAATATTTGACAAAAAATATTGATAAAGTTTTATAGCCTCAAGACAATGGTATGTATTAATTGCTTAAAGTGTTTAAACTATGACTGTTTATGGATGAGTTTGTAGTTATAATTACCAAAACTTCAGTAAGAATAAGTAATAGACTACTGAATTGATAAAGAAAATACTATTTCAAAATGACACCAACATTGGCCACAATTTAAAATATTTTTTCCAAATTTGGGTGAAATTTGAGTTCCATAAAGTCATAACACTTCCATGTTAAGAGTCAAATATCTAGAAGTGGATCTTTTACTTGACAATCACGAGAGAACATAGCTAGATCTACACATTTTTACATGTGATCTTGGGTTAGATCACTTTTAGGTCTCTCTTGACCAATTTGTCTTTTTTCATAACCTGATACTATTTTAAGAGTATTTGAGGGCTAAAAGTCTTTATTTTAAGGCGACAATGACAAAGGTTTTTTGCCTTTAAACAAAAAACATTTTAAGGTCACTATAATCTATCTCCAGTTGATGAATATTTGTACAAACTGGTTTGTTTTCACAATGCATCAAAATTTAACATTCATTGCATTTATACAGAAAAATAAAAGTTAAAAATTAAAAGGAAAAATGACAAATGGGATAAATAATTGTTAATACATTTAAAGATATTAAGCAGGGAATTGAAAATTAGAATTCACTATACCGTTTTTAGTAAAGGCTACCCAGTGTTTAAAGCAGAAACATATATTAAAATTTAGCAGTTACAAATCACAATGGTATGTGGAAATTATAAAATCTAGAAACATGTAGGATTCACCACCATTGAGTTAAAAAAGACTTAGTTGCGACAGTGTATAATACTTATATGATGGATACTATTTTTCACCATTTATCATTTGCTCTTGATCATTTTCTGATCAAACTTTTGATATCCGAAACAAGATAAAAATAAAATAAAAGTAATCCAAAATTACTGGAACAACTGATGAAAACATAAAACAAACTGTTTTGTCGATAGCCTATTTTGTCTTTGATGTAGACAAAAGTACAATTTACTGTCTTCATCAAAAACAAAATTGTTGACTACCGACATTTTTATAGTGAATTTTTTACTTCAAGATACAAACAGAAAGAAATTATAATAACTTTAAACCACATATTATAAAAAAGTTATTCAAGATAAAAATTAACACTTCTTCTAGCCAAAACTTGGAAGTTTTGTTTAGAAACTTTATTTTATATACTGACTAGAAAAATGGTGTGATATTGCCATAAAAACTGGTGAAGATTAAGAGCAATGTATTAAAAAGAAAATACAGCCAACAGACCCCAAACAACAACAAAGAAGTAGTTTTATTAAAGAGATGGTGTGATATTGCTTCTAAAGACCTGAGGAGGATAAGTGTGTGGAATTGGAAATAAATTGTGTCTAATAGTACAACCAGGAAGAGGAAAGAAAACCAATCATGGTAAATAAAGGGGTAAATAATTAAATGAACTCAATTGGTAAAATATTTTGACCATAATACTTTAATTTTAAATTTGAATAACTTTAAAATTTTGTTCACAAATACAGAAATATATTTTTAAGCATTTAAAATTAATAAAGAAACGAAAATTGTTTCATTTCAGATACTGTACCTACAAAATAAAACCATTGCCTGGTGTTATGGTTGAAAAACCAATCACTAGATTTTAATGAATACATTATATAACAGTATATTATTATAATTAAAATATATTAACAACATTTTATTTGTATTTATTAACAATATTACCTTACTTACAGCAATTTTTTAATATATTACAAAAAATGACCAATTTATGCTGGCAACATTCTCCCTTCCAAAATAGGCAGTTTTGAATAATCGATTATAAAGAGAGTTTAAGATACCTAACTTTAGTTTTATTTTCAATTCTGTTGATTAATGTAGCTACGAATAAAAATCACATTTTAAATTGTGCTTATAAAATACAATATACAACTCAGGCATTCAGTTTGAACATAGAAGAATTAAGAACTAGATGAAAATACTGTTAATTGTACAGAAACTAAACTATGAAGTTTTAAATTATAAAAAATTGTATTACATTGTTAGAAAGCTTAAAATTATGCGTACCGTATTATAATTAGTATTGTGCATCAATATTGAAAATATTATACTTTATGGTTATATTTATCTATGAACTACTTCATAATTTCCATAACACATAAGGCTATAAATTTAACTTTATTAATTTCTTATTTATCCAGTTTTATGATATTCTGTTTTTTTCTTGAGACTTTAAACATAAAAATTGTAATATTTCTCCTTTAGGCTTACTTCAATTCTTTTTCAATATTTACATCATTCAACAAGGTTAGGATTAGATATTACTCCCCCCCTCCACCCCCAATGACATCCTATAAATAGATTTTGTTTGTTTTTATTTTGTTACATAATGGTTTTACTTTACGCCTGTTAGACTAATATAATCAAAGGTAATACATTGAAAAACAGAACACCACAACTAGGTTCGAACCTGCATAACCTAAAGCTATTCATTGTTACGAAATGCTCTAATAATAGTGTTGTGTAATTACTGAACTAAAAGTTATAAATCATTAAATTACAGGTAGAACTTACACATAATTTGTTCACTTAAATTAATTAAAATAGAAAATGTATTAATTATAAAATGAACAGCTGAAATTTGAGAACTAGAAAATGATCATAAACTAAATGGTTTGTAACAAACTTATTAGCCTACATATATCTAACACCATCAAGCAGCCTTCATTTTGTATAAAATAGTTGTTTTATCGTTGCTGCAACCTTAGAAAACTGAAATATATTGGTACATGTTTATTATCCAAGTACCATCTGTAATAGGTCCTCAGTAAAATATAACAAATACATGTCTTGTCTTATCAGATTGTAACATAATCTGAAATGTTATACATTTACTTTTAAATGAAAAAGACCTTACTTTTGTTTTAATATAAATAATACTAAAAACTTTCTTATATTTAAAACTAACCTTAAAAAACTACACCTCTGAAAATTATTGTGAAAGATTAAGTTAAAGAAGATATTGTTATTTAACAAAGTAGAGAAATATCTCTATAAGAGAGAAATTATCACAACTTCGCTAGAACAATACTTCAACAAGGAAAATACCATGTCAACTGCAAAATTTCAAATAAATTAAAAGTGGTCGTATATCTGGACTAAATATTGCAATATTTTGCTGTTTACTGTATTTGTTTGTTTCAATGTTATTTGTAATAATAATTTATATGAAATAAAAAAAGAGAAAGAAAAACAGTAGGAATGTTTATTATTTGTTTGAGAATATTAGTGGTGTTAGGAAAGCAACTATAACATAATAATTATTACAAAAGAAAATGGCAGCTTCTAATGCTTTGGTATTATAATAATAATTGTCAATATATTTATTTGTTATAAATATATTTTTACTAGAAGAAATTAGGATAATTTGTTACAAACCAAAAATTAAAAAAAATATGGCTACTCATCAATATCAATTAATCATTAAATATTTTTTAATTAAGATTTAAAACGGTCTGGATAATAGCTATTGTAAAAAAAAGGCTGTGAAGTAGCGTTTAAAAAAAAAAAATAGTTCGGAAAACACAGTAAAACATCAATGGAGATATTCAGAACAAGACAAGTTAAATTATTACATCTGCCAGTAATGTTAACAAGATGGCAATTATATCAGAATAGTACACAAGTTGTCATGGTGATTATTTTAATTTTTAGTAAAACACGAATAATATGATAGGTTTTGAATTGAAATAAAACCAAGCTGCATATCTAACCTGCCCCAAATATGACTGACTATTCCTTGTATATAGTTTTTCTTTTATAGTATGTTATGAAGACCAGACAAGAACATATATATTGTAGTTTTTTTTATTTTTTAGTTATATATATATATATATATATATATATAGTCTTAAATCTTTTTCTTTCTTTTTTAGGAGAGGGGTCGGACATTGGCTACTTTTTAGCCGAAAAAAATTTGTATGAGAGTTGTGACTAATTTCAGGTTTTTAAAATTTTTACATCCTTTTTTTAGAATCTCTGATGATTATAAATCATTTTTGTATACAGATTTTCCATCACAAACAAATTTTGCCACCTAACAAAGAATTTTAAAAAAATTGTAAGCCTTATTAGACATACTGAATGATTTAAAAAATTTCCTTAATTTTTTCACAAATTTTACAAAAGGAATATAGCCTACAGTTTCTAATTTAGTATGCTTTTGAGAATTGATGGCTTGTACACTGAAGTATTCCACCACTGAAACTGTGCTGTAAAAATGTAATATAAGCATGACAGTATGTGGTTTCAAACCTTTACAAGAAATGTTTCCATCCATATTAGGTTAGGTAAAATTGGTTTTATTTCCATATTAAAACTATTATTTCCATATTAAAACTATTATTTACATATCAACACTATCATAGAAAGGTGGTAGCTTTAATCATACTTGTACGCATGAGCTGGGACTTACAAATAACCGGGAGTAACCTACTTTAGTTTTTAACGAATATTGTGATGATTTAATAATAAAACTAGGTAATTCTGCACAATTACTTGGTCAACCCCAATTTTTTTCATATTTTACTACGATCATAAGGACGTTCTCAGAAAGCAAGAAACATAAAATTTAAGGCCCGCAAGGCCATCTGCCGAGCGATAAGAAGGTTCAAAGTCCACGCGATAACAGTGGCTTGCAGCAGTAGCGCGAAAAGCCAGTTGTGACAGTATCGTTATGGCTAGTGGTTCCTCCGATAATACTCTTTTATGTGACGGGTGTGAGAACACGGTACTTAGTTTCACGGTTTTAAGTGAAGATCAGGAAAAATTAACACGTTTTTTGTACGAACACGGCGTTTTGCAACGTACCAAAGTGTGTCCAACATGTGGCGGGTCGATGACGTTAAATGAAGAAAAACACGCGTTTAACTGTTGGAATAGAATCGAGTCAGTGAATAGTAGTAAAAAAAAGGTCAAAATTCAGTGTAAAAAATACGTGTCGCAGTATAAAAATACGTGGTTTGAGAGTCATAATTTGTCACAGCAAACTATTTGTCGTTTTGTTGCCATCTGGATGAGGACGTTGAACCCGGCGATTACTGAGGTAATTTCTATTTTTTTTAGTTTCACATACATCTCTACAGGCCTATAATGACAGGTTTGGCCAGGTAGCTATATATATAGGCCTATATATATAGCTACCTGGCCAAACCTGTCATTATATATAATTATATAACGGTACTGTCACAACTGGCCTTCCACGCGTCTCCCGCAAGCCACTGTTATCGCGTGGACTTTGAACCTTCTTATCGCTCGGCAGATGGCCTTGCGGGCCTTAAATTTTATGTTTCTTGCTTTCTGAGAACGTCCTTATGATCGTAGTAAAATATGAAAAAAATTGGGGTTGACCAAGTAATTGTGCAGAATTACCTAAAACTAGGCTAAGCAAACCTATAATACATACAAATATGCATGGGTGAACTAATAAACCCCCAAATCCTGTGTTCTAAGAATTCATAGTATATCATTGCCACCATCTTTTCAACATTCTTTTCAAACATTTCTGCAAAAGAACTATTCCGATGTAAGAAGTTGTGACAATACAGTTTACAACAATTGGAATTAGGACTCTTCAACAGAGCTAACAATATTCTTTACACTTGAGAAATAGTTTGAAACTGTCAAATTGTATCTGATATAAACAACAGAGAGAAAAAAAAGTGTTTTCTGCAGGTGTATTTGTTAAGTGGCTATACACTACTACCAGTGTAATATTTACAAATTTTTAAATTACAAAAATATTAATTTCTAAATCTAAAAGAACCCAAACTAACATAGGCTAGATAGGTTAACTACTTATTTGGACATCACTTCAAAAATGAAAAAATACAGTTCGAAAACTATGTAGGCCAATACAGGAAGTTAAAAAAGTGTCAGAAAAATACGAAATGCACATATGCATAGGTTATGTACACATACCAATGGGAATTCGTAACTTGAAAAATGACTACTTAATATCAAGACATTCACGTACTGTATGACGCATGCACTGTCATATGTGACATTAATATTAAAATATATTTTTCCATACAATGTTGTTTCTCTCAATTAGGCCCACAAGGTTAAAATGGCCTTTAAAAAAATCATCACAAATAGGTTTGGCTAAGTGGCTATATATATAATTGAGAAAGTAAACAGTGTTTACGAAAATTTCAGAACTTTAGTGTTTTTTATGTGTGTCTATGTCTTACTATTAGGTAATACCGAAGACCACTTTCCAAGGTAAGCTTGTGTCTCCTATCCATACAAAATCTAAACTATATACATATATATATATATATATATATATATATATATATATATATATATATATATATAACCAGTTAAAAAAAATCATCACAAATAGGTTTAGCTAGGTGGCTATATATACTAGTATAGGCATAGTTTATACCATTTCTTGACCATCCTCAGATGTAGTAGGCATACCTAAGAACTCCGGTAAATATCTATTGTACATTATCATAGGATTTTATTATTAAAAATTATGAAATTGTTAACTATTTACCTTGTATTGAAACAATCAGTTCATATTTTTTGTGGGAAAACACTTTTCAAGTCCCAAAATGCATTTCTTCACTGTCAAATAACACATTAAAAACAAGGGAATCTAGCTGTTGTTAGGTTAAATACAGCTCTGATAATGAAAGCATATGTTAATATTTATGACTACGTTCGTCAAGTGTCATCACTCAATGTTTATAATTAAAATGTACAATATAAATATAATTAAATGTCATTATTATTAATAATATTATTTGCCATGACAAATTCCTGAACATGTTCGCGATTCCGATAATAGTGTGTCATTGGACACATGCGCATTACATGTCTTTTGATAGGTTAAATATTACTACGCTATATAAGTTCATACCTCATAAAGACTCGAACTAGGTCTCGGCAGGTTACTGTATATATATTTCACATATATATTGACCTAACCAGACCTAGTAAATGAACTGAAGGTCTGGTAAGGTGTATATATATATATATATATATATATATATATATATATATATATATTGACCTTCCCAGACCTGTAGTTCTTTTACTAAGTCTGGTTAGGTAACCATTTATATAGTTACCTTCCCAGAACTGTAGTTCCTTTACTAGGTGAAATTCAACAAGCGGTCACACATTGATATTAACTGACTTGACGAATGTAGTTATCAAGTAACCTAAGCTGGATTTCGTACTTTTATATTTCTTATTTTCTACTAAAGTAATATATTTTGTGATTTTAAAAGTGCCTTCGAATACAAAATATGAACTGATTGTTTAAATACAAGGTAAATAGTTAACGATTTCATAATTTTTAATAATAAAAATCTGATGATAATGCACAATAGATATTTACCCGAACTACCATTGCTATATGTACACAACCTACGGTTTTTTAACTTCCTGTATTGGCCTACATACATTTCGGATCGTTTTGTATTTTTTCATTTTTAAGGTGACGTACAAATAGTTAACAATTACCCATGTATATCTAATACAGGGTGATTACCGAGAGACACATGTTTTTGATTTGCATAGTACACTGAGAATATTGAGTGGTAGGAGTTGCGCATGGTGGTACTGTGGAGGGGAGAGTATGCAATTTCAGTTGTAGCTGTGATGTGGAACCTTGAACATCGTACGTTTGTCTTGGAATGCTTTTACGCAAACGGTAAGTCAGTCTCTAAGATCCAACGAGACTTTTGTATACATTTTAAAATTGCACAGCATGGTGAGACCCCTGATCGCAACCCAATCCCTGATCGCAACACAATATTGCATTGGATACACAATGTGAACACGTTATGATCGTTGTTGTTAAAGAAATCCCCAGGACCGACAAGGGCAGTTAGTACCCCGGAGAATGTTGAGCGAGTACGGATTGCAATGGTGCAGAGCCCTAGTCGTTCGATAAGAAAGCGGGCAGCAGCTCTCAGACTTCACTCATCCACAGTATGAAAAATTTTAATTATGGATTTTCAATTTCATCCATACAATGTTGCAGTAACAGCATGTAGACTTTTGTCACAGAATTATGGAAATCTTGGATGAAAACGACAAAGCTGTTATCCTTATGAGCGATGAGGCCTATTTTCATTTGGACTGTGGTGTAAACAAACAGAAATTTCGATTTTGGTGTCCAGAAAATGCACAAATTGTAAGTGAGAGACCTCTACACAGCTTATGTGTGGTGTGCGATTAGTGAAATAAGGATCATTGGTCCTTATTTTTTTGAGGACAACAATGGTAAAGCAGGTATGGTAATGCACGGTAAATTCAGCAAGATGGGGCAACAGCCCATACTGCTTGCATTTCTATGGACATTCTTACATGAACATTTTCTGGAAGGAGTAATCTCTCGTTTTGATGATGTCACTTGACCCTTCTGTTCGCAGGACCTTACAATTACAGATTTTTTTTCTATGGGGACATTTAAACTCTCGAGTCTACATTAACAAGCCGCGTACTATACCGGAACAATACCTAGAAAAATGTTAGAAAATTCAGTGCGAAGCTTCAAGGAATGTTTTCAATATTGTGTTCAAGTAGAAGAAGGCTATCTTACAGATGTAATTTTCAAACATTAGTTTCTTGTGTGTACAAACTGTAATATAACTCCCTACCTTATACAATATATAGCTAATAATAAATAAAAATTTCGCTCATAATTGCCTGAGTGTTTCCCGGTAATCACCCTATACTTTGTGTATATATTAAAAGTTATTTACATGATAAGTTCAATATTGTTTCCAACACTAAATATTATCATATTTCTCTTTCCTCTGACAATAGTAATATATCTTTTACACATGGTGCATTTTTGTTCTTTTAGCTTAGGCTAACCCTGTTGTAACAGAAGTAAAAACTTCATAATCTTTAAATTAACCGCAAAATTTTGTCTTTTATCATTTCCACCACTCTAGATAAAATATTTAAAGTGTTATCTTAAGATATTAATAAGTTAATATTTGTTCCTAGACTATTTGTTGTGAGTGTTTAGTTTAATTTATCTTTATTAGCTTTTATTTATATTTTTTTGGTGACTTGCGCTCCCACTGAGATTAAGGACACAGTTTTTTACAGGTGTGTAGTAAGTTTGGTTCCTGACAGCTATAAATTTTTTTAGTTTCATTTTAATATGTACACATTTATATGAATATGTTTTGTATTTATACTGACTGCTGAAAGAGATACATAAATTGTTGTTTAAAGATCATAAAAAGAATAGCTAAGAATTAATAAAACCATAAACTTGAAATAAAGTATAAAAGTATTTTTCTGTTTAGACTAGGCCTATTGTGTATTTTAGCTCATCAACATTCATAACCACCACAAGGTCTTCCTTTAAAAGAAGTCTCGCAATATGGTGTAGCAGTGTTTATTCTAATTTATATTCTTGTTTATAAAAGTTTGTTAAGATTTTTAGCAGAAAAATCAAAAAGAAAGTTTAGGTTAACAACTTAGGTAGTATGAGTATGAGTGAAACTATCTGTGCAAGCATTAATGATTGCTGTACCTGTAATATCACCCACAAATGCAGATTTAGGTTTACGCACTGGCACGCCTACCTTATAATACATTTTTTAATCATAATAGCCTAAATAATATAATGTCCCTCTTTAATGAGACAAAAAATTAGAGCCAAAGATATTAATCACAAAAATTTTAAAATAAAAAATTTAAATTACAGTAATTATGTTTTTAATTGTAGTCATAAATACCATGATATAACGCAGTTTAACTGTAATGTGTAGGCCTATTTACCTAAATAGACTTAAGTGTTCTGCTACTATGTTCTGTAAATTTTAACAGAAAAAAAATAGCCTTTAATATGCCTTTCGTTGATCTAAAACAACCATTATTAATCAAACATGATTCTAAACACCTGAGTTGTTTGTAAATAGATTAAATGTAGTTATGCCAGTCTAGTCTACATAACAATGATTGGAAAACAAATAATGATTTGAAATCTACTAGATTGGCAAATATGTATTGAGAAAGCTCTACTTATGATAATAGAATATTTACAGAATCCAACAACGCTTCTTCCTGTTGGCGCCTTTCATTCTCTTGCGTCTTTCTTTCCCCCTTTGTTCTTTATCTTTTCTTATTTCCCGAACTAAAGTGTAAAATGCATCATCTACGCCCATTCTGGTCTTTGCTGATGTTTCGACAAAGGGTATGCCATACTGTTTAGCTATTTCACGAGCTTGATTCATGTTAACTGCCCATGAAGGTAGATCACATTTATTCCCCACGAGTACCATGGGTACCTCTTCAGCATCCTTAACCCTTTTAATCTGCTCTCTGTATGTACCAATATCTTCAAACGATTTAGCACTATTTACAGCAAACACAAGTAAAAATCCCTCTCCAGTCCTCATGTACTGATCTCTCATTGCACTATATTCCTCTTGACCAGCAGTGTCAAGAATGTCCAACAAACATGTTTCACCATCAATAACAACTTGTTTCCGATAAGAATCTTCTATTGTTGGGTCATATTCATCAACAAAATGATTCTGTATTAATTGAATTGTCAATGCACTTTTACCTACACCGCCTGCACCAACCACCACCAGTTTATATTCTGTCATCGTTCTTTCATAAAAGTATGTGCGGAAGAACGAAATAATATTATTTCGTAATATTTTGAAAGTGTTTGAATACAACCTAACATATAATTAAGCTAGTCGAGTAGAGAAAAACCTTTATTTTCATACCTTTAATCACTTTTTGTTAAATTAAGCTTAACTCAAAGAATATTAACAACTGTAAGATAATTCACAGCCTCAATTAATAGAATGACGTTCATAGCTATAGCTACATCAATAATATTTTCCAAATTTAGTCCCTTTAAGCCATAGATAATGCATCGTGAGCATAGATTAAAGAATATAAGAATAAAAGATATAAATAGACCTAACTATATTCAAATCATTTATTTAAAAAAATGTACTTAGTTATCATTAATATTTACCTCACGTTATATATGTATATGTATATATATATATATATATGTTCGATTTCAAAAATAATATAACACTACAATATAAATTAATAAAAACAATTTTAACTAAACAACAATGAAAATGATTAGCTACTTTTGAATATTGTTCTTAAAGGTCTTATAATTATAAAAATCAATTAAATCTCTATCCAAAAAAATACTGATATGAACTATTTTTTCATATATTACTTCTAGACATTCTGATAAAGGGTCATTTTCTTACACAAATTCATATGATAGTTGTATATATTTCAATTACTATTAAATGAAATATTAATTCCTAACGTATACACAGAGAGTTTTTACTACGATAACAATAGCAAAAATATTTTATGCATATTACCATTGATTTTAAATACTAAAGTCCATGTATTAAAAACTAAACAGTTAAAAGAAAAGTTTGAAACAATAAGCACAAATATTGAAAGGGATGGAGAAAATAAAATTATTCGTATGGAGCTATGCGAACAACTTCGAATATGTGGTTTTTAGGTTAATCGCCTTAAAACAAAAATTAAAGAAAATATAACAATTTTTATAGTTGTATAATAATAATATTATGATAATTGGAAGATTTAAAACAATTTGGTAACAAAGTGGAAACGTTGATTTTACATAGTATGATTAGTATATAATTATTGGCTCTTATCATTATTTAAAATTATTTTGTTTTCTATTTTTCCAGATATCTGGTCACGGATTTTAAATTATGAAGCCCCTTTATCACTCAGTATAGTTTTTTTTTTTTATAATAAACAACGCATATATGTATATATATATACCTTCTTTTTGTTAAACACTTAAGCCTGGTTTACACGGATCGAGTTAGTACTCGCCTGTCAATTCGTTTGGTGTAGACAGGTCGGCGAGTAGAGTAACGAGCAACGGAGCAAGTCAGTAAAATAGTCGAGATGCAAGGCGAGTTGAGTGATTTAGTTAAAACAGAGTTACTCGCCCCAATACCTACCACCATCACCACAATTTGCACGCCAAACTTCACTGTAAACAGACGATCTTCTAGGTTACGAGATTGAATACTTAGTGTGTGTTCCATTGTAGACATTTCTTTTTGTAATAAATTAATAAATTTAAAATGAAGTGTACTGAGGAGGAGACAGTGAAGTTTATATGATTGTATCAAGATAATGAATGTTCGTGAAACAAGAATCTAAAACTATAAAAAATATAAGTTGTTAAGGCAAAAAGCTCTTGAGTCAATAGTGGCAGACATGAAGAAAGGGAGGCTTTGGACTAGCTGAAGCGAAACAGAAAAATTGAATTATTGCATTATGAGGCATGAAAACGTTTTAACCAATTGGTAAACAAACTTGTATTGCCGTGGCACAGCTCATTCGTTGTTAAAATATTCCATTAGCTTATCACTCATTATTTTAGCTAATTTAGTTATTTGTCTACCATCTAGTTTCTCAATATTCCTGCCACAAAAATGATCTCGCCACTATCAGCGTGCCTTTCATCTACAGATCCTCGTGTCAAATAAAAATGTGGTGATATTTTTCTCATCCAGTTGTGAAGAGAACAAGCTGAACTAATTAGTTTTGGAACAGTTGACTTTACACAATAACTTGCCATCAAACGCTCAAAAGCGACTAATATTTCAAACCTATGATCGACAATGCGTCTAGCTCTGTCAAGTTTATAATTGTATATAGTTTCATTTTCTGTCTATTGCCCATTTGCTCTGCAATATGGTTTCATTAAGTATAGTTTGAGTGAAAAAACACAATCTGTAACAAAGAAAAAAAACCATCAGGTTGGAAGGTCTCTTCCAAACGTACCCATAATGGGTTGTTTAAACACTCCGCCATCACTTTCTGACCCTTTCTGGCCTATTTCAAAGTCTGAAAAACAGCAATCATGGTCAAATATTGCCAATAAAATAACTCTATGTGTTCACTTGTAATTGAAATATTGACTCCCACTATTAGGTGGAGCTTCAATCAACAAATGCTTCGCATCGAGGGCGCCACTACAGTTTGGAAAGTTCCATAACTCCTCGAAGCCATTAGCCTTTACTTTCCACTTTTGATGTGTTTGTGGTACCGTATCTGAAAATTAAATTTTAAGTTAGCGTACAGATACTGTACATAAAACTGTTTTTACTGGTAGACGATGACATTGATGAAGATACAATTGAGCCTCCGGATGAGGAGAGTGAGTCCATTTTGAATTAGGAGTCTCTTCAGTGTTCAGACTACACACAAACTTTATTCTATCTACACCACCACGTCCGATTCTAATTCCAGTGAAAACACTAGCAGCTTCATCTACTTCGTTTCACGGCAGAACAAAACAAAAAGGAAGTTTAAAGATCTTTCAATTGCTGTTAAAGACTAGAAAATCATGATTGCGAATTTAAATGCTCCAAAACCAAATCTCTCTGAACATGAGATATTTGCAAGCATGTGGCAATTAAACATTATTTAAAAATATTTAACATTATTGTATTGAGATAGAATATTAGTGATTGCTTCACAAACTTCAGGGATGAAGTTTGTAATTGCTGATCTTGAAACTCGAAAGAGGTGTTGAAGAGATCTAAAGCTATTGCCCGTGGCTAAAAAATTGAGAGTAACTTACAATTTGATTTGGGGGGGGGGATAGCATCCCTCATAAGAGTGTCTTGCCTGGATATTTGAAGAGATATCAATTCTAACAGTAACTCAAACATTTCTGGAGTCATTCTCAACAAAGACCCGTACTCTTTTACATTCTCCACGGCAAGCTCGCGTAATAATAGAGAGGAGGCCCCACACGTGTTTCTTATTTTTAACCAGTCTTTCACCTATATTCGTTGTTTAATTCCTATTCCAAAATATTCGTAAGTTTTTTTCTATTAGGTCCAAAGCTCTTTTCAAACACGTCCTAACTTGGCTTTTAATTTTCGCTTCGCCATTTTCACACTGTTTTAAACGAGACGCGTCTACAACAGTCCAAACAAAATGTGATGTGTCGATGTGAGTGAACAGTCCGTTTAAAAAGTAGGTGAGGTAAACCAAACAATTAATTGTGCCCAGTCACTAGGCCGAATAACGCGTCAGTCGTACATGACCCGTGTAAACCAGGCATTAAATATAGTATTTTACTTGGGGCTGAGATTTCATTATTGTATTATCTAGGGTTATATTAGTTAATATTTTACTAACATATATGTTCATATTCTAATAAAATACTATTATTGTTTCATAAGTATTTTATAATTAGTCACTAAAGAAGAATATATATATCAATGGGAAATAAACAATATATATTTTGTGAAAAGAGGATGAAGGATGGTTTGATGGGGTAAATATTCTCGCCTTAGGCCCGTCAGGCATTTTTCCTTACTCGAAAAGTTGGGCCATGGATGAAAAAAACCATGATTGAGATACTACATTAATCTCTATTGTTTATGTAAGTGTTATTATAGTTGGATGTAGCGTATATAAATGGCTCATTTCATCATATTAATGATTTTAATTCTGATTCGATTTTATTCTTTTTAAGAATGAGTTTTAAAAGAATTAAGGGTTTCCAATTTACAAATCATAGCTTGTTATACATTTATATTCTATGTGATTCACAATTGGGACAATAAAATGTTATGATTGTGTTGAAGAGTCTTTATTGCATTTTATCAACATCGTATGCATTTGGGTGTGAAATATTACTTGATTAAATGTAGTTTTTCGTTTCTTTTGACATGACCTAATCTTAGTCTGCATATTTTTATAATATCAGACCTCCTTAATTTTACTGATTTAAACCACATTCCCGGTTCCAGTTGTTTAAATATTTGTACCAAGATGCTGTATTTGTATCATTAACTGTTTGGTTAAATTGTTTTCTTCCATATTTTTAAATAATCGTTATTCGGTAAGGCAAAATCATGACATATGTTGGTTATTTACTGTACCCACCTATGCCAGCCAATTTATCTAAGTTCGGTGTCTCTAATTACTAAATGCCTAGGAACCCATTGGATTGTTATTGCTTTGTAGCTATTTATTATATCTTCAATGATGTTGAAAATAAAATACCAATATTTCTCCATATTTACTTGTTTTTTATTTCTTGAATAGAGGCCTATGAGTCTGTACTTATTATAGGGATGTTTATACTTTAATGTTTTACTTATTTTTATTCCTTTAAAAAATTGCATATAGAGCTCCTGTGTAATTTCATGCTATTGGGTGATGAAGTTTATATTTTTCTTCCAATTTCACGGAAGATGGATGTTGTTATCATTTTCTTCTTCTTTTTTTTTGTTATAGAGATTTCATTGTCTATATTTGGGTTGCAGTTAAGGGTCATATTTATTTGTTAGAAATGCGTTTAATAAATGAATAATGATTTTGTTGTTGATAGAAAAATCCTTTTGTTGTAAATTAAAATGATCCATGCAGTTATTGAAAGAGTTTATATAAATACGGTAGTTTTCCGGGAAAATGTCCATTTGATATCTTCTTGCGATTTAATATAGAAATTTCATGAAATCGTGTTTTACATACTTTATTTTTAAAAAATCAGATCAATTTTTGTCGGAAGACACATTTCAAGTGCCAAAATGCAATTCTTCACTGCCAAATTACATATTGAAAACAAGGGAATCCAGCTGTTGTTAGGTTAAATACAGTTCTGATAACGAAAAACTAAGTTAATACTTATGACTACATTCGTCAAGTGTCATCACTCGATGTTTATTATTAAAACATATAATATAAATACTATTTGTCATAGCAAATTCCAGGCTGTGAGAAGTTCCGATAATAGCGTGTCGGACGCATACGTATTACATGTTTTTTGACAGGTTAAATATCCCTACACTGTATAAGCTGATTCCACTAGGTAGCAAAAATAATGAAAAAAGTTATATAAACATAGGTCCGGAAATGCTTTGTTTTCGAGTTATCCCCCATTTTTTTTTTTTATAAAATACTTTATATTTTCTAAAGTAAAAAAAGATATTGAGCTTCCAAACATCGCCAAAAGTACTTGTAACATTCTTAGTAAATAATTATCCCTCTAATATATATAATTACCGCATTCTAAATTTTACAGGCATTAGGGCTGCTTCCAGTTGGAGGGCTATAGGAGGGTAATTTTGTAATCGACCTTGCCCTGAAATTTAGTCAAAAAATTAATTGAAATCGTTTACTACTTACCTTATTTTGAAAGTAATAAAATCATTTTATAAGTCGAAAGTACCAAAATACATTAATTTAGTAGAAAATAAGATATACAAAAGCCAGCTACCTATGTTAATATTTATGATTATGTTCATCAAGTCACTGAATGTATGATCTCTTGTTTTATTAGGGCTGGCTATTTGACTATATATATATATATAAGGCATGTACATTACAGCTTAATAAATATTAAAATAAGAACATATTTTCAATGTTAAATACTAATTATTACTATTTTAGGTCTGGTCAGGTGAGGGTATATAAAAGTGATGCATGCACATTAAACGTTATTATTTTAATGTTGTATGATTGAAGAATCATGAGAAATAGGTTTGGGGTGATGACTATGTGTGTTTGTGTGTATAATGAATTATAAATCATTATATATATTCACCTAGCCACACCTAATAAAACAAATATATTCTAGACTTAGTGTTAAATTTTTTTTGGTGATAGAAGATAAATGTGACTCAAATATACAATTTCAAAAATTCTATTTCACACACCTACCGTACTTAAAGAGAAATTATTTTGATTTTTTTTCCAAAGAAACTGTACATTTATCTAAAAATGTCGAAATTCTGGGATATTTTGATACATTCCTCGAACTAAAACATTACCATCGTATTCTACATTAAATTTCAAGTAAGGATGTAAGCTTTTGATTAACCTAAATCTACAGAAGCACTAATTAAAGTAATTGGAACTGTGAAGTTATCATTTTCTTTAAAAAAAAAAAAAGAAAAGAAAAACCTTACACGCAGAATTCTTCTAAAAAATTGCTAGAGAGTAGCAAATGCTATAAAATCTAAATTTTCAGTAAAGAGTATACAACATTTTATTCGTTACAATTTAAGTGGAGTTATGCAAGTTTGAATAGTGTAAAACGTGGTTTTTATCAAAATTATGGTAGCTAAAAGGAAAGGCTTTTAGATACCTAAAATATCACTATTTTAACTAAAACTAACAAATAGTTCAATGACATCATTTTTCTAATATATATATATATATATATATATATATATATATATAAATTTATGACAGTGAATATTATGTTTAAATCATCATGCAAGGATACCTGAAAGAATTTCTCCTCAATATCTGATTATATCATGAGATAAGGTATCACCTACAGATACCAATGTTGTTATGTTATGTTTGGATAAAGTATTTTTTGTGGATTTGGCTGATTTACTCATTGGCAGTGATCTAAAGATGTCGTTTTCATATCAGGAATATGCAGAAATACATTTTGTATACAGTTTCTGTAATGGAAACATGAGTGTGGCTCAAAGGGAACGTTTTCAACCCTGGTAGGCATGTTCCCAGTACGCAAGTGTTTATGCGATTGCATCAGTGTTTGGTAGAACGTGGATCTGTGTACAAGGAATGGAGCGAGATGGGTGAAGCACCATTGGATGTGTACGTTGAAGAGCAAATTCTGGACCGAGTTAGAGAACACTTGGAGATTAGTTGCAAGAACTTGCAGGTGAAACTGGCGTGAGTGAAAGTACAGTTTTTACTGTTTTAGACAAACATAAATTCTACCTTTACCATTTCACAAAAGTTCAAGAGCCTTTAACGTAATGATTATGCAGCTAGACGAGATTTCTGTCGCTATACAGTATACTAAATTCTGATATTGAATATCACTTTAAAAAAAAATCTTACAGACAGACTAAGCTCTTTTTACAACACAAGGTGTATTCAACTTCCACAACATGCACACGTGGGATACTGAAATCCTGAAAGTAGCAAAAGAAATGTCCTTTCAAAGAAGTTTTGGAATAAATGTTTGGGCAGCTGTGATAGGCGATCGTTTCTTGGGACCTCACATCTTTCAGGGAAGTTTAAATCGAGTGACGTATTTCGACTTTTTGCAACACGATTTGTCTCAAATTTTGGATGTGATTGACCCTGCGCACCGTCAAGATATTTTTTATCAACAAGATGGTGCATCTCCTCAGTTTGCTAAAAACGTCTGAGATTGGCTGAGTGGTAACTACCCAACTTAGATAGTTCTCCCGATCTGAATCCCATGGACTTTTTTGTGGGGATTTATGAAGACTGGGGTGTACGCAACTCCTGTAAATAGCTTAGAGGAACATCTAAACAGTATCGAAGGTACAAGACAGAAAACTAGGGAAAAGATAAGCCATAAAGTGAATGTTGAAGCAATGTGAAAGAGAGCCAGAGCCTGCATAAGATAGAATGGAAGACATGTCAAAAATAAACTGAAATAAAGCTGTAAAGTAGTGTGATCCATATAACATTTATGATTTTGTATAGATACAAAATTAATTGTAATCTTATGTTATAGCTATAATAATAAAAATCTTCATGTGTCTTTTTAGTTTGGTAGAGTTAAATTATTATTATTGTCAAACCATGTTTTACACTATTAAAACTCGCATAACTGTACATAAATGATATCAAATAAAATTTTGTATCCTATCTTCTGACAGTTTAGATTTTTAAGCACTTTTTGTAGCATTTCTCTAGCAGTTTTTACCCAATTCAAAAAAGGAGGAGGTTCTGTATTCAACCTGAAATTTTTATTTTATGTATGTCCGTGTATATTTCCGGAACGGCTTAACCGATTTTATTGGGAGTGGTCTCATTTGAAAGGGTATACTCCCCAGATGGTCCCGTTTCATTACTGACTTGCAAAAAAAAGTCAAAATGGCGCCTGATTAACACAGGCTAGTTGGAAATATTTTTATTTAATATTGATAAAATTACATTTGAATAAAATGCATGCATATAGTATGTGATTATGTTAACTAGCCAGTACTAGGATTTATTATTTTTTTAAAAAAGACCGGCTTCAAAAAACAAACTAAAAAAATTATAAATAATAATTTTTTTACAATAACAGTTGCGACTTTATAATAATTATATTCTTAAAATGTAAACTACTAGTTATAACAGAAACAAAAATGAGTGTTTATATCTTGCTTTTTTTTGAAGTCGACGCCACGATTGATTCAGCACTCACGATCGATTGGACATACGGTAATTGCTTGAACGATGAATTGCTAACATGGTTCATATTTAAAAAATAATAACTTATCTACTAAAAATCTGTTACAAAATTTCAAATTATATTATCGTTATTTAGTTCCAATTTCCTTTGTGCTATATATATATTTAAAGGAGAAATGCTCATTTAATATGGAGAAGTCGTAATTTCTTTGGAAACTACGATTTTTCTAATAATTGATATGGGGTGATCTATTTTTGGACCAATAGTTGTATCTTGTTTGTCTGCTGAGATATTATCTGAAGATGACATCATAGGCCACAAACAAGTCTCGACCATCATCTTTTGATAGCAGTTTCATCGCATTGAATTTGACAATTTTATGAATAATGAAAATAAGAAATCACTGGGTTTAAGTGTGCGTAATAGTAGTACAAGTTGTGCACATTACACTTTTTATTCCTATTTCTTATAAGTAACCAAACACTAAGTTATTTAACAGTTAAATTTAAAACATTTACCAAAATTAACTGGAATTTAAAAATTTAATATTGTAACGCCAGCTAAATAAAGCAGAATAATTGTAAAACATAAGTTACCAACAAGGTAGATTAAATTTAAAATGCCTTAATAACGTCCTCTGCTTAGTGCTACTACCTAGCGGCCAACTTTGAGAGCGGTATCGTACGATCTAGTGAATCGACCTTAACCTTGCCCAACCTTGAAAATTGATCTCAGTACTTAGTTTGAAGGGCGGCTTGTTGAATCTAAAAGCTTAATCACATCATGTAAAACTTCCAGTTAGTTTTCTTGTTAAATAATTTCGGCTCTTCATCAAAATTCGTTAAAAAAAATATTCTAAATTATGTACCAAATAATAAAAGGTGCTTTAAGTGCATAATGTGTAGTTCACCGAATAATTTTCATGGATGACTTTCGTTCACGCTAATAGCTCGTAAGCTTTCGTCGACCAACTCCAGGTAACAAGTTTAAATTGACCATATTAAAAAAATTTATGTCTATATCTTTTAATTTTAATTGCAGCTATGTATTGTCTAGAAATAATTCAATCATAATTAATTTTCTTTTCAATTATCATTAATTTCTTTTGAAAAACACAATTTCATATAAAGGTGAAGTAACCATTCTTCATTTTAAAATTAACTTAAAATCAAATTATAATCTTTAAGATAATCATAAAATCAAAGTATTAATTAATCAATCTATCATTTTAATTAAAATCTTTATTTTCTATTTTACTTGTAATTTGTACCAGTTTTGGATTTCAGACAAAGACCGAGCTATCTTGGTTTCTTTATTTATAAAAATTTATTTTCTAATTTCCTTTTGAAGACATTTTTGTAATTTGTGAAAATATATTTTTTTTAACTACTTTGAAACTAACTTCATTACATGTAAATTTCTTGTTAAAGAACCTGTCTATGATTGCTTAAACCTTCTTTAACAAGTCACCTTTTTGTGCAGCAAATGCTGGTTCAAGGTCAAGAGAACAAAGAACTTAAACTTGAGCTGTATTCGAGTTGAAACAGAACTCAGGACATCGTAACTCGTAAGAGTTCAATTTATGAAAAATCTTTTTGAAATGGGCCTTATTAAGGTACCAAAATGAACTTTACCTGTGTCTGTTAAAAACTTTAATATATAAAAAAAGGGGTAATAAAGTGAACTAAACTTGGTGATTATTTTTGGTGAAACAAATATGTACAAACTTTAAATTAATTCATGGATAGGACAGCATGCATTTCTTTCGGCCTCACGAACCCAAAGGGGTTATTTTTCTAAATTAAAATAAATTGACGCCAATAAAAATTTCTTTTTCTTTTTCTATATAAACATGATCTGAACAAAATTATATTTAAAACATACATTTTCAAAACTAATCTCTTTGTTATTTTAAGTTGGCCAAATTAGTGTTTAAGAAATTTAATAAATAAAATTGTAATAATTTATAAGTAATTTAGTGATTGAAATTTTGTTAGATTTAATATACCTTTTAAACTCAAATTTGTTTTCAATAATATATTTTTTTTTTACAAGAAATGTTTCTTCTCTCTTTAAAATTTTAACAGCAGCTATTTGTATGGGGGGAAAATTAAATTAAATGTAAATTTTATTAAGGGCATATAACTATATAAAACTTGTTTGATATTTAAAAAAAAAATTATTATTAATTAAGTAAATTGTTAATTTGTATTTACAGTTTGTGTAAATGGTTAATTTATCCAGCGTTATTAAATTACAGCACTGTTCAGAAATTGCTTTGTTTCTTTTAAACATGTTACCAACCTGGTTCCAATAATTTCATAATTTTATAAAACAAAAAATCCTTGGTAACAATATTTCTGAAGTTAAAATTGAATTATAAGAATATTTTAAAGAATAATACATTTTTATAAATTGCATATTTTAGATTTTAAGAAAAAAGTGTATTAAATAGCTATAAATAGATAACAAAAGTAAATTTTTCGAAATGAGTTTAAACAAATTGTTAAAATAGATAAACAGGTTACAATAATCAAAATTTAATTCAACTTTAATGTAATAGCAGATATTTCTTGTTGAAACTCCATATTCAAGGATAAAATAAAGCAAAAGCTTAAAGTTTCAAATATTTAATAGTATAAATGAGCTACAATTGTTTCGCCTTGCGACAAACTGTTGCCCGACGATGCCGCAAGGCGAAACAATTGTAGCTCATTTATACTATTAAATATTTGAAACTTTAAGCTTTTGCTTTATTTTATCCTTGAAAATTTAATTCCACTAATCGGTTGAAAGGTGTAAGCTTTGACGCCTTTGCATCAATACGATATAAAATAGGGTTATGAAATTTGATATTTTACTTGTTCAACAATAGGTTTAGATAGAGGTATTGAGATGGCAAGTAATAGGTCAGTGGATTTAATGACGTTCTCTGAGCACCCAAGGAAACTGGAATCGGCAACTTGGTACGAAGACAACACACATAGGGCAGGCATAGAAGTAAGAAACAAGAACCTGAAAATAGATAGAGTCCATGGATCGAATATAGGATTCGCATGGATTGAGCTATTAGGATTACGCATTTATAGCTGCTATTACTCACCGAATGACCTCCTATGGAAGTTTGAAGAAGAAATTCAAAAGTTAGAGGATAACATTAGAGCTGCTGGAAGACAAGTCCTGATTACTGGAGATTTCGATAGTAAATCGCCGGAATGGGCTGAGAGTAGATGGGACAAGCGTGGAAACATCGTTGGTGAAATGATTGCCCGATGTGGTTTGTAACTCAGGAGATGAACCCACCTTTAGAAGAGGAAAGTCTACGTCTATAATCGACCTAACGCTTTGTTCGGGAAACATCGAAGTGAAGAACTGGAGGGTTTTAGAGGAGGAGATGCTAAGCGATCAGCAGTATATTGAGTTCGAGGTCCTGACGGATATTATACTGAGGCAACCAGCACATCAAAAGCAAAATAGGCAAAAAAATCCTACCTGGAATACCAGGAAGTTGGATGCAGATAAATTGGAAAGATTCTTGGTTGAAGCAAGGCTAGAGTATAGCGAGCCGTGGGTTAGGCCCCCCGGATCAGTGGATGAATCTGTTAACTATGTCAGAAGAATGCTAACGGCAGCATGCAATAAGAGTATGCCTCGGAGAAGGACAGAGGAGGGAAAAGGAAGGAAAACAATGTACTGGTGGAACGATGATTTAAGCCGTCTTCGAACAGCTAGTTTGACGGCAAGGAGAAAGTTCACACGCTCTATAGGTAATCCGCAGTTAAAAAAAGAATGGAAGGAAGCCAGGAAGACATTAAAAAGAGCCAAGGAAACAGCTGGAAACATCTTACAGATAGCTTAGAGTACGATCCGTGGGGACTAGCGTACAAGCTGGTAAAAAGACAAAGGATTCCAGGACTGGATGACCCAGAATGGGTGAAACAGGTACTAACAACCCAGAATGGGTGAAACAGGTACTAACAACCCTGTTTCCGAGGGACATAGCTCAGGAAAGAACTATCCCGTTGCCTTTAGACATGAGGGAAGAAGACCTTTTCACGGTAGAAGAGTTACGCAGAGCTGCGGAGAAATCTAAGGGCAAACAAAGCTCCAGGTATGGATGGAATACCTAATGAAAGTATTAGAGCAGTCGTAAAATTGTTTCACGAGCCAATACCAACATCTTTTAATTGATGCCTTAGGGAGGGTAGATTCCACGAGAACTGGAAAAAGCAGGTCATCCTGCTGAGAAAAGAAAAAAACCACTAACGGAAGCCTCTTCATTTAGGCCCATATGCCTGCTAGACACTCTAGGAAAAGTGCTAGAGGGACTCATCCTCGGAAGGCTAGAAAACCACATGACAAAGGAGGCAGGGCTCTCCGAACGTCAATACGGTTTTCGGAAGGGTAGATCTACAATTGATGCTATCTCAAAGGTAATTGAGTTAGCAAAGAACGGGACAAACAGAAACGGCAAAAAAGAGGTTTCTGCGCACTGGTAGCTATCGACATCAGAAACGCCTTTAACTCCGCTAAATGGACGGTAATTATGGAAGCACTTGAAAGGAAGAAAATTCCAGAATATCTGTTAAGAATGCTAGATGACTACCTAAGCAACAGATGGATCTTATACGGAAATGACGAGTGGTCCTTGTGGGCTGAAATGACATGTGGGGCACCACAGGGTTCCAAGATTGGCCCTTTCATGTGTAATGCAATGTATGACGACTTCCTGGAAATGGAGCTCCCTCTAGACACAACCATCATTAGCTTTGCGGATGATGCGATTGTTGTGTCTTGGGCGGAAGACGAGATGATTTTGGAGGCTGAAATCAACGAGGCTCTACGTAGAGCCAAAGGATGGCTGAAAGTAAAGGTCTACAGACAGCAGTTGAAAAGACAAAGGCAATGCTGGTGACAGACAGAATTTGGAAATTTGATTGCCCAAAGCTCTTTATCGATGGGGCAAAAATTCCGTGGAAGAACCAATTAACTCTATCTCGGTGTTCAGCAAGACAGAAGATTGAGCTTTGTCCCACACGTCATCGAAGCGTTGAAAAAAGGTATGGAAGTAAGTGCCCACCTAGGACAGGTGATGCCAAATGTCGCCGGACCAAAAGAAAGAAAGAGGAGACTATTGGCCAGTGCTATTAGGTCAAAAATAATGTATGCAGCATCAGTCTGGGCTGGCACGGTTGGAAAGAAGTCTGTGGTGAAGCAACTGCTGTCGGAACAGAGGCCAATTGTGTTAAGAATAGTTATGGCTTATAGGACGGTCTCAACTAGTGCATTACAGGTGATATCCAGCACCCCACTTTTGGATTTATTGGTTACGGAAAGTCAGGAAATTCATGTGGCAACAAGGACATCAGAAATGGAGCCAAGGAAAATAAAGACAGAAGCCAGAAAAGCGTTACTTTATAGATGGCAATTGAGATGGGACGCAGAAGACACCGGAAGATGGATTCACCAGTTAATACCAAATGTGGAGACTAGCAGGAAGCATGGAGAGGTAGATTTTTACCTGACTTAGGCCCTATCAGGACATGGATGAATCAATAGTTACCTGAAGCGTTTCACGATTAGAGAAGACTCCGCGTGCGACTTCTACGATGAGCAATACAATGATGTGGGGCATACGTTGTTCACATGCGAAGAAGACAGAAAGAAGATGTGTGAAGACGTGGGTGTTGAGGTCGACGCTGACAACATGGTCAACTTAATGCTGGAGTCAATAAATAAATGGGAACATATAGCCAACTTCATTTTCAGAATCATGAAAAGAACGTAAACTAGGAAGAAGCAAAGAAGGAGGGCTGCCCACACGATGGATATAGCCGGAAGGTAGTTCCGTGTTTGGCAAGGAGCCCTGGTAACTAGGATGTGGGGTTTAGTGAGGTATACCTTTCTAAAGGGAGTCCCACACACGGGGTGGTACGTACGACCACCCTATGGTGCTTAATGCATTCCCAACCTCCACGGAAAAAGAAAGAAAAAAAAGATAGAGGTATTGTTAAAATGGGAAGATATTGGTATTAATATATTCAAATTCGTGTGTGCGAAAGGTGTCATTTCGTGGTGCGAAAAAACATTGAAGGAGTGACACGATTAACCTTTTTCACGGCAGTGGAATTTTTAGGACTCTGAAAGTATATTACGTGAATTTGGTTGTTCTAACATAAAAATTGTGGATTTTGGAAAATGGATTTTTGAGTAAATTACAAACACACACTACATACGTTAGCAGCATGATATAAAAATGGAAATTAAAGCTCTTATAAGGAAGAACAAGATTCTTGTGTAAGAATTAAAACAATTCCTATAGTAAACATCCTACAGGACTTTTAGTGTTGGACAAAGGAAATTTGGTAACGAACAAGCAAGGAGGTGTACAAGACGTACTACGCAAGAGGATGAAGTATTAGGGAGGCGGTCCTTTGTGCCAACCGCTATCATATTAGAAAAAAATATTAGTATAATTAAAAACTAATGAAGTAAAGTAGTCTTAAAGTATAATATACTAATATATGATACGCTTTTCTTTTGTGTGTTAAATATGCGAAAAGACAAAAATAAGAAAAGTTCCCAAAGAGAAACAATTGGTACTAGAAATGGGAATTTTCTACAAGATAAAAAGAGCTACAATCCCTTATACGAGGTTCTTCAGTTTTAAAATTTGTACAAAGTGTCAAATGAATCTATGCCGATCGGTAATATTATCTGAACTTAAAATTAAGTTACCATACTAGTTTAAGTTACCAAACTTAAAAGTGACTTACCATACTAGATGTGAAAAAGTGTGAATTAACTGGTTTTCGTTTTAAGGACTCGGCCCGGCGATAGGTTACGTTTATATTATGTTAGGTTAGGGTCTTTATTATTAGTTTATTTATTTGTTGTTATATATTTGCAGGCCAAGTACTGAAGTTTGTATATTATTATTTTGTATAATTCATGTTTTTTTGAAATCCAACTTTTGATTTAGGTGTATTATAAATTTGAATATTTTGTTTTGAAATAGTTTCTGGCATTTTCCTCACAATTCCATATCACAGTTGTTGGATAATATAAAGGGAATTCTTATAAAAATATAAGTATGAGGCAAATAATACTGTTATTGGTTTATTTCAATGGACATTACGTCCCTGAGAATAGTTTACATTACATTTTCTCTGTGTTCATCACTAAGTTAGTAAAAACATTAAGGTAAAGTAAATATAATAACTGAAAGTTTTTTATATAATTGGGGGAGGGGGGGTTCCAGTAATTTTGGAAAAACTCAACTACTGAAGGGAACAATACAGCCTAGGCCAGACAAATGTTCGTACATAGGAAGCCTAATACTTTCAGTAGGTTGTATAGTTCTATTTTTTGTCTTTGTAACACAGTATTTCAGAAAAGACAAAGCTATCTGAAGGAGGTCAGGGTTTTGGATACCTAAAAGGGTTAGGTTTTTGGTTAAACCTAAAGGGCATATACCTATATATGGTATATTGCAAAATATATATATATATATGTGTGTGTGTGTGTGTGTGTTAGTCCTTTTACAAATTTAAAATAAATTACGGTATGATAAAATTTTTTTTGAATTTCTTCCAAAATATAATGAAAACCTTGAGTCTTAACACATTCAGTGCTACGGGTGCCAATCAGCATCCGCACGTTGTTTGGTTATCTGTGTGGCAGACGTTGATAGGCACTTAGTGTAATACTACTTTTAATAGTAAATTACCAGCTGATATTTTACTTTTGAAGTTATAGTATTGTGTAATATTGTTGGTTTGGTTCTTTGATGATATTTTATTCACATTCGTTCGTGGTTTCAAGAAAGTTCTTAATACTAAAAATTTCAGATGAAAATCCAGGTTCATAGTCGTCTAGAAAATGAAAATATAATGACGATAATGTGAATATATATCTTAATCAATTATATTTAGACTCAAAGGAAGAGTATGTTTCTGGTGATGAGAACCCGTTTGATGATGATAGACATGCAAATTATGAACCAGAATAATCCGATGACGATATTGAAATTAGCCTCTAATCAAAAGAAACAAGTTTATTCTAATTCTAGGCTTATAAAAATGTTTGAAAATGACTGAAACACTGTACAATAACAGTAGTAAATGTTACTACTATCTTCTAAATGTCAAGTAGACCAAAACGGACGAGTGATGAGAAAGAAATGCAAAAATTGCAAGATGGAAAATAACCGCCAGAAGGATACAATTTACCATTGCCTTGCAACCTGGTTTATTATACCTGAACCTGTGCTTCAAACACTATCATAAGGAATAAGCCTAGACCTAAATATAATCATATTAATGTGATTATAAATAATTAAATAATAGTATACATTTTTTTTTCAAATGTTTTATATAGTAATAATTGTTCTTTTAGATTTTTGAAATTTGAGGAGATAATAGATTTGTAAAGTTGTTGAACTTTACAAACATTTATTTTTTAAACTATATAATATATTTTTGTCCAAAATCCTGATAAACTTACTAATGTCCTACAACGGAAATACTGTTGAAATATTGAGAACTTTCAAATTTGTCAAACTTTAAATATTTGTCAAATTTGTATTTTTGGAAAAAAATTAGAATACAGTTTAACATGCAAGGATTTTGTACAGTAGAATCAAGCTTTGCTGTTTTGAACGAGTTTGTGGAAGTGGACTATGACTTCGACTGACATCACGATTCGCGGACCTGTTGAAACAGCGAGTTTCTGAGTTAGTCATTTTGAAATAAAAAATCAGTATATGATGAATATTGAAAATATGAAATAAACGGTTTTAAGAATATGTAATAGTAGTACAAGTTGTATACAATTCATATCAATACGGTACTAATATTTCATATTAATTGACGCAATTAAAGTTAAAGACAAAGAAAAGGAAAAATTTCAAAATTGGTCAAAATTCAAAAACCTAGATTTCCATAAAGTACATAGACCTGCCTCTAATTAAAAAAAATTGTTTTATACTAATATAGAAAATGAATTTATAAAAGAAAATAATTTTGAAAAAAAAGTTGATGAAAAAATAATTGTTTTTAAATATTAATGAAAATTTAATTTGTTACAAAAAATGATATGAGATTGTGATCGAGGAACTTTCCAAAGAACTCACTCTTGAGATAAGTAATAAAAAAAGATAAAATTTGCTCGTGAGCTCCCTGAACTAGGGGAAAATTAATAATTATTACTGAAGTGTTAAAAGGGGGGGGGGGGGGTACCAATAATTTAGGCCCAACCTAAACTGTTGAAGGGATTAAGAGGTTCAGGTGAAAATTGAAAAAGTCTATATATATAAAGTGAATCATCTAAATCCACTCAATACTCTCGAAAACAAAGTCTCTAATAAATATTACAGGGTTTGAGGTAAGTGTGTTAATTAAAAAGGGGAAGGAGCACAGCCTAGCTTAGTGTACAACAGAATAGCTGAGTTTTTCCAACACAAGGTATTTAAACAGAGAATTAAATGTACATTCAGTAGAAGAACTAAAAATTGTGTGGATGTCTATGGGTGCCCACAGCACTCAATGGAAAATACCAAAAAAAATTTGCGCTGGGGGCGGCAGATGTCCATATATTTGTTATATATTTATGATATATAACATAGAGGTAAGAATTTTGCATATTTAAAGCAAATTATAAAAGTATATTGGAAAATAGCAATGCAGCTCCTGGGGAAAGTTTTATAACACTACTGGTAGCACTGAACATGTTAACTATTTACTTCTTTAATGAATTTCAAAATTTAGGTTACTTAGCATTTCAGTTCAAGTCCCATTCTTAACCCTTTCGCTCCCAGACATTTTTACAGCTATCTGTATAGAATCCCAGACCTAATTTAGAACTTTTGCAGCGTTTTGTTAAAAAATCCATAACTTATTTATTTATTATTCAATTCTTATGATTTTGTTGTTGTTTAGTTTGTAATTAACTACTATAAAACAAAGTATTGTATAAATATATAATAATGCAAAAAATATGTTGTAAAATAAAAAATGACCCAAAAAGTTTCTTCAAGTGCAGAGGAAAAAGATGCCAAAAAAAAAATCCTGGGGCCATTATATACACGTATTATTAAAATCCACTTAAAATTAAAACACATCAAATTTCATTGAATTATTTTGATAAACAACAAAGAAGGGTTTTTCTTTGTAAATTAACACTATTTCAGTTTTTTGATGAGGCCTTCATCAACTTATACACTGTTTACAAATGTTTACACAAAATAAAAGTTTTTCAATTATAACAAGAGTTGTATTTTAATACAAAAACACCTAACCTAAATATTAGGGTATCTAAAATAATTAGCCTAAACGGAACAAAAATAAAATAATACTAGCATTTGTGTTCCGGATAACACTTTGTATGCACACCTTTTTGCACTTTACACATAAAGGTTGATTTTTTTATTTAAAAAAACTATAACCTATAAAATTATTTATACAAAACTGAGAAACCGTAATGAGTACCTCAAAACACGATCAATTTCTAAATACAAACAACAGCTGCCATCAAATCAAAGGAAAACAACTGAGTTTGATAAGGCCAACATAGTCACGTTTCACAAACTAAATACCGATCATGTAACTAAATATGTAACATTTTAACATATATGGAAAGCTTGTTTTTCCTCGATCATTTTGATATACATAAAATCTACCATTGCCTTTCTATTACACAAAATAACAATAACTTCCTAAATGTCCAAAAAAATGGACGTTGGGATTCTACGCAGATACAGCCGTATATAAGGACGACTGGGAGCGAAAGGGTTAATACATATAATATCCATTAAATATCTTGTTTCTGTCTTCCTTTCTTCCAACAATTATCAATTCTCACTGCATAAGTTGCATTTACCTCTACTTTCCACCATAAAATGTAAATTTAACATAAAAAAGATCTGCCAAGCATCAGAGCAAGAATGGAAATCCTCTTTTACATTGTTGTAAAAATCTTACATTTCAAATTTTATTTCTTTTTACTTTGGTATATCACGTTGTTTACAAAATTTTCTTATAAAATTATACTTTAAAACTGCCTAAATTTATGCCCCATAATCTATATTTATCTTATTTTAAACATTTATTGTAATTTTGTAATTATTTTAAAACAATCTTAATTTTACTTAACATACTTTTTAAACTGTTTTTATATTATTCAAATAGCTTTGAATTAGCACCAATGAGATTTGATTCACTTTCAGAACATATGTTTTCAACCTTGCTTAGTTCCTATTGGTTGGCTTGGCTAGCCTTGCAACTAACAGGATGGATGCCGCTCGCTGTTCTATTTACAAATTTATCTGCCTACTCTTACCAAAACATAACTACTCAAATAATTCTATTTATTCCAATTTTGACTTTATTTATTCAACAGTATCTGTTTATGAACTTCCAATAATTGAATGCATATTAAGAATATAGCCTATCGTATTGAAATGTGTGTGTGTCTGTAAATCGGGTGTGTACATGTATTATGTTGTTAAATCTATTATGGCCTAAACTTTGTAATTATTATGAGAAGCTTATATACATTTTCCCACTTCTTATAAATTAATTTATTCACTATTACTATTATTGATTAGTGGTTGTATGAGTTCCCTATTCCAAGTGTACATGGCTAAATCTAAAATGTTAATGATACATTTTTTTGGTTATGTTGCTAAGTAATGAATATGAACAACAATATGCAAATAAACAAAACACATTAAACAACTAATTCAACTCTGCATCGTAATATCTATAGTGGATCAGGAATTTGTTACAATAGTGCTTTTTAAAGAAAATTTGGTTATATTAATGGTTACATTTTTTCCTTACAAATTTTTCAGATCGTTTTCATTTTTTACTATCCTTTTGTATTTTCACTAGTACTATACCTTCATGATTTATTAATTTATCATTGGTTCACTCGACATTCAACAAGGAAGTTTTACATTTTTGACACGTCTGCTCTGTTCGCTGCTCTGACAATAAGTTTCTACATTTTATCACGACTGTATTGTTCAACATTCAACAATGAAGTGTGGAGCAAAAGTAAGTGTTCTTTCACTCCTCCTCTCACTACAATTCCAGAATCTTCCATGATTCTGACCAATCAGAAAACTGATTTAAGTTCATCTCCTATTATGGAGATATCACGCCATATGTAAGACACACCTTTGTTCTAGAATGTTCCATTTGCAAAGTATGACACAATTGTCTGTTTCTTTATTTAATTAAAACACATTATGTAAATAATGTCATTTTCTTTTAGAAAAGCACTTTTTATTTAAAAGTACACTTTTGTATTTATTATTTATCACTTATGATTTCCTTAACCCTTTGGCCGCTGCGTGTCCAGCGTGCCTGACTAGCCTAGACCACCGCAGCCGAAATCACTGTTTTTGTAGTACTCTATATAAATCGTTCTAAAAACCATGCTATTTAAGTTAGAACAATAATTTTTTTTGGTTATTTTTTTTATCACCTGTGCTTAGTCAAGCACATGGGATGAACTCCTTTGTTACAATTTTTGCAACCATAACGAGTTTTCTTCCTTTTGCCTCCAGAACTGTTACTTTGAGCACTACATACTGAAAAATTACGCTGTTTATTTTCTGCTAAAAGGTAAAGAGGCTCATCACCAAAACCTGTATGTTGTGCCGGGTAGGGGTCACCGAGCCATTGCTCAGTGATCGCTTTAATAATTGATATTTTAAATCATAGTCTAGTATGAGGATTATCTGAGTTAATTTTATAAAGAATGTACAGGTTCACAATCATCCTAGAAAAAATATGGAACGCTACTTTTTTCCAATAGCGGAGAGTGTGCCTCTCGTCTAAATAACAGTATATCATTTGATCTGCCGAATCTACCCCACCTATAAAGGCATTATAGTGTCGGATCATTTTAGGCCTACTCATTATAAACACTTTGTTTCCTTTTTTTTTAGATTTTACACTTGCCAAGCTGTCTGTTGACAGAAGTAATACTTGTTTTTTTTGCGAAGCTTTTTGCCGACTACCAAGCATAAGCAAAGTGCCCTTACGACAGTATATTTTTTCACCAACTGCAAATCGTGTTGTCATACATTGTGGGATGCCTTTTCTATTTGATCGCAAAGTTCCATTTATGTGAGTCAGTTTTGAAAATAAAAACTTAGCAAGCAGCAGACGTAAAAAAATTGTCGACAAAGACATGAAAACCCTTATTCAAGTAATTGCACATTTCTAACAATTTTACAACCACATTGAAAGCAAGTCCATTTTTTTTATTTGAACCATCATTATTTTCTTTTGCTCCCTTGTAGCAGGTAAACCCTAAACAATATTTAGTCACAGCATCGCAGATCATCCATAATTTTATCCCCTATTTGTGGTGGTGCTTGTTTGGTAAGTACTGAATCAGATGATATGATTTTTAGTGCCAACAAGACTTTCATCTATGGATAACTGCTTATTAGGGGTGTAATAATGCCTGAACATATGATTAGCATGGTCCACCAAAGGGATAAAGGCTCCACCACTAGGGTTGTAACCTGGCTCTTTTGGTTTTGGTAAGTTTCTCATGTCAACCATGTGGAAAAATTTCATAACTGACTCAAATCTGACTCATGGAAACATTTTCCCAAACCATGATGTTGCCTGTGATACTTTTGTCGACCAGTACATTTCGATTGTTGGTTTTTTGTTTAAGCCCATATTCAAGAGTACTGCAATAAATGCTTTGATTTCTAAGTTAACTTACTGGCTTCCACCGACATCGGCTGTGAATTGATAACCTAGTTAACGTCAATAAAATATCGGGAATAATTATTTGTATGGGTTGCAAGTAAGTTCAAAAATGCAAATGAGAAAAATAATTCAAAATAATCAATAGGGGGGGGGGGAGGGGGAGTTTCTCGGTGGGCAGTGTTTTGGTCCGGGTAATTCATTATGTAAAGTTGTGGATATACCCAGAATCATTGTTTTCATCGACGTCATCCCATCTGTCACTGTCAGTGTCACTAGGTTCGAAATCGGTGTCTGTAGGTATTAGAAATGGAGTGAGATGTGGGGGGGGGGGTTGGCGAGAGGGACGGCTCCGAGGGCGTGGCCTAGGATTGTCGTCTTCCGAGTCAGATGACAATACAGCCCTATTAGATCCTGTAATACTGGCATTAGGTAATTGGGGTAGGTTCATATGTTGGATCTGAATCTGTGTCATCCACAAACTTCTCGGAACTAGGTACTTTGAATGTTGTTACATTCCGAATTACTCAAATAATCACCTACCATAAGATTATGTATAATGTTCTCACTGATTGGTGATCTAGATTCCCTATTCATGTTGAAAACATAGAAAATAACAAAGTACACACTAAAGCAATTCAATAAACACTAAAGCAATTCAATAACTACAAAACAACATAAACGTAAAGCCACGTGAAGCTGATTTGGCGCACGCAAATAAACAGCTGCAGACGAAAGTAAAACAGTGGTACCAATAAAAAAACCTAAATAATCTTTTTGTTAGTTCTTTTACTATAACAAATCACCAGATTATGCCTATCTGCTTAAATAACAAATATATAGCCATATTACGAAACATCCTTTTAAAACAACGTCAGCGGTGAAAAGGTTAAATTACGTGTTATTTACAATTACTTATTATAATTACATATTATTTATTTACTGTTATTTATTGGTTGGAGATGTCCCATGCTAACAATATTTACATATCAAACTGAGAGTATATGTTCCCACTCTTCAAAGTTTGTAGACAACATTTTAAAGTTTGAATAAAAATTTGAAAAAATATAATAATAATTAGCGATTTGTTTGAAAAAAAAGAAAGAAGGGAAAAAAAACTAGAAACATTTTACTTATGGGAAACATTGAAATTGAATCCTCATATGATTTTCTATAAGTACACAAAATTTCAAATCATTTTAAAACCACTAAACTTAACAAAGTAATTTTAAACTCATTAATAAAAGGTTGAAAACAAGCACAATACGTTCAATGATCATGTTTCTATAATACTATTACAAATGGGAAACAAATATAATATTAATATTTAAAACAAATAGATCACTAAATAACTATAATTTTACATTTAAAAACATTGAAATGTCTACTAGTTAACAAAACGCTACCAAACAGACAAGCAGCACATGAATGACTACTATACTTCACAGTTGGATTATGTTAACTGTTCATCATCTAACATTCTTTAAATTGATATATTAGCTTTTCTAATTAGTGAATTAAGACTTACACTCATTGGTTATAATGTTTAATAGACAAAATGTCCGACTTAAACGTAAAAAGTGTTTTTCACATTTTGTCGACGATAGATCAAAACTTGGGATTATTCGGTGTAGTACCAACACCATCTATAATACAAGGCCTAAGTACTCTGCCATAGTTTTTGTTCCCGATAAATCCTATAGATGCCGTTGCTTCAAGCTTTATTAACATGTTACACTGGTGACAAGTTGGTTATGATATTTTGAGGTTACTTTAGTTTTGTTGTTTGTGTCTTTTGATTATGTAGTGAGGTTTTTGTGCATTATTTAGTGATAATATATAAAAATGCCCAATAAGTGTTGTGTTCCCGGTTGTAAAGGAAATTACATAAATGAACAAAAGGTCTGTGTATTTAACTTTCCAAAAGAAGCTAACCTCTTAAAAAAGTGGATTGCTACTATTTCCTGTACAACATTTACCCCAACAAAATATACAAAGGTTTGTGAGTTACATTTTGTTAAAGAACATATTGTTTGGACAGTTTCAGAACAAGATTTAAAATCAAGACAAATTTTAACAGTAAATTTAAAGTATCCTCGGCTTCATAAGGATGCAGTTATTAGCCTATCTCTTAATTATCCTCACTATTTCCAAAAGAATACTAAATTTCGACAGAGCAGGAGTGACAAAATAAGTTAATTAAACAAAATATTTTGTATTCAGCTCTAAAAGAGAGTAATTAAGAATATTTAAGGTAAACAAAAGAACAAGTTACTGTAATTATGAGGAGTTCCTAAATGTTTTAAAATAGTTTAATTTTCTAGAAGGTTGGGTTAAATTTGTATGTAGGTACAAATATGTATGTTGGGTTAAAATTGAAAATAAAACAAATGTAACAATACAGTAGACTTCCAACAGTCCAGAATGCCCGATGGTCCGGCACCATCATGGATATATAGAATGTACATACATAATGAATTTGTTTTACGTTATTACAGGCGGAAACGTTCTTATAGGTAAATTGTGGTTCAGCAATGCAGTAGGCCTAGTATACTTAGAACTGTTCGGCGAGTTTCGGGTTTACTCAGACGAGTTCAGCAGTCGTTTCAGACTGGTCTGCTTCTCTTTGTCTGTATTTGTAACTGTATGAAGAAAAGGAACGGATCAGCTGGGTTGAAGCGGCAGACGCATTAACAAGTTTATAACTTTTGCTGAAGCACACTCACATTATAACTTTATATTTAATGTAAGAGCAGATATTTTTTGTGAAACTCCATTTTCAATGATTAAATAAAGCAAAAAAAAGCTAGTTTCAAAATTAAATTATTAAAATAATTTTGAAACTTTAGCTTTATTTAATCACATTATAACTGCTCAGAAATCATCGATTTGCATATTGTGAGAAATAACTTTTTTAAAAGAAAAATGATTCTAGAAAACAAAAGGACATTAGAATTTTTTTTAAATGAGACTTGTAAATTTACAAATTATCGTAGGACTTACCTAAACTCCAATATACTATAATTCAATTAAAAGTTCACTGTAGGCCTTCAGTAGTATGTCAATGTATTGCTGTAGTTGTACATACATACCGTATTTAAAATGTAATGTACTATAAAATATAAGTATTGTTTAATACTTTATAGTATTTTTTTTTTTTAAGTTAAAACGTTTATCCATATAATCCTGGTAAACGATACAGTATTTGCTTTCTAACATCATATTGCACCTGTATTCGCTGTATGAATTGTGATTCAGCGATCACGCACAGCACCACCCGATAATCCGGTAATCCAATATAGAAAAAGTCTTGAATGTGCTGGATTATCGGAAATCTACTGTATTTAAATTAGAATACAAACCAGGACCCATTCATTGTAACTTATGCAATTGAAGACCACAGGGGAAGAACTTGATAAGTCCATTTTTTGCCATTTTCTGTTTTTGATATCAATTTGTAGCTTTAATTGCATACTTTCTAAGAGTAACACAATACAGAGCTATACATTGATAAGTCCGGAGATATGTGATTAAAAAAACCCTGTACAGGGGAAGAACTTGACGTCCATTCCAAACAGGGGAAAACATTGATAAGTCCAGGTAATCCTAGTTGGTTGGCAACGGTGGCATGCGAAATTGGCTAACCTGATTTCTGTAGGCTTTCAGTTTGTGTGTTTTGGAGGTTATGTTAGTGCTCTGCTGTTGTTGTGTTACAGTAAAAGTGATTATTTATAACGTTTGATGGTTTATCTGATAATCTGAACAATCATGGAAGATACGGGTGAGTGTTCTAGTAATGAATTATTGCCTTGTGGTAGTGGGAAAAGCTCCAAGAAAAGGAAAAGCTTTGGGAGGTAGCAAGATGTTTCAAAGAAACTAAAGTTACAGTCACATGAAACTGGCGAAGCTTGTAAATGTGCTAAGAATTGTTTCGAAGCAATCTCTGACGATGAAAGAAAATGTATTATAAGAAATATGAACTCTTTTAAAAATAATGACGAAATATACTTATATTTAGCGGGCATGGTTAACTTGGTTCCTGTACAACGAAGAAGGGCTAGAAAACCTGAGGCTGAGGCTGGTTTTCGAGATTGCACGGTTTGTTATTGTGTGAAAATAAATCGGGAAACCGGTGTAGAAAATGTCCAGGTGTGCAAGAATGCTTTTGTGTCACTTCATGGAATAACACGAGGTAAGGTTGATATTCTTGTAAATAAACTGAAAAAATCAAATGAACCTACCAAGGACCTACGGGGTTTGCATAAAAATCGCCCTAACCAAATGGACGAAGGGTTAAAGAAAGCAGTCCATGATCACATAAATTCTTTTACCAGCAGAAACAGTCATTATAGTCTCAAAAAGTCTGAAAAGACCTATTTAGATGACTCATTAAACATTAAAAAAATGTTTGTAAAGGAGAAATATCCCCACTTAATACATCAGTACCTAAATTTTCTTATGAAAGTTATAGATCTATCTTTAATCGTGATTTCAACATTGGATTTGGATATCCCAGGTCGGACACATGTAGCACGTGCGATATGTATGCTGCGGAAAAGAAAACGTTAGGTTTGAAAATAAATGAGGAAAAAGATCCACCAGAAAAACAAAAACTTAGTCACGAACTAAAGGCACTTGAAACTAAACAAGAACTTCACTTGAGAAAACAAGCAACTTTTTACGAGAGAAGCGATTACTATGGATTTCAGCAGGAATTTTCCGTGCCCTAACATCGAAACCAATGACGTATATTACAAAAGACAGTTATTCGTGTACATGTTTAATATTCATGAGCTTTCAAGAGCTAAGGCCTATTTTGACAAACTTACCTCATTCCAAGCCAAGAAATGAACCATAGCAGTTTGATAAAGTATGACGAGATATTGAACTAGGCCTACCTGGAAAACTGTAAATATTTCTTTCGCTGTTCAATTTGATACTTTTTATATTATAAATGTATTTTAGCTCTATTTTGTGTTTTATTTCAATTTAAAATTATCATGTTATTTCACAGTATATGATTTTACTGGGAAATAACATGAGAAGTCCTTAATTACAGGGGAAAAACTTGTTAAGTCCATGTAGATAAATTTTCAAAAAATTATAATAATAACATATGGTACAAATATAAATATAACCAATACGTAAACCAACAACCAATAGAGCAAAATAATTTATAAAATTTGTTTATTAATGGTAAGTCATATTTTAACAAAGCCATAGAGTTTTAAACTTAAAAACCGCTGTCCTGAAAAAAACGAAAAATGTGACTTATCAAGTTCTTCTCCTGTGGTCTTCAATTGTAATAAATGAAAATTTGAAAGTTGAATCGATTGTGTATGGTTTGGAATTTGCTATAAGTTTATCTGAAAATAAATATAAAACTCCATTTATTACAAACAATATAAATGAAATTTACGAGTTATTAAATAAACTAGAAGCATATTCATCAGTGATTCAAATATTAGGACTATTGACAATCATGAGAAAAAATTAAAACCACAAATCATAAATCATAAAGCATGTTTTAGATATTCTTTTAAATATAACTAGTGACAAGGATACTGATTATTAATTTGCGAACAATTGCAGCTGCATACCATTTCAAAAGAAAGATACAGATATTTAGCTAGTACCTTGATTTTAGCCTCATTAATTTTTATAATTAGAACTCACGCTTACAAATTTTTAAGACATTCAGCTTCTCTTATAATAGTTTCACACCATGAAACCATTAAATCAGTTTTAATAAATTTCTTAGTGGTCCAACTTTGGAAGAAAGACAATGTTTTCTCACATATGCAAGACAAGTTTTAAATACATAAAAGAAAATGAAAACCACATGATATTACTAATAGATGAAATATACATTGAACCATATATGGAAATATTGTATGTACAGCTTGTAATAATACTTGTTTTAGCTTCTACTGCTTATGTTTTTATGATAACCAGCATTAACTAATGTTTTAAAGATGTTATACATATATCACCAATGTCTAACATAAATAAAAACAATTACAGTGTACTCCCGATTATCTGCGAAAATGGGTGCCACAGACATTGTGGATAACAACAAACACGGATATCTTTAAGAATGATAAAAATAAAGAAAAAATAATAAAAAAATAGTTTGACATAAAAAGACTCTAATATACTGTACATAAAACACATAATACACAATTCCTATGGTTGGCTTGGCTAGCCTTGCAACTAACAAGATGGATGCCGCTCGCTGTTCTATTTACAAATTTATCTGCCTACACTTACCAAAACATAATTACTCAGATAATTTATTCCAATTTTGTCTTTTTTTATTCAAGAGTATATTTAAATAATTATTTCTATCCACTGTTTATGAACTTCCTATAATTGAATGGGTTATTTTATACGATATAGCCTATCGTATTGAAATGTGATTATAAATTGTGTATATCTTACGTGGTTAGATTTAATATGGCCTAAACTTGATAATCATTATTATGAGAAGTTTATAAATTTGTTTACTTCTAAATTAATTTATTCACTACATATTATTATTATCATTGTGTATTTTAGTTATGAAGTTCTTATCCCAAATGTATATTTAATAGCCTAAATCCAAAGTGTTAATAATACATATTTGTGGTTATGTTTGTTAAGTAAATGAATAGGAATAATGCAAATAAACAAAACATATTAAACAACTATAGCTCATTTGTTGTGTGGTGGCGCTTGAAGGGAGGGCGGTCTGGTTTGGAGTGGGGAGGCCAGCCCGCGGAGGAGAAGTGTCTACCCGTGTACACTGCAATGCCTGCCGTCCTGCCATTCCGCGATTTATCAACATTAACTATACGGTATTTTGAAATGAATAACTATTGACGAAAGCTGTTTGTTCTACAGCTATGTTCCTTTACTGTGACAATTAATTAATTATATGTGTTATTAAAATAATGAACCCTCTTAGGTATTAACTTCTCTCTTAACCATTGTCGTAGTTTTTGTAGTTCATTGGTTCATGGTAATCACCACCCTTCTATGCAGATTTGAAAATTAACAACAGATTTGAAACAAACCCTTTCTCACTGAATGAACAATGATGCCATATTGACCTTTAGATATCAGAGTATGAAGGCCTGCTTTAGAGTTGTTGGACCATGAATGAGGTTTTGTGTGTGACGAATGTACATAGGTTTCGTCAGTCTAAACAATTGTCCTTTTTCCTTTCTGAACTGATTTATTGTTCTCAGAAAAATGATTTTTTTCCCTTACATCAGGTTTTTCGATTAAGACTTTTCTACTGTCACAAGTTAAAAAAAAATTAAACGAACAACAAACTTGTCAAAATCATTTAATCCAGATTAAAATTTTTTCCTCGGACGTCGTTTACGAGGGGTTGAGAAAGGTTGCCGTGTTTCTTTAATTTTCTTTTCTTTAATTATTCATTGAATACTCCTGCGGGACACCCCTGTGGCCTGAGCAACTCTTTCTTGCACCTTTGTCAATAATATTGGACCTACTTGTGCCTCCCTTTTCATAAAGTTATAAATATTGCTTATGAGCTCTCGTGCCTGACTGTGAATAATTTTCTTAACACCAATTTTTGTTCCGTTTTGGTTCAATTCCATATTAATAACAAATACAAAACACTACACAAGGCATTAACAAATCACTATACTACTAACTAAAAAATATCCGATGTTGTATGACACATAATTGATTACATGTTGTTCATAATACATTGTCTAAAAATGCACTGACGACGGCAAAACACTAACTCACTCGCTTCCCCCACCACTAAAAAGTGACGGGAACCTGTTGGCCGATGATGGTCAAGCACCACTATGACCTCTAGTTTTTAAGTATTTTTAAATGGTTAATATTTATTAACCCTTTTGGTGCCACGGTGACGATCTATCGTCACCATTTTTTCGTGCAAGAAGTGCCACGGTGACGATCTATTGTCACCATTTTTCCGTGCGAGAAATGCCACGGTGACGATCCATCGCCACTGCGTATTTCGTAGTTTAATTAATTTATATGCAATCTGCTATATAGTATTTTGGTGTTTTAAAATACTTTGTGGTATATCCAGTGATATTCAGTGGTGGAAAAAATTTTGTTTTGGCTAACTAAACAGATGACAACAATCACAGATGCACAAAATCAGCTGTTGTCATTTTCACTTGCAGGTTAGAAGTGTACTGATATTGTCCTTGTGTGTTAATATTATTTTCTCGCTACAGTCATCAGTTTTTTTGAAGTTTGTTGTTCGTGTTATTTTATTATTTGTTTGTTGAAGGTTATTATTTTAGTTATTACAAGTTTAAAGTAGTATTTTGGATAATATATTGCTTTGAAATGGCGGAAGAAAATCTAAGAGGTATCGAAGTAGACAGATTACTTTTAGGTTATTCAGACGATGACTATTTAGCTTCTGAAGATGATTTGTTACATTTATTTGGGGATGACAGTGATCTAGACCCGTTATATCAACCAGAAAGTGATAGTGACAATCAGTTTAGTGATAGTGATATTGATTTAACTTAGATCAACCTAGTACATCAGGTAAACAAAATAGGCCTCGGTTAGGTTGGGATAGGTTAGTTCTGAGATAAAAAGTTTTTTGTTTGAGTTTGGTTTTCAACCAAATAATTTAAAAATTTGGTCACTTATAGAAAACAGTATATAGATAGAAAATAGCACACTTCCAACAGATAAAATATTTTTGGTTTGTGAGGTAAAAAAAAATGTAAATTTTTTTTTTCTAAATTATCTAAAGTTTGGTTTTTAATAAATAATTTTTTTTTACATATAGAATCCAACTTATTTACAAATATAATTGTAGCCTAGGTAACACTAAACATTTTGACACTAAATTTGTTAAGATATCTTGTATACAATCTGTGTCGTTTATAACAAAGTTCTCCAAAAAACCATTTATACCTGTGGCATTTTTGGGTGAGTCTGTGCATTTTAGATGTGTTACCGAATTTTCCAGTTATGAAAATTTTCTTGTGGCACTCAAAGGGTTAAACAAATCATATTACATGTTTTTAAAGGACTTGACGAGTGCAAATTTCTGAACTTATTATGGAATGTTGGTTATTGTTTTAAGATATTTAAATTTTTTTAAATATTTTATTTTGTAATGTCCTATTCTAAAGTAAATACCTAGTTCAACATATGAGTCTTGATAAAATTTTAAAAACCCATATTTCGAGCACAGTTTCAAGATTTTCATTGAATCTAAAATTAAAATAATAAATTTAGATTTTCTTTGATGTATCTTATATAAAATCTTGAGCACAACAAATAATGTCCCTTGAAAAAAGTGCTTTTATGTCCAATTTAGCTAATAATCAGACTTTTATAATTCAAGTTATAAATCAAAACAGTATTTGCATATTTAAGATTTATTCAAGGCTATCAAATCTACTTGGTCAGCAGATATTTGAAACTAGATGTCGACAACTGTATTACCTATTTTAGTGCAATGAATCTTAGAAGGAATCAAATTATTCAAAACATCTCAATAGGATGTACAAGTAACATAAAACAAATCTTATGTCCGGTTTTGACTGTGTCATGGTTCTCAAAATGCCTAAGTAATCAATTATGCATTAATCTAGAGCATTAACAAACAATATTGTTTTAAAAATTACATCAAAAACAAGACAGAAACAGTCAAAACCTTCTTCTTGTTCTTAATAACATCAATGTTCCTCGTTAAAATTATAATTTGGTCATATTAAGTTTTGTAATTATCCAGGTTCACAAAATTTATTAGTTTAATATATCTTAAGAGCCACAGTTACATTTAACCTTTATAGTTTTAAAAAGGGTGTCTTTTTGTTTTTTATATATCTAAATAAAATTTAATTTTCAAGAAAAGTATGAAGAACACTCTTTTGTACAGTATGAAATCATGCACCAAAAGTCAATGTCGGCAGTTTTTAGAAAGTTAAAATTAACTTGATATGGTTTGTCATTATTATTAAAAGCCTATAAATAAAAGACTAAACAAAATTTATGATAAAGAATTTTTTTTTCAGTGTATAACTTTTTATAAAATCAAATATTATTTGATTAAAATGTACAATAATGTACAAAAAAATAAAACATGATTTATCATTCTTGATTATGCAGCAGGAATATTTTCCATATATTAAAAAATACAAAAAAAGAAATAAAATAAAAAATAAAAAATTTGAATAACCATATTAATCACACTTGCACTTTTAGTCCTTATCAGATTAAAATTGTTACCTATTTTTTTTTCCTGCCACGTGCAAAGCCAGGTATAGGCAACTGACAAAAACCTTCTTCAGTTTTGGGCAAATTAAAAGATGCTTCTTGTTTATTTGATGGTTTTTCATTCCTATCATCACTTTTAATGTCCATTTCCTTATTTGACATTGCACTACTATTCATCTTTTCATAGTTGTCGTTTACTTGATTCTCCGCTTTTGAACTCGACGGTAGAGTATAATTATGATAGCCAGGAGCCAATTCTAGTCCATTATCAGATGATCTGGTGACTTTGCCTCTTCCACGACCTACAATTTCCGATAGTAATTTTTCAGCTTGTATTAGTTTAGTGAATTCTAGATCTGTTTGAGGACCCCTAACGACTATCGGAACTGTAGGTTTCTGTAAATAACAAAAATATTTAGATAATTAAAACACCAATTACAATAACAAATCAACATAGTTTAACAGTATGTAATTGGTAAAGAAATTCAAAATACAGGGTGAGCTAATATTCTCTAGTCATATTTTTCATAAACTGTTTACAAAATCAAGTCAAATCATTATTGTACAAAGATAAACTGTTAAAAATTATAGGTCATCCGTAACAATTTAATTTTTGTACATTTTATACCGTGGGAGAACATATGGTACTCTGTTGCGAGATTTTTGTTAATACACAAGGCATTGCTGTCATTTTCAAACATTTGAACAGAGCATATGCATTGTGGTATGTGTTTATAAATGTTTCACTCTCGAATGGCCATGCATATAATCCTGGGAAGCCATATTTATTCATCTTATAAACATAACTTCAAAAAATTAATCAAAAATATATCCTTCAATCAAAACCTAAATAGTTATATACCATTTTTTTAGAGAAAAACACATAGAATGCATTTGTAAAATAATAACATTTTTAGAGTCAAATATTTCAGAATCTGTATGTCAAAAATCAACACATTCTGTACATGTTACCTAAAAGTGTAATCATTTGATTACTAATTTTATATATGCTCAAAGTTATTTTTAATTTTTTAATTTTATGAATGTTATTGTTATGACCATAAATTTATTAACAAAAATCATGCTTGGATTCTCTATTTTTTATATTTATCCAAACATGACTATATTACTTTCTTACTTTATAAATCAGAAAGGGCGCCACCAAGTTTCTTGAGTCTTGGACTCATTTAATTTAATTATATCTTAGGGTATGGGTTCTTACGAAAAGTGTACTCAAGGAGAAATTATGAAAACGGAGCCAGTTGCTGAAATACATACACAGATAGTTTTATTATATGCTGAAAGTACATACACAATAAATTTTAAATCATTATTAGGTTCACAATAAAATATAGTTCAATTGTTATTTTTCTATCTCAAATAGTCTTTAAATAATTACATACTAAAATGTATTTTTATATAAATGCAACTATACCAATGTTGCTATCTACACGGATTTTAACACCTTTGGACTACTTGTCCCACTGTTCTTCAGAGACTTCTTTTTAATTATTATCTTCCCATACTTTTAATTACAAGCCCCACTACAGACAAACTCACATTTTATACTCTAAAGGATTCACCTCCCATATTGGATTCATCTCCCATAACAATAATGCTACACTTAAGCAGTTGTACTGGTGTCAATTTCCATCTCAGAATTATCGTTAAAAGATCATTTTAAAGATAACAAAAACGCGGACGTTTCTCTTTTTTTTTAAATTGGGATATAATCATTAGTGGTTGAACAAATGGAGGGGACATTTGTAAATCGATTTTATATTTTACTATTTTTTTTTGTGAATAAATGAAAATATTAAAAAATTTAAAAAAAGGAAAACACTCAGTGATTTATTGTCTATTACAATAAATAATGCCGAAGTGTCGAACTTATAAAGTAGGACAGATACAACGGATTAAATGAAAAAAATATACCCTTGTGTACAAGGCTGCCCTCGCGTGTTTTGAAAGAGAACTACTCAGATGCAGAGAAATATAGTTATTAGCACTGATGAGTGTTTTTTTTTTTTTTTTTATGTTTAATATTATTACTAAAACTAACAACACGTTAATTCTTAAAATATTTTGTAGTATTTTACATAATGCCAAATATAACCATTAATGTAAACTATTTCTGCTAAACATTTGTAATTCATTTATTTCTTTACATTATTACTCACGTTAATCAAAATTACTAGCCAATTCGACATTGCAAATATTAAACTATTTCATTGTGTGATGAATAATATTCATTACATATACATTTGTTTAGCTACTGCGATTTCCTTTACGGCAATGAATACAGAACACGTTTGGACTTTTGTATTCATTGCTTGTGAAACTCCTACATCAGAGACTATGAAATGTCAACTGATCCTACCTACTATTATAGATGAATGTGTCACCATTTTCTGTGGGTTTGCAAGGTTTTGTGAATAGGTGGACAAGTTCGTTTTTAAAAACAGTTAGTTGTATTTTTTAAAGATTCTAAGTAAAAGGAAATATTGATGTAAATTATTTTTATTTTAATGAGAAAAAATAGTTTATTCTTTGATGCGTTTTTAGTTCTTTCTATATGCAAATGTCTGTCTTATATTATAAATATCTCTATACCATTTTTTATTTTTAATAACTAAAATGTAAATTTATTCGTAATACAGTGTTGATCTTTTTTTAAATCTATAACATAAAATGTTGCTAAGTTTATTATCTGCCGAGGTCCTTTTCAGATTATTACACAACAAAACTTAAAACGCCCGCCATGTCACGTAACTACAGAACTTTTTCGCGCAGATTGACTGCTATATCTTCCTGTGTTGCAGTTGGGTTGGGATAGGCGGGAGAAGGTTTAGTCTAATCAAGTCTAGCGAGGAAGTTGTAATGGTGCCATATTGCAGAAATTGTATTGTGATAAGAGGGATAGCACCAACAAGATTCCGTACTAGCAGTCATTTAGTGTTTATTATGTGTATAAACTAAGTATTGTATTTTTCAATAATTATAATTACATTTTCTTTATTGTTGCTTGTTTCGAAAACAATGGGGAGTAAGACTCATAATACAAAAAAAAAGTCATGGGACTTCGAATCTTCAAGAGTAGAAGGTTTTAAAATCTTTGGTTTGATGACCCGAAATGTTAAAAAGAAAAAAAAATCGGTCAGCAGTTCCACTACTTCCGACAATAATGTGTGTATTGACAATGCTGTGGAGAGTAATTATAAAACTAAAAGTAATTTTTCTATTGATAATGGTATGGCAGCAACTCCTGACGGCCTGATTGATGACGTTAGCATAGTGGAAGTTAAATGTTCATTTTTCAGGCAGAGATTTGACTCCAGAAGAAATAATGTCATAAGAAAGGAATTGTTTTAGTTTGTGGTAGCAAATGAGTGACACCTCTTTAATTATTAAAAAGAAACATAACTACTACAGTACTATCAAGTTCAAGGGTAACTCCATATTGCACAAAGAAACTATTGCCAGTTTGAATTGTGGATAAAGCACGGAATGAAGATAGAGAAAATTTTAAAAAATAACGACTATTAAAAAACATAAATGGTCGAAAAGTTATAAAAATTCTACACAACCTGTTTATTGCCTGAAATTATTGACCCCAGACGCTGGAGAAGCATCCCCATCAGAAAACCAGATTATATTGAAAAAGAACAGGAGAGAATTAAAAATAAGAGACAAATAAAATATTTTGTATATAATTTACGAAGCCCACTTGGGCGTAGCACCAATGATTTAATTTGGTTTTTAAGAAACTGGTATTATTCCAATTCCAAATATTTTAGTAAATTATTTCCAGTTATAAATTATGTATTCAAAATCACTGTAATAAAAAAAAGTTTAGACCCAAAAAGATTGAAATTTGAGAAGCTATTTTGGTTTTTAGGGCTAGGTATTATTAGATACAAATATACATAGAGTATGTTTATCAATTTAAGACCAACATCGTAAAATTCATATTGCAAATCAGTTTTAACGAAATCGGTTGAAAAAACTAAAAAAATATTTGTTATCCTTTTTTTTGGTGTGTTTAATATTCCAAGATTTTGATCACAGAAGTTAAAAATTGCAATAAAATATTATTGGTAAATTTAAATCAGCTTAACAAAAACATATAGAAAATAATATGATTAAAATTAGTTATGAAACAAAAATGTTGGAATTGTTGGTCGTCTTGTTTGAGGGTCAGTATAAGTCCTAAATAAAAGAGGTTAGTAAATTAGAAATGAGGATATTAAAAATAAGTTTGATTAAAAATCGGTTGAGTAAAAATATAGTTATGTTTCTCCGCTATATTACTTTTGGAGGTCTGGTATACGTTATACCTAGAATCCGATAAAAAATATATATGTTTTTGTTTTGTAAAATATATGTAAAAGTCCCACAAAATTTGATATTAAATTGGTAATAAGCAAATAAAACTTACGCATAGTAGAGTGATTTAGATTCATCTAGCCAAATGGGTAACGAAACGCGATAAGCCGAGAACAGCTTATTTGATAATATTTACAAAATTAACAAACAAATTATCATAAAATATCGGTCATATCTAAAAATTACTATTCATAGTTTTGAAAAATACGAAAATGAACTCTGATGATATTAGGAACTCGTTGCTATACAGCTACTACTTTTTACATGTACATAGTATATAGAGTGTTATGTGATGGGTCAAAAAATCGAGGTCTAGTTTTGTTTTCAAATCCCTTTTGAGGTCCCCTGAGTCCAAAAAGGTGGCTTTTAGAATATTGTCTATAGAATAAGTTCTACAGATCAAACGCCGAATTTCATCAAACTTGCTATGTTGCCATATTTTGTCATTATCTCAGAATTTTTATTATTTTTTTTATTTTGTTGATAACTCAAACTTAAAGGATAGCTGCCATAAGAAAAACACAAAATTAAGATTTTCTCATAATCGGATCAAAGATTTTATTCTAAAAAATTTGCGAAAGTGTAGCCTCTAAAAGACCAAACAAAACATATCGGTTGTCATCTCTCCAAAAATAGAGTTTCGTGAGTTATCAAAAAATAAATAATCAGTCATGGATCTACAGATTTTATTGGAATGTGAAGATGAATAATCCGAATCCGTGTAGTAAATAGCAAGTAAAAAAAGTAGTACATTTCAGTATAATTGACAAAAACAAAATTAACCTTGGCCACCGTCATTAAAACCTCGATGCTTACCAAATATGTTTTTTAAAAATTTTTTTTTTTATGGTACAAGCAAAACAAGATTTGACCCTTACTGAAATATATAACTATTTTTTCATAGCTATTGTTCTTGGTTCTTATTCATTTTTTTCATTGATGAAAAGCTAACCTAACTGTAATTTTTGTAGAGGATTTGTTTTTGTTGGTTTTTATTTGGTTTTACGGACGGCCGAAGATGTAGTTTGTCTAATGAATTTTATACCATATTATGTATTATTATTATGTCAATAACAATATTTGCACCTTATTATTCACTCGTTCATAAATTTAATAATTAGCAGTACTGTAAAATGTATGTATCATTATTGAAATATTTCTCTCTCATAAGCTCAATTTATTTAGATGCATATCTAGCCTTTGCCATTGTCACAAATAAAATACATTATAATTAATTAAAAGTATTAACAATTTAAAAAATTGAACACCAACGCTTCAAAATGGGCTATAAATTTTTTTTTTTTCAATGTGTTAAATATAGTTCAACGTTTTTCATAAGGTCGAAGAAGAACGAAATAGTTATTAAAAAAGTATAATATTCATAGTATGTTAATCAATTTTAGATATTCGGATGTATAGGTTACTTGAAGTCAACAAAGTCTACAACGCAAAGAAGCTCCAAGCCCAGAGCAGTGGTCTAGTGTAGATAGGATAGTGTGACAACTAAGGAAATGTGAGTTGAAGGTGAAAACATGGAATACATAGTGAATTGAAACCATAAACAAATAGCACTTTCAAGAAAGGATGTCAACTTATAAGAGCGGCAGAGATGGTTGATTTACATCAAGTAGTAGTAGTCTAGCCAAATGTCTACTTAAAGTTTTCCCACCCTTGGAAATGAAATGAGGACTATTTTGTGCCATGCCTGTTGTGCATAGGTGCTAGTAATTCACAAATCTCCCGTGCCCTGATGTTGTGTTGATGTCAATTCGGTTATTTCATTTGAATCCCTCAGAGCCTTAACAAACAACTATTGATTCTTTACCACCAACTCCCAATTTCAACTAACTTCTCACATCCCAGATTATCTGTCTCTGACAAACTAAAAAAGTCTCATATCTCTGACTCCCAAACTTCAACTAACTTCTAACTAAAAATTCTTTTGAAAGTCCCTTCTCTCTGTTCCTCTCCTCACAACAGAAAATAAACACACAAACACTGTTGCCATATTTCAATTTACATAGCACATAATGTAACTTAAAAGGAAAACAGAAACACTGTTGTCACATTTCAATTTATATAGCATATAATATGTCTTATCTAACTTACATCTACACATTTAACAAATTTTCCTCATAGTTTATTATTAAAAAAATATGATTAAAAAATATTTAATTTGTATTTATTTGTTTGGTTCTGTAAACACCCCACCATCACACATCCAGTCAGACTATATACATAACCAGAAGTAACCACTCCTCTGATCTCATTATTAATCTTCTGATATATGTACATATAATCTAACCAAACTTTAATCTATCGAAAAATGTGAAGCATTACAGAACTCCTCAAGATCTGACATCTGATTTTGTAGAAATCACTCGACAGATCTTACGATGACTTTATACATTTTTCTTTCATCTTAACCTATAGTTGTTGAGTGTTATTTCCTTTTTATGTTTTATTTACAACCAACAATCAGATTAAAGTTCTACACTATTAAACTTCCAAGTTTCACTTGCATATCTTTATCACACATCGAACATTTATTATCTTATACAATAATCATATACATTTATTATTAGTTATATAATAAAAACAACAAAACAAAACGACCAACAAAAACTAAATATTTCAGTTTAAAAGTATTCTCTACTTCCCATAAGAATAAAGATTATTCTTAAATTTAAACCGTGAGCAGTCACCATGTTAGATAGTATCTAATAAAATCAGTCACTCTGAAGAATTAAAAAAAAATTTTTTTGGCAGAAATGCTGTAAACTTTGTCAATGCCTTAAAGAGTACTTAAGATATGTTTTTCAGATATTTGGACGATGAGTTATCGGCAGGCATCTGGGTTGAGGGAGGGGGTAGCGCTCCATGTTGACTTTGTTAGTTGTCATCTAGCAAAGTGACTAACAGTATATCTGCTAATGTTAGGTGATATCTAACATCGTGACCTTTCCCGTTTGTCTTTTTTACAGTTTACATGATTTGTTTGGTATTATTTTATATTTGTTGTTATTGTTTATGCTTTTCTTACTTGTGAAGTGATATTTGTCAGTACTTTAGTTGTTAAATTTTGAAACAATTTAGTTTTTGTGTGATTTTCAAAAACCGATATTTTGTGGTTCAATTTAAAAATTTTTTGAAACAATCATATATTTAGTTTTTGTGTAAATTTCAAACATTATAATAGCAGGGAAGCCTGATGATAACATTATTACGAGTTGGATAGACGAAGAAGAAATAAATTTTGAACTCTCTCAAAACATAACTGATTGTGAAAGGGATGCTCCCTCTAAACATTACACTTATAACTCTGACACGAAGCAATCGCATGAGAGTGATATTGAATCTAATTATGAAACACTTGGCTTTCAGTCGGTTTTAGCAACAACACATGCACTTGCAAGTACACCGATGACACATGAAAGAGCTATAGAACAGGCACCTGGTCTCCAATATGTTGCAAAGGACGGTTTTACTAAATGGGCAGTACACAAACCAATTGCTCAACCTACTTAAACTCCTAAACAAAATATTATTACAAAAATATCAGGAGTAAAGGGGCCCACTAAAAATTGTATAGTGGAAATATTGTAGACTGTTGGAAATTATTTTTCCCAGACCAAACAATAAATGATATTACGAGTTTCACTAAAGACCAGCTCGACGAAATAAGAGTTCCTTATGCTCGTGGAAGCAAGACTGTCCATCAACCAGTTTTGAAGAAATTTTAGCTGTTTTTGGAGTTTTATACATGCTAGGAGTAAAAAAGCCCAACCATATGAACAAAAGTGAAATGTGGCAGATTGATGGGATGGCTCCTGAATTATTTAGAGCAGTCATGACTGAAAAACGATTTCATCAACTGGTTAGGGCTATTAGGTTTGATGACAAATACAGTCGAAATGATCGAAAAAACTGGACAACTTGGCACCTATAAGAGGTGTTTTTGATGATTTCGTAAAATATTGCATTTCCAGCTACACACCTGGAGAACCTATTATGATTGATGAGATGTCGGAAGCCTTTAGGGGAAGGTGTAAGTTCCGCCAATATATTAGTAATAAACCATACAAATATGGCATTAAAATATATGCTATGGTTGATGCCTGGACATTTTTTACTTTCAATATGGAAATTTATGCTGGAAAACAACCTACAGGTCCCTATTATTTAGATAATTCTGCTGCCAGTGTGGTAAAGAGATAGAGATCCATTCTATCTAGAACAGTGGTAGGAATTTTACTATGGACAATTATTATACTACTTTTGTTCCTTTTGCCAATGACTTGTATGTAAATCATAGAATTGTTGGAACTAAAAAAAAAAAAAACCTCAACAGTCAGAACGTTTCAAGTATGTGAAGGACAGACCAGTTGGAAGTAGTATGTATGGCTATGGTACAGATCCAAATCGTACCCTTTTAGTTTCGTACGTAGCAAGAAGAACGAGAACATACTTCTCTTATCTACTTTTCATAATGAAGCCACCATCGATCCTGAGAGTGGTGACGACAACAACCCAGAGGTTGTTACCTTTTAAAACATGACCAGAGGTAGGGTGGACGTTGTTCATAGGAAGAAAAAGGACTATAGCATCAAAAGAATCAGCAACAGTTTCAGCAACCACCTTTGGCGGTTTTCAATGGTCTCCTAATTTTATCAACTATTAATGCTCATTTAATACTCTAACACAGGAGAAGCGATTCCACGGAGAACACTCATCACTCACTCGCCAGAGAAATCATAACACCTTATCTACTGAAGCGTGTCACAATTGAGGTCCTTCCATTGGCGCTCAAGATCACCATCCGGAGCATTGTAGGTCAGGAACTACCCACCCAACAACAGGTTTACACCTTATAAGTGTAACAAGTGCACAAGATCTATATGTAAGGAACATACAGGCTCAACGAGGCTTTTGTGCTGCTTTGGTCACTGTCAAGAGAGATAAGAGATTGAATTAGTATAAAACTACATGAAATGAGCTGTTTGTTATTTTATATTCCTTTTGTCTTTTGTATTTGTTAGTTTACTTATGGTTATATGGTAGTAAAAAAGATGCACATTTTTCTGTAAAAAGATTGTTTTAATTGAAAGAAAGGTTCTAAGTTTATTTCAAAATGGTGTGTTTGTGTATACATAAATTTCTGAATAAAAAAGGTCATATGTTCGATGGTGTCTATATACTTGACCAACCATGTAATTGAAATGAAGGAGACGGATCCCGAGATAAAAAAAAAAATTAAATTTTTTAATTTTAAAATTTCAAAGCTGTTATTTTAATTTATTTTATTAAGTTGAATATAGTATATTTTTGTTCATGTGAATTGAATATTTATTTCACAAAAACAACTCAAGTCAATAACTTCTTTGTCTGGAACTCATTGATCATGGTTTATTTAATTGGTTCATTGATTAATATTTGTTGATCATAGCTAACCCTTGAGTATCTAATCTATATGGTTCTCATCTCAGCTCAAAATGTGGCACTAGCAACCTCAGCAACTGTCAAAGTCACAGAGAGTTGTTGTTTATAATTTGCAGCTGCAAAATTTGACTGTAGCCTATGACTACTACATTGTTTATGTTATTCAGCTTGCAAGCTGGACTTCTATTTCATGATCTACCAAACCTTCCAAACCAAGACTTTTACAGTAGCCAACAAATTGATATTCCTCAGCAACTAATACTTTCTGATTTCGTTTCCTTCTCCCTGCTTAGGAAACTAATCTGTACATTTTTATAACATACCAATACTGCCCTCAAATTATACTATTTTATATACAAATTTCTAATATTTCAAACCTCAATTAATATTCATTTTACATCTTCTTACACGCTATTTTTAAGTATTTACAAACTTTTATTTTTTAACAAAATATATTCAATTATTATTTTTATTATAAAATTAATCTTTTATGTAAATTATTATAGGTACCTCCACTTTTATTTTATTAAACTTATTTATTTATTCCTATTACCGCCACTTTTCTTCCAATATACTTATTTATTGATTTTCTGCCATTATTTTTTACTTTATTTTCAAAATTCTTTTATATAAAAAAAATATCTGTTCTCCCACTTACTTTACTCAATTTCACAGTTTATTGCTAGGTAAATTTATTTATTTATCTCACCAAACTTCACCAAATTTTTTACAATTATAATTATTTCAAATGCAAAATAAACCTACCTCCTTTTGAAAAAAACTATCTGTGACTTCAAACTAACCTTACTCAACACATTAAACTACAGTATCTCATCTTAAAATTAACTTTTTATGTCTTTCATAAAACTTATAACTTCGACATATTAACTTCAAACTTTATCTTAAAACTATTAGTTGTAAAAACTATTATTAATATTCGCAGAACACTTGGTTCAGGGTGTCTACTAGTTTCCAAATATAAAAAATCAGGGATGTTTCGGGTGAAAAATAAAAAAATCGGTGACCTTTTAGCGGCGAACTTTACAATAAAACCTGAGTTGTATTGCTCGAGTTTAATTTTCTGCAGGTTGGATTGATTACATAAAATTTTAAGATAGGCTACTACATATAACATTTAGTATCCGTTCTTTCTAACTTAGATAGGCCCTAACTGCATGCAACATGCTGTAAAACCATAGCTATGTAGAACAACAATAGGCTTATTAATCAGTCATAAAAAAATATTCATTTTAAAACATACCTTTTGCAAAAATTAGTTTATATACAAAGCCTTCATTCTGTAAAACTTCTAAAATTACATATATGTCAAGATTCAAATTTGCTTCCTTTATAACAGTCAACACACTTTCTAATAAATTTTCCGCACCAGACTTTTCCAGAAAAGATGATGTTAAATAACTGGTAGGAACACAGTTTTTCTCATTGTCCCAGAAGTTTGCCATAACATCTAACTTTGCTGCTTTTGGCTTATATCATTTAAACATTCATCAATACTCAAAGCAAATACTGGGCTTTTTCTGACATGAGATTAGGTTGTTACAAAAATAAAGCCCAAGGCCATAGGTAACAGAGTAGGCTATCTTACCCTTTTGCATTTTTATTTTCGAAGCTATGCTGCTATCAGGAAACATTTGGGGAAACAGGTTAACAGCTTTTTTACCAGAATGGGTTAATATATGTGTTGAACAGAGTAAGCTGCCCACAACACTTCTGCCTTTGTTACACTATCACTTAATAGGAAACTTGAAATTGCCTTTTGAGGTTCTACACTAGGAGTACTACATGGTTGCTCAAGATTGTGCTGTGATGATGTACAGTACTAAGCCTATAAAAACGCTACTAATACTACTACTAGGTTACAACTAGGTTCATCGTCTAGCATTAAGCTACTAGGCTTACTACTGGATGCAATAACACTCACATTTTCCTGCAGTGTTGCAGGCTATGTCGGTGCTTTAAAAGAATGAAGTGTTAGTTGCTTGCCACTTTTCATGTCATGTGCAAACTGTTTGTGTTTTTTTTATCAGGCATTTGACATCGTTTACACCTGAGTGAGATATGTCAATAATCTTTTTACATAACGAGCAAAATGCGGAACTGATATTTTTCCCTTGCCTAAACTATAACCTCCAAACATCTTCATCCAATCACGCTTCCTGAAACCGGCACTTTCTTGGTATTTTAATAAGTTATCTTTCGTAAGTAGGCCTACAACTATACACAACATAACACTCACTAACTAAACTACATAAATATATACTGGTATTACAAAAACTAAAAACAAACACAACACAAATTAATTAAAACCCGAAACTGATAGGGTTACAAGTTACAACTTTCCTTTGTTAAATTTCATTGAACAGAGCACAGGGAGCACGGTTGTGTTCATTGAGTTGTGGTTGTGCACTATCGACTGAAAACTAACGACTTATTCGATAGTCATCACCTATTGTTTCAGACAACTAATTGAAAAAATATTCTACTGCAATGATATACTTAATTTGAATGACATTATACTGCAGCCACAATACGATATTAACAGTACGTACAGTTTTACAATGGCTCGATACTTTTACTTTGTATGTCGTATAGTAATACCTGCCCGCTACTAGCCTGTTCGGTTCTTCCCTACAACCTCCATAATCCCCGCTTACCGAACACTGTTCTTGTTAATATTCATGTTTGTACAAAAAAAGACTAAATAAAATCATAAAACCAGTTATATTCCTTTTCATATGTGCACAAAATTATCTTAAATTTTAAAAGGCAAGATATGTCATCTTATAAAACTAAACACCTTATTTTTGGAAAAATATTTTATCACCTTGAAGGGGAATACGATCGGAAATCGGAACAAGGACATAATATTTGTAGTCTAATGGTCCAATAGCAGAAAATTGTTTTTCCTTCCTTCCATATTCAAAAATACAGTAATAACAATAACTAAAATAAATGATGACTAAAATAATAACTACAATATTTGGTTTTGGAATGGACGAATGGTATACTGTGTTTAAATCAGTATCTAAACAATATTATTGTACGCATATCTCCGGACAACTGTCCACGAACGGTCAGACAGATTCGCTATAATTGTCTTACCGTGCATCGCAGAGCCTCAGCCAATAGACCTACTACACTACAACCCTACTAAAGTGACACTCACGCTGCTTGCACACTCTGGACGAGTATTTTGTCGAGTCACTCTGGCGAGTTCGTCTTCTCTCCCTAAACTCGGCGAGAGTGTAAATGCGGCATACGTTCTGTTTATTTCTCTTCCACTCAGTTCGTTATCAGCTGATTACTTTTTATTTTATTTGTAGACCTTTTAAAATTTTAAAATGTATTTCCGTGATCTTTCAACCATTTAGAGCAAAATACACAACTTTTCCGTGACCAGTAGACTCTCTGTTGTTTCTGCCGTAGCATCATCGTTAATCATTATTCATCATAAAATTCTCCTATCATCATTTCGCATAATACCTCAATTCGTCGTAAAAATTACTTTATTATCAAAAAATTCACCAGTCCAACTTCTTAGTACAACTAATTACTTCATTTTTATAAAAAAACCTTACAAAACCCTTTTTTAACTTTGATATTATAACCTTCTTCATCATTATAAATTCATCAATATTAACTAACCTTTACCACTTATTTTTCCTCATTTCTTCATTTAACAAATTAATTTTGATTTTATACATTATTATATTTCTTGCAAAAAACTCAAATCTCTTTCCACACAAAATTTTTTAAATACAATATACTTCTTAAAACTCATTATTTTTCTTTAACCAAAAAATTATCTTTAATTACATTTTACTTGTCAAAAACTTCTTGTACTAACTTAGGAAAAAAAAACTTTAACCACATCTTACTTGTCAAAAACTCACTATAATATTATAAACAATAAAATCTTCTTCATTTATTATATATAAAAATCTTAATAATGGTTGAACCTAGCAATTAACATATTTTACTTAAAACATCAACTGACAACTACAACTTTTATATTTACTTTTAAAAAAACAATTTTCATACAAATTACTTTTAGTTCATATATTTTTTTAACACACCTATCTTCTAGGTTAAATTAACAAAAAAAAAAAAAAAAAAAAAAAAAAAAAAAAAAAAAAAAAAAAAAATCTCACCAATTTGCTTCAAAATATTTATGTACAAAAACAGTTTATAACTCAATCATTAAATTTTTTAAATAAATAATAAAATTTTAGCTTTTTTAAAGCCTATATTTTTTTTTATTTTTTGTCGATTTATCCCCTACTGAACCTCTTTCTCCCACTTTGACACTTCTCGTCAACCAAATTTTATTATTTGTGCCCTTCTGGTCACCTGATAGACTCTCTCATTGGATAAAATAGCGAAGCCTTCTGACATACAACAGTTATACGATAGCCCTTCTTGATTCAGACTACGTCCAGTACATTCCATCAAATGTTGTCCAATGTTGTCCATTATGCTTCGTATATACAAACATTGTCGACTACCGACACCCAACCATCCTCATCTTACGAAGACACCCTTTTGGCTCGGTATTACTTATTATAAAACTTAATTTATTAAAAAATATCTTGTAGCCTATTCTCTAAATACAAAATTTTTTAACAATTTAATTTTTTATCTATTTTTAATTCATTATTCATTACAATTTTTTTATTTACTTATAAGAATCTTTGATACTAAATTTCTTAACTATTACTTTTTACAAAAACATCGACTTTCGAATTAAAATATCTGTGCCGATTTTTTTACCCAATTTTTTCTTTGAATTTATACTTCCGCCTACTATATTTATAGTAGTTGTAACACGAACTTTCTTCCTTTCTTTTCTTCCTAACAAACTTCCGATTACAGTATCCTCAAAGTAGAAATGTGTCTGGGATGGAGAAGAAAAGAGGGGCCCCCACACTTTGTTTGTTGCATTTGTTTTCAGCGGTACAACTCCAATAAAAAAATATAGACCTCAGGTGCTGCTTCTGTGTAAATGCGAATCCTACTTTAGTTTCCTTTATTAGTGCGAATAAGAATTAAAATGTTTACAAAAATGCACAAAAGTGCATATTAAATAGATAGACACATTTTTGTTAATGAACAGAACGTGAAACAATTAGTTGTTTTATTTATATATATGTTAATCTTTTGTAAATCACAATTTAAAATTTTTAATAGTAAAACATTTACTAAATAAACAAAAATATGTAATATTTGTTATTTAAAAACGATCTCATTCATTCAAGGTCTAAGCTTGACTATTCAATTTACAGAGAGTTCAGAAAATATCGTGCCAAACTTTGTATTGGTTACATGGGTCAAAATAAGGAATTATGTTCCTGTAAACATATGTCTGGGAAACACTTCTTTTCCATCTTTCGCCCACTTTGTGTTTTTTGAAAAATAATTATAAGTTTTAAAATTTTTAAGATTTTGAGTCGAAATTGGTAAGCTATACATAATTTGTATGTTTTTTTTTTTTTACCAGTATACCAAAAACTAAAACTTTATCATAAATTTTTAAAATGTCTGTAATTAAAAATGTTTAATGTTAAATTTCATGAAATTCGTTCATGTTGAGAAAAATGTACAAAAGACAAAAAATACTTCTTTTAACGCCAAATTAGATTTATTATTTTTTTACTAGGTCAATGGATAACCTGAGTTATAGACAAAAACTCAAAACATAATTATTTATAATTATCTACAACATCCAAATATAGCCTAAACAAAAATAATATTGAATTATGTTATTACGTTATAATATTAATTATTTATGTAAAACCAAATCTTTTTTAATTTAAAAAAGGCTAATGGACAATTTAATTTATGTTAAATAAGTTAAAAATTAGTAACATAATATGGTTTTTGATCAATCGTTCAAACCGTTCCCATCATCTAAATTATTTTGTAAAAAACAAAATGGCGAATATTAAGGTGCTGGAGATAGGTTACAATTTCAAAAATATTTTTTATTCACTGAAAATACTATTGACTGTTTTTATAACTACCGGTAGTAAATGTATTAAAATATTATTATATACAGGTTAAAAAATAAATGATAGTTTATTCCAACTTATCATCCTGTTTACTTTTCCCACAAAAATATAATAGCCTAAATATTAAGAGCCATTCTTAAATATTCAAGTACCCTAACCAGTACCACCAGTACGCATTCGAATACTTCTAGAATGTGCGTAATCAAATTGTAAAAAAAAAAAATCTATCAACATAATAATATCTACAACTTTTTTGCAGGAAGTTATCTAGCTCAAAAATTTTAATTTTTCTCATTTTAAATATATTTGTCATATTTCACGCCCCTTACACCCAACACACTCCTAGTTTGAGGCTACTGTATACACCGGTTGTTTCCTATACAAATACTCTACTGATAATTTATTTGTCACATTGTCTCACTTCTTTACTAACTCTAATACATTAAAAAAACCTTCTACCTTTGTGTAAATTACTTCTTTTTTTTTTTTTTTTATTAACTACTATAAATTTACAACTTACTTATTTTTTAGAACTTTTTGTGACATAGGTTCCTCTAAACTTTCCCTTACTCGTTTTCTTATTCAAATTTTTTCTTACATTTATTTACTCATTATTCAATTTTGGAAAGGTAACTTCATTGCTACTTTCACCCCCCCCCCTTCACTACCTTACCTACATTCTTTTGAACTTTAAAATCTACAATTTCTTTCCTAATTTTATTTTATCCCTCAAACCTAACCTGTCACCCCTACCATTATTCACTTCGACTAGCCCACTTCTATTCCCTTTTCTACATTCTTGTTAACCTCACAAATTTTAAATACTTCATTTGACATTATTCCTACCTTAATTATTTGCTCTCCTACTCTTTCAGATTTAGGCAATATATTACATTCAACTTAATCTAACCTCTCAAACAACCTATTTTCCGACTCTACCTGATTTTGTATAAAAATTTCAACACCCTGCTCGAATTTCAAATTATTTAGTGTAATCCCTACATTAATTTCTATCATTTCTTCATAAATTACTCTGTTGCAATTCTAATTTATTTTGATCCAATTTTTCATTTAATTTCAAATTGTTTTGTTCAAGTTTTTTATCAATAGTTTTTAATAACTCTACTTTATCTTGTTTTAACTCTAATTTATTTAGTTTTCTGTCTTCATTCAGTTTGAAATTATCTTGTTCTCTCTCTTCCCTCAATTTTAAATTATCTTCTTTTCTATTCTCATCAAATTTTAAACATTTTTTATCAAAAGTTCTAACATTGTTTTATACCCAAATTTTTTTCAAATATCCCTCTTTCAACTACACTACTGTTAAAACCTTTAAAACTCTGATCTATACCATTATTACTAGAACTAGGCCTACTTATTAATATTTATTTTATCTGTACTATCCTCTATTTTTTTTTAAAAATGAAACCTTGTTTAATTTTAAATTAATTTGCTCATTTTATACGTTTTTGAATTTAATTTCTTAAATAACAATTATTTTTAAAATTTAAACATTTATTACATATAAATTACTCCTAACCTTGTTAGCTAATAAAAACAATCCTTTAAATATGTTTTCAAATATTAGCATTATTAAATTATGAATTTAAAAAAAATACTCTTACCTTCTTTAGGACTCTCTATTCATACTTCTTCCTTTTTTCGACTTTGATTAAAAAAATCAATCGAGCCACACTTTAGCACACCAATTGTAATCATTTAATTACTAATTTTATTTATGCTCAAAGTTATATGCTCATTTTTTAAATTTTCTTAATGTTATTGTTATGACTTTAAAATTATTAACAAAAATCACACTTGGATTCTCTGTTTTTTATATTTACCCAAACATGACTATAATACTTTAACTTTATAAATCAAAAAGGGCGCCAGTAAGTTTCTTGAGTCTTGGACTCATTTTATTTTATTTTATATCATGGTATGGGTTCTTCGAAAAGTGTACTCAAGGAAAAATTATGAAAACAGAGCCAGTTGCTGAAATACATACATAGATAGTTTTATTATATGCTGAAATTAGATACACATTTAGTTTTATTATATTATGCTGAAAGTACATACACAATAAATTTTAAATCATTATTAGGTTCAAAATAAAATATAGTTCAATTGCTAATTTTCTATCTCAAATAGTTTTTAGATAATTACATACTAAAATGTATTTTTATATAAATGCAACTATACAACTTTTGACTCTTAACCACTAACTCCCAATTTCAACTAACTTCTCACATCTCAGACTATCTCTGTCTCTGATTTAAACTAAAAAAGTCTCATATCTCTGACTCAAAAACTTAAACTATACTAGTATTCGTATCTCTGACTCCCAAACTTCAACTAACTTCTAACTAAAATTTTTTTGAAAGTCCCTTCTCTCTGTTCCTCTCCTCACAACAGAAAGTAAACACACAAACACTATTGCCATATTTCAATTTACATAGCACATAATAAGTTGAAAGGAAAACACAAACACTGTTGTCAGATTTCAATTTATATAGCATATAATTAGTATGTTATCTAACTTACATCTACACATTTACAAATTTTCCTGGTAGTTTATTATTAAAACAATGTGATTAAAAAAGATTTAATTTGTTTGGTTTTGTAAACACCCCACCATCACACATCCAGTCAGACTATATACGTAACCAGAAGTAACCACTCCTCTGATTATTCATCTTCTGCTATATGTACATATAATCTAACCAAACTTTAATCTATCGAAAAATGTGAAACGTTACAAAAATCAAAAATATGCTCAATATAAATAACATAATTAAGTGTTTATTTTTATAAAAGATGTATAAAAATTTAATAATTTAGTTTTAAAGAGCAATATTTAATACAAAATAATTATTTTGAATCCTTTTCTTTAAAACAATTTCCAAGATTATAGTACAAATTAACTAAATAAATAAGGTTTTTTTTTTTTTTTTTTTTTTTTAAATCACCGAAAATAGAAAAATTATCCAAAACCTAAATTGTTATATATCATTATTTGGATGAGGTGCACAGAATTCATCTGTGAATAGTTAGATATTTTAGAGTAAAATTTGTTCGAGTTAATTGAGAATAAAAATAAAGTGTTTGGCTATTTTCTTTGATATTGAAAGAGCAAAAATTACACAGTTCTATCATCTTGTACTTGATAAAACAAAATTAACGATTTTGTCAAAATTATTGAAAACTGAGTATTGCGTCATCAGTCGTTTGTGGAGTGTTTTCGGAGTCTAACTTTTACTATACTCTATATGTTTCAATCATATAACATGATATGAAAGGTGTGTGATGGAGGTGGATTAGTGATGGGTGAACACTATACAAAGATAATGTGGATTGTGATAAAAAATGTATTTATATTGAATAAAATAAGCTCATAACATAGTTTAGTTATTGTAGCTCATGTATCACTGAGGATGGTGACTTTGTCGTTGAAACGCATTTGATTAGGTAAACATAATTTTTGCGAGATCTTGTATTCGAATTTTATTCTATCTAATATTATCTCACAAGTCAAGCTCAATATTTATTTATAAGGTATTTATATTGCTTATGTTAATAAAAGTTCTTTTATACAAAGTTTAGAGTTGTAATTTTCGTTAGTTAATTTTGGCTTGATATAATCTGGATGTACAACGATTTTAAAATGTTAAATTATTTCCATGGAGAGATAAACAAAGTTATATATTCCAATTGCTAATGTTCATAAGTTCAAATATTATACACTGTGAGTCAAAAGTATGGATACACCCCGTTAAATTTTTAATGGATAAAGATAGAAAAATGAAAGTATGGACACCTTTTCTAGGAAATAAAAGTGAACGTTTTAGTCACTATTACAACTTTGCCCATTTCCCCAAAATGGGATTTTTGGGGGGCAGCTCAAAAATTTTAAATGTAAAGACCCATTAAGTGACACCTCATTTAAAAGTCCTTGATTAAAGAAGAAGAACAGTGGAAACCAGAGCTTTCTAACTCAACCCAGTACAAAATGGCAGCTCATTGAAATTAAGTAAAACTTCATTGAGGCAAAATATGAACATCCACATTCAGGTGGTAAATAACTCCAATAGACAACCACTTTTCTTACAAACTCAAACCTGTTTTACAGTTATTACCTGCTGTAGGGCAGGCCTCCCTTACCTTATCAGTTTTGAGGAAGTCCATTATCAGGTTCAGTTTCTGGTTGGAATCAAAAAAGTTAAGACAGATTTTGGTCTTCCATGTTTGGGGCGGTCTTTAATGCTGCCTGTTTCCTGGAAACGTTGGATAGTTTTTTGAACTCCTGATTTAGATACTGGGTTTCAATTAGGATAAGTGTCATTAAATAAATTCCTTACTTCATCATAAGATCTCACCCGGTCTCCGTAGCCTCGCATCATCAGGATCATAATACGCTCTTGTTCACTTAAACTCTCCATTTCAACGTATAGTATCAAAAAAACACAGTATCACAAAAACACGTCTTAACTTTATTGATTGTTTGAGTTATAATGATTGTTAGGTTAATTTTGTCTTACTGCTGTCATATTTTATTTCGCAAAATGTATGAGTGGCTATCTCCAAAGCGGGAGGGGAGCCGGGTGTTTTTCTTTGTTTTTTTTCTCTTCCAGAATAATGGGAGGTTTTCTCTGAACTATAATATTTTCTATTCAAGTATATGTTTTTTTATACTTTTAGTTTAGATAAGCAAATGTTATAGTTATAAGCTATGTACATTAGTTTTATGTAGAGGTGTGTAAGTATGATTGGGCATAAGTGTATATATTTAACAATATGGTAGAGGTCAATGTACACTTCATGTCTATTGTAGATTAAAAAATTTTGTTTGTTTGTTTGATTTTTTCTTTCTTTCTCTTTTTTCTCTCTCACTGATTACTATTGTATAAAATAGCTGTAGTAGATGAGTTAATATTTTGTATCTGTATTGTTTCTGAAGGGAAATAAAATAAATATACCGTAATAAAAAATATAAAAAAAAATCACAATATTTACATACTACTGAATTTACATATATATATATATATATATATATATATATATATATATATATATAAAGTTCTCTGTGTTTAAATACGTAACCACAATGGGGTAAAAGTTTTGCATCGTTCTGGTTGCTACTATTAGTGGAAAACAGGCATTATTTAATCACACTTAAAATTGTATCAACATTTTTTAATGATATTTCCCGAATTATAAGTTCTTTTTATTCGAGTAGAAGCATGTTTTTAACTATTTTGCTATCAGGAAACATTGGAACTACCAAGAGGAATATTATGTTCTAAAAGAAAATAGGTAAAGTAGCATTCTGCTTTTATAGCATTGTTCATTTCTTTTCCAACAGGAGAAATTAAGTTTCGTATTTTTTCTCAATGGAATTGACTTGTATTTTCCATATCAGTATGCTTCACTATCTCCTTGTAAAATAGTAAAACCACACAGTCAAACACTGCAAAATGCAAATGTATTGAATTTTCTTTACTCTAAAATTGACAGAAACTCCTCCACAAAAGATTTGTTTTTAACATAATCGTATTTTGTTTTAACCATGAAAACACACAACACATTAACAATTGTACTATAATTAAACTTTCATTATACCAAAATTTTAACCAGAAAATACATTCTTTAATTGAAACTGTATAACAGGTTTCCTTATTTACTTTTGTGAGTAGTTCAAAGTTAAGATGCTAAAAATAGCCTAAGACTTTCTTTTTCTACAAACAGACATGACAGAAAACAAATCTATATGACAGTAAGTGGTTGACCTTGAGTCTAGTTAACTTCTTGTGTATAATAAACTAGGCCTAAAATATGAAAAAATAAACACAAAGTGTTTACTAAAGAAACCAAAAATTTGCCTACATATTTTACTGGGAAAAATTTCTAAATGCATCAAACTAAGAATGCTTTTACTTTTTTTTACCTACTAGTATTTATTGTTAAAAGCTAAATTGTATTAACATACGGAGAAACTGACTGCAAATACAAAATTCAGGAGATTGCTTTCAAAATATGGTGTTTCAGTCCTAAATACAGAGAACTAGAAAGTCTATAAATCAAAGTTCAGAATGAATCATGCTGTATATGATAGAAAAGGGCATAATGGAAAGCAGGAGTAAAAATCCAAGTATATTATCACCTCATCAGAGCTGTAGTTCATGTATTCAGGTCTGGGCTCTGTTTTTATTGGTTTCTTTTCAGGTTCCAGGTTTTGAAAACGGACACGTTCTTGTATTCGGAAGTCCCTTCGTTTAGATTTTGTTGTCCCTGGCAAGCAACGCACTAGTTGTTTGTTATTCACTTGTTCTTTAATCTTGTCTAGAACAGAATCTCTTGTTTCCCCCTAAAATATAAATATACATGATTTAAATAATATGTATTATGTTTAATTAAACAGCTGTTTTAATAGTGAACCACAACCTCATATAAGCAGGAATATTAGCGGTTCATACATTTGTAATTAGCAGCACTAGCACTTATATTATATATAAATTGAAATAAGTTAATTTAAAATTTTTATTTATTTATTATGTAATTTTGGCTAAAATGTAATTTTTGTGTACTTTCAATATTGGCACACTAATTTTACTTATTAGTATTTAAATAGCCTTTATAACTATGAAATTAAGTCTTTATATGGGGGCTTTTGACATTGACTTTGACGAGATGATCCTTACCATCCAATTTAGGTGTACTGTACATATGAATTTTCAAAAAGATTTGAATAATACAAAATTTTTGACAGAGTTCGAAAACATATAAATTTTGTGTTTCTTTGCTGCAATGAAAAAAACAGAATGGAATTTTATATGCTGATTAAGGACTAATTTTTGTGTGAAAAATCCATTAAGGAAATAAAAGAAAAGTTAAGAAGTTTTATTGGGATGCACCACTTCTCGCTGTTTTTGAATTAATTGTGTACTGGGCTAAGATTACAAGACGAGCGAGAGGAATGCACATTCAGTTCTACAAGAAACTACAAACAAAAATGATCACTCAACTTAAAAAAAAAGGGGGGAAAGAGTTATCTACACATTTTCCTTGAATTGAAACCAAAACATTGTAAGCATAGGACATCTTCAAACCAATCAATAATATATAAATAATAATTTAGTTCAAATGTAATAATAAAAATATATTATATGTCAATAAAAATATATTATAATTAGGGAATAAATAAATAAAAAGTGAACTTGCATAAACAATTTAGTGTGTCAGTATATTAAGAGAAAGAACATTCTTGAAGCAAGGAGGGAGGTGTGTTTAGCGATCATACGATGTCCAAATAAGGAAAGAGGAATGATCATATGATGTTTCAAATAAGGTAATAAACAAGGCAATTCTGAGAAAAATGTTTGGAGTGGGAGAGGAAAAGTGTGGTACTTGGTAAGGAGTTTAGTGAAATCTCCTGTAGGAGATGGTTCAGAAAGTTGATTTTGGTTTTCAGTCAAAGTTAGACTTGTACAGTTTTGAATCAACATAAGTGAGATGGACAGAAATTTGTTTGAAAAATTATGGAAGTGTTGAATAAGGTTTATAGAATAAGAATGAAGTAAATAATAAAAAGTTATGAATTATTTGTGAATGAAATATTAAAATATGCCTTTTTTTCTTTTAACATTTATGCACATTTAAGTCTACAATGTCATAAACATAAACATGTCTTCTTTCCGAAATCTTGAAGGATGGATAAGTAATTGTTTTACAGTATATCTCAAGTCATGTTGGCATTTCACAAAATGAGATGGCGGATAATCTTGCAAAGTTAAAAACAACTCTGACCCAACTAGAAAAGTTATCCTTATGACTTACTTCAGCCAAAAATGCAATACAAAATACTATAAGTAAAAGTTGTACAGAGATGTATAAAAAATTGAGTAAGGGAAAAAGATGGAAATGCCTTAATAACTTTTAACCCATACCACACCATCTGAGTAGATACAATGCAGTGGTGGAATTCCATACTCTAATTGGGCACCACTACCTTTTACACACTTGCACTGGATCGGCCTGGTCAAGAGTGGTTTCCCTACTCTGTTATGCTAAGAGGATGGATGGCTCCACTCCTACAACTGGACAGACAACATCATGTTTATACTGGGAAGCTTGACATGGAATGGCTGATTTAGCATTGGCTAAACTAAAGAAAGTTCTTTAACATTGGAGAGAGAGGGAGAGGGAGGGATGGAGAGAGAGAGAGAGGGAGGGAAAGAGGAGGGAGGGAGAGAGAAGGAGGGAGGGAGAGAGAGAGAGAAATGTTTAAAAGGTGAAAATCAATCTTTCAATTTTACCTTTTTTTTAAATCTGTTAAAAACTCCTGAATTATTGAGATTTTAGATTTTTTTTAAAGATAAAAGAGCAAGAACATATGTTTAAAAATAAATTATAACTATAAAAAATAACAGAATGCTGTATTTCTTTTTTGTGGGGTATGCCATGAAATATTTTCTGCGATATAAGCTTATATCACAATCAGCAATATAACACTTACAATATTAAGAGACTATAGGATCGTGTATATAGAATACTTGAAGTGTATATAGGATCGTCAAGGACACCATAAAATTATCGTCATGAGCGATTGCATGTTAGAAATGATCTCTGGCCATATGAAGGTACAGTATTCCTTCTCAATGCTATTTACAGAAGTAATATCTAATTCCAATGAATGGCTAGAAAAGGAAGTATTTACGTATTCATGAACTCGAGTGGTTACAGACAGTTCTATAAGAAAGCGTGGAACAGGGACTGCAATTCAAGGAGACAGAACTAACATGTCCTGTCAATAGGAATGTACCCAATGGCTTGTTTAGTCAGATATTATAGCCTTATAAAATCTATCAGAGAAAACTTAAGACTTGAATATAAGAATAAGGATATATCTATATAGCCTAGTCTGGCAGCTTTGAAATTCCTGAATCCTATCAAATTCAAATCAAAGTTTGTCTAAAATTGTTTTGGAATAACATCACAGCTGGGGGTACTGACTATGCCAACAAAGTGTTAAAATCCTGGTCATGAAACTTGAGAAAATAACAGTAATAAATGAAACTTTTCCTCATAAACAAAAAATGAAATTTGACTCACCAAATCCCAATCTTCATCACAATCAGGCATTTCTACAGAACTTACTGGGAGCAAATCTCTAGCAGCACATGCTGTATCTCCTATATCATATTGAAATCGATCTCCCACTACTCTGTCTTCACAGTATAGTTCATGAAACTGAAAATAATAAACAAAATGCTGTTACAATCTTTTAAATATATTTCATATCTACATGCGAGAAAATATTTCAATAGGATATTAACACATTAACTGCCATGACAGCCAGATTGCCCCGACACCATGTTGGTGGAAAGGTAGTTGCTGTTTCGGCAACACTGAGAGCATCTGATTCGCTGTCACTTTGATCAATGTTTGCTAAATATTCACCATTTTTGTAGTTTTCATGGTTTCATCGTCAATCATAACATTTACATCCTCATCATCAAACCATGGTCATTGTCTGTATTGTCGACGTCACTTTCATCTTCATCTCTAATGTCCATAAAATCTGTTTCACTCAACAATGGATTTGTTAATGTGTTCAGTATTTCATCATCACCAAGGTCACTCATTTTGCACTCATATTAAAATGTACACTCTTACAACTCACAAACTGTTTTCTTATAAAACAAGCAGAAGACTAGTGAAATCAGCGAGAAACTGTACAAAATGTGAACACGAGGTATGATATGTTACAAGAGTGGGGATGTTACCATGGCATAGTTTCTGAGTATGTTGAGGCACCAGATGTTGTTATGATAGGGCGATTTACCATTTGTTAAGTAACCAATTTCTCGGGTTTAATTGATTTGGTGGTTCAGTTATATATATATATATATATATATATATATATATATATATATATATATATTATATATATTTGACGTTAGAACCTGATATGTCTTGATACCAAAATTCAACTAATATACTTTGATGCAATATCTTAAACCAATTATATGGTGGTTTCAATATTTCTAACCCAGAGCGATAACAATTATTGTGATAAAAAATTGAATCAAACTAATCTCTCTCAAAAGAGTGTCCGTATAGTTTAGCCTATACGGGTTCAATAATAATAAAATGGATCACACACAAAGCTTGTTCACCTCTTACTGGAGCTTGACTGCACACCAAGACGGATAGGTTAATCCAGACTCAAACAAATAAATTAAAATACTTAAATATAGGAATAGTATAAATATTAAGTATAAATAAGAAAAATGTATAGGTGGATCATTCATTCTTGGCACTTGGTCAAATGCTGGAAAAGCTTCTCTTTACCTCCACAACAAAGGGCTGTACACACAGCATGTGGTATCATAAAATAGACTTTGCACATAACTGTAGCCTCCAGTACACTGCACTAGTAGCCCCACAACCAACCCAATTCGTAAACCTTAAGTGCTAAGAATGAATGCTCCATTAATAAAAGTTTCAAGAAAAAGTAATGAATTTCATAAATACAATAATAACTAAACTTTGCAAAATAACCTGGATCAGGTAGGAAAGCTTTTGTCTGATTGGTTGATACAAGTTTAGTACAGACAGGAATATTTCAGCTTTCTTGTAGTACAATAATTAATTTTGTATAATAATTCTTATAGAAAGTAAGAAAAGAAAAATTATGAAAATTAAAGAAATTCAAAATTAAATTAGGGGGTTATATATTATGACAACTCGGAATTCATATAAATAATTTCTATCAGAAAGGCATTTCAAGTATGTAATTGAAACTGTAACTAGCATGTACAGTTACACTTAACTATTATTATCTAGTGTTCATTCCACTCAACACATTAAATAATTTCCACTACCAATCCAGACTTTCGCTCAGAAAATTGAAAATTAAAATTATTTCCCGATAATATTTGCCGCCATAATCCATATTTAAATCGATCTAAAATTAACGCCAGAACACAACACGACAATTTTAAATAGATTATTAATTTTAAGATGAGAGTACAACGCCTAACTTTCAGGAATGTGAAGAGCCTAACTTCATAATTTCTATATTTTAAGGATATTAAAGCGTATCAATTAAAAATAACACTACCAGCATGTTAAACGGAAAATTTTGAATAAAAAAGTTGCCAGCAAAACATCCCAGGAGCCACTCAAAATTTACTATAAATCAAAAACGACATCAACATTAGATATAAAAAATGGAGTATCGGGAAAGACATCTGTCATGCAGAACTAAAAGCCACGCCCACAAACGGCAACTAATACAGTGATTGGAGGATATGATTTACATTAAACAAAGTAAATCTCTGTGCATAATAATTAAATCGTAAATCTCTGTGCATACTGCTATGTAAATAGTTGATAAAATTTAAAATGATTAAGAGAAGTTATTTGACCCTTGTTACGTTTAAATATAATATTTTCCCTCATAAAACTCTGTTTCTCAAATAAGCAATCAGTATCTTCAAAAATAAAAAAAATAAATTATGTAAGAGAATCATTTCATTTTCTATTAATGTATGCTATGTATGCTACACAAACCCTTGCACTTGACAAGATTCAGGGGACGGGGGCTCAAAAAACTTCCGTGCAGCTAATTTTGGTAGAAGAAAGAAGAAATCAGCATTGTTGGAGAAGGCCTGGACGAAAACCGACAATTTCCAAAATTGAAAAAAATATTATCCGTATCTAGCCATTTAATCTAGCAAGATGTTATCAAGAATTGTACCTCAAGATAAAATAAACAGTGCGGTATAATAAAATAATCCTTCAAAGTTGATTTCGAGTGATAATGAGGCAATAATATATATATATATATATATATATATATATATATATATATATATAATATATATATATATATAATATATATGTAATATTATATTATATATATTATAATATAATAATATTATATTATTTCAATATAATCATTATTAAGTGATTACATGGACTAAATGAATTAATTGATTTGCACTTTTGAAATGTTTCTTACTTTTTAACCCCACTTGGGAGAATCCGGCCTAAACCCTTCCTTGAATTAAGATTTGTGTAATAGATGTATCAGTTGTATTAGATATATAAACTGATTAGGATATTACAAAAATTTAGCTGCTGATCACGAAATACTTATATCTAGGTTTCTATTCATATGTGTAAAGTGTTGTTCGAAGCCTATCCAACTATAGAAACTAAATATAAGATGACATATTTAACTACCCAATGAATGGATTGTGATAAAACTAGGCTCAGGTAAATATATCTGTAGTTAATGATATATAGACATTTAAATAGATAAGAATGAACTATATTTTTTTAACAATCTATGAATTTGTGATTAACATTTATGAAAGACTAAATTAATTTAATTAATGAATCAATTTTTGTGTGAATCAGCGCTAATTTGCAGTGTTGTATAATTTTCTAATATTGCTGTGTTTTGATTTTGTTTGAACTTTAAATAATTTTAAATTTGTTTTGTTGTTCCAAAGCAAAATTTTATTTATCGTGTCATGAAATTCTGCCCAGTTTTAACTTTATGTTGGATCTGATCAATGATAAAATCTTTCGTTTGGAATAAAATTATTGTTTATTTATTAAAAAAGTAGGAAGAAAAAAAGAAAAGTAGTTTAACTTTATTTAATTCATTTTTCAGTAAGTTTCAAAATAGCTTTCAATGTATGGCTTTTGTCTATCAATCAGTTTAAAAAAATTTAGAGCAAGCCAAGTATAGTTCAGTACCAATATACTACAAGGAAAGTAGATAAAAAATATATAACAAATGTATTTCATGTAATTTTGGTCAAACAGGAGTAAAATACGATAAAAGTCTTTAAAATGTTTTAAAATCATATAAAAAGTGTAGAAAAATTCTCAAATAATATAAATTAGAGAGAGGACTTCACATAGGGAAGGTTTTGACCAAAATAAAAAAGGAATTTTCTCAAAAAAAGAAAAACTTAAAATTACATAAATGAAGATGTATAAGAAAGATAGGACTGAAAAATGTAAATAGGGCATAATAAGAAAATATCCAAAAATAAGAATATAGAAAATTGAGAATTTTTTTAACCCCATAAATGGAAAACGTGGACAACAACCTAAAAGAAATTTGGTACAAGAATCGAATCCAACCTGATTGGCAACCTCTATAAGTTTCATCAACATCGGATCATCCATTCGGCACAAAAGCGTAAGTAACATAAATCGGTCAAATTTCTCACGACAATCGCTTCCATAAAAGAAGAACCCAGAAAACTTTAGAAGAAATTAAAGATACCTTCGAATCAGGAGAATAAGACCTTCAAAATGAGGTATGACTCAAGAGGAGCCAACCAAATTTGGGAATAATTAATTTTTGAAAATTATAAAGAAGATATATAATGACGACGGTTGTCCATCAAATTTAGTGGACAAGTTCGTCCAGGAAAAGAAATATAAATAATAAAAATATTAAAATAAAGCAAGTGGAGTGAACTAAAGTCACAAAAGATTCAGAAATAAGATATAAGAAACCTAGTTGGTATTTAAACGACAAAATTCCTACAATGCCTGGGAAAAACAATTGTATAAGTTACCTGCAAAGACTAGAAAGACACACTCCATGAATTGTACCAAAAAAATTAAACACTCTTGTCTCAGCTCTTATACCGGAATAACGTAAGTTTGGTTAGCGGAATTCAGCTGAATCTTCAAGTTAAATAATTAGCAAGAAGGAGCGAATAGTATACTTAACATATAAATTCCGGAATGAATTTCAATAAATCGTTGAATCACTGTTGTTCACAATTTTTACCAGTATATGAGTTGACGGAAATTGTCGTCTACCCTATCCAAGAAGACTGAAAAACTTGAAAAAAATCATCGAATAACTTCAAACTTCAGGTATTCAAAAATATGATATACCTCTATTCGTAAATATAAAAAAATTATAACAAATACAATTTCAATTTAAATAAACAAAATAATTCTAAAACTCAACAAGTACAGAGTAATGTAAAGTTCTAAGCAAATATAAATAAATATTAGGATAAGAAAATTATTTTATGTAATATAGTAGAGTTTAAATTGTTTGTAGAAAGAAACAAAGAATTTAATTTAAAAAATCAAATAAAACCTAGTTTTGTTTCCAGAGTTTTTCACAATATCAGACAGCGGGGAGTTTATAAGTAAATAGTGGTGAACTATTAGTCTTTGTTATTAAAAGCCGAAGTAATATTTTACGATCAAGACGGTGCTTTCATTTCCAAAGATACACGATTTCCATAATAAATTTAACTCTTTCTTCTTAAATGTCCGGATTTTTCATGGTACATCCCTGAGGTGATTCCACATAAAACTTTTAAAGTTACTTTAACAATTAAGAGTTAAAAATTGAACTTTAATAGCTAATGTAGTAACAAGTAGTTAACTCTAAAAAAAATTTCCCCTCAGGAAGAGAAGAGGAGTTTCCCTCCCCATATCTCTGCTGTTGCAGCAAGGAATGTGGTCCTTCATGATCTTTGGTTCCCTGGACTATTCTCCTGAAGAACTCAACGACATTGATGGCACTCTGGCAACATTTGACCATCTCGCTTACTTCCGGCTTCACTGCCTAATCCAACTAACCCGCTGATCGATTGACCTAGACTTCCTACAAAGGATTTTTTTATGGTTGCAAGCTCTCGGGTTTCTTAACTTTTTACATCTTACAGATACACTTTCAAAAGTCCCTTACCACACTTGGGAATAAACAAAATAACAAAAAACAAACATTTTTTGTCAAAAGTAAAATGTTTATTCCTATTAGACCCTTTAGTTCACAAAAATTAAGAAAAAACAAAAAGGTAATTTTGCTTTCTCTATTAAAAACAATTTAGAATTTGTCAATTCAGTGAAAAATATTAAGTTAAAAAACAGTGAAATTTTAGTTTCTTTCGATGTAAGTTCGCTGTTCCCCAGCATACCTATTAAAGAAACTTTAGATTATCTCAAAGAATTTTTAGAATTTAATAACGTAGAACCTAAAAAAATTAATGAATATGTTAGACTAACAGGCATTTGTATGAATCAGAATTTTTTCAAATTTAACAATGAATATTATCACCAATTAGAAGGTACAGCAATGGGTAATAGCCTGTCCCCCTTTATTGCTGAAATTTTTATGCATAAATTTGAAGAAAAGTTAAAAAATAATTTAGTGTATTTTCCAAGGGTATGGCTAAGATATGTTGACGATGTGTTTGCAGTGTTTGACCTTAATATATGTAAAATAGATGACTTCATTTGTGAACTCAATAACGTACATGGTTCAATTAACTTCACCCATGAAATAGAACAAAACAATAGATTACCTTTCCTGGATGTTTTGTGTATAAGAAATAAAAATAGAATTGAATTTGATATTTATAGGAAACCCACAAATAACAATAGATTTATTTTAAGTAGTTCTAACCACTGTAATAGTCAGAAATTAGCAGCTTTCAATAGTTTAGTCCACAGAGCTATTACAATACCACTAACAAATAGACGTTTAAAGAATGAAATAAATAACATTAAAATTATAGCCCAGCATAATGGATTTGATACCAAAATTGTGGAAAACATTGTTAGGAAACAAAAACTTAAACATAATAGAAACATATCCACAACTCTCCAACCTGAAACCAACCAAAAAACAAGATTTTTTACTTTACCCTTTGACCGTAACCTTACCAAGGGTTTAGACAACATCCTTAAAAAATTTAATTTCAAAATAGCCTACAAAAGCCAGAATAGCATAAGAAATTTAATTGGCAATACAAAAGACAGAATTCCGGACCTAGAGAGTTCAGGAATTTATGAAATCAAATGTAATGATTGTGACAAGGTTTATCTTGGCCAAACAAAGAGAAGAATCACGACTAGGTTTAAAGAACATTTGGCCCATTTAAAATACGACAGACCAGAAAAATCTAGTATAGCGGAACATCTATTAGAAACTAACCATAACACAGACCTTAAAAATTTAAAATTGTTAAAAAAAGTGAATTCCAATAAATTATTAAATAGCTATGAAAGCATATTAATTGCTAAGACTGAAAATTCAAAATTATTAAATTCTGACAAAGGCCCTATTCCTAATTCATGCTTGTTCTCTTTGTTACAACCAAGATAGACCTTTTAGGTTGTTAAGCAATAGATTTCTTAGAATGGTTTTTTTTTTTTTTATAATTTATGTGAAAGTTATTATTTATATTTATCATTAATATGCTGGTTTACTATATTAATAGAATTTTTTAGCATCATTCTTATGATTCATGTAAAAAATTTATTCTTGTATCTATTATTAAAGATTAACCTTTTTATGTTGTTATGGTATTTTCAGCATAGTGGTTTTTTTTAAATTTTAAAAAAATTATTAATTTTTTTTAATTTTAATTTTTTTATTCTTGTAAAAGTAAATATTTGTATCTCATTTTAATATGTTAATAGAATTTGTAACATAGCGTGTATTATTCGTATTTTTGTTTAATATGTTATGATAATAGTTATATTCATGTATTTAAAAAAAAAAAAAAAAAAAAAAAAAAAAAAAAAAAAAAAAAAAAAAAATTATTATTATTTAGTTAATATGTTTAGATAATTATTTTAGGGATGATTATTTTGTAAATTCTAAAACATCTTTGTTTGTTAGAGGATTGGGCCTTCCCCATTCCAGGTAACAGTACAGGTGTTTGAACTGTCAACCCTATTGTTGATAGGTCAATGCACCAGAGGAGTGGGGTAGAGAAACTGGTCACTTTAGTTGTAAATAGTTTTAATTTAGTCTTTGTTAAGATTCCCTCTGAAGATGACAACTTTGTTGTTGTAATAGCTATAAGGGTCTAATAGGAATAAACATTTTACTTTTGACAAAAAATGTTTGTTTTTTGTTATTTTGTTTATTCCCAAGTGTGGTAAGGGACTTTTGAAAGTGTATCTGTATATATTGTCACCACAGTGCTCTAGTCTTTGTTTTTACATCTTGTCGCAACAATTGTTTACTCTCTGTTAATTACTGTGAGAACAAAACAGGTGTTTACGACAAAGTAGAGCTTTAAACAGGGATAGACAGAACAATATTACATTAGTGGAAACACAGGGAAGCCATTTCACCAGAAACGTTCAGCATGAACAAACGACCGCTATTTTTTGATCCTGGTAAATTTTGTGGTGTATAAGGTGATCTTTTGTGCCATATTACTAGGTTGGAATGAGCTGCATTGGAATGATCCTGACAAAAAAGGCTCTGTACTTTCCGATGTACTTAGACGATATAACATTAAATTTTCACAAAAATTATAAAAGGAAGCATAGAAATTTGTCTTGGGCTGTAACTTTTCTATACCATGAGGTTACTTAATTTAATTTATTTTTTTAAATTTATTGTAAGTTTTCTTACCTTGCTGAATTTACCTTTTGAATTTAATATAACTTTCACTTTTGTTAAGCACCAGTCTGTATAAAGTACAGACACTTTAAACTAAAACTTAGGATCGTGAATTATTTTAGGAAAATGTACTCTTAATCACAAACTACAGATTTGGTTAAATACTCAAATTTAATACTCATTAGTATTATATATCATCTGAAACTATATATATATAACATAAACAACACATATCAATTAAATAATTGATTTCCTACTAATGGAAGTACTTCCTAAAAACAGACATATAATTCTTACAACTAAAAGAGTTTTCCAGAATATAGGAATCCTCCTGAAATACATACAATGATATAAATTGGCTTAACTTTTTAACAACACCATGTATATTTCCAATAAATCAAAATTGATCAATCTTGAATGTTTATAACAATAATAAAATTGAATAATAGTTTATAATAATGGATTTTTTATAGTTTGTGAAACTCATACATATTTCACCACAAAAAAAAAGAAAGTGATTCTTCTGATTGTCTCTTTGAAGGCAATGCACAAAGTTTATAATATAGATTCTAACGAATTGTTTCTGATATACTTGTGAAGTATATCAATAAGAAGTTCTTTAATTTATATTGTTACTATTCTGTTGATAGAAAGGAAATGTCGATTTTAAATTCTGCAATTTAAACATTTTTTCTATTTTATCAGGTTATTTTTTAGTAATACAATGTTATAAATTATACCAGAATGCTAAGTACTGACATTAGATAAAGTACAATTGAAAACTTATATGTCTGATTTTGCTCATTTGAAGCATCGCTCTAGGTGATTTGTACTGTTCAGGCAATGAGAAGATCTGATGTTGGCGAGAGAGCCAAAAACAGGACTTCTCTCACCGTACGTGGATGAGCAAGTGAGTTAACAAAAATCAAACTAAACCCCTCTAGATCTGAAAGTATCTGCATTGGTCAATTGGGCTAGTCAATTAGTACAGTGAAATTATAATTTTAAAGTGTTGTATCAATTAAGTGCATTTTTTTTTCTTTTTCTTTTTTCGATTTTATGCATAAAGATGAGACGGTAACTAATTTTGTGAGTTTTTTTGTACATGGCTTCGCGAGAAAAGTGGCAAAAACCGCATTGTTGACATTTTTCGAGTGCATCGCTTCACTATTTATTTAATATCTCCGGAATCACTAATTGCAGATACTCCCATATCTGACCAAAAATATCGGTATACAACACTGCACTGTTTTTACTATGAACCATTACTTCTAATTTTAATTATTTTTTAAATAACTAATATTTTATAATTACAAACAATTAGACTTTAATACTAAAATCATATTGTAACATAGTTTTTCATACATACAACCCGTTTACTCCATTGTCTGAAAAATTAATCAAATTTGAAAACTTGTCCATCCATCTGTATCTCATTCTGATATGCAATCGTTACACCTATATGATGTAAGTTTTTATGTCACATATTGAACAATTTACTAACCCAACATGAAGCCTAAAAATGTGGAATGTTACAGGGCAGAAATTAAGAAAACTGTTTGCACCAGTGATGAAAAAGAGATGTTATTATTATAATTATTTTAATGTGAAGGAAATAACAAATGTCAATATACTAATAGCAAAATCAAAAGTCAGCCCACTTTAAAGAATTTCATTACTGCGTTTAGAGTTATGTAGCCCCTTTATTTATTAGCCAAGCTCAAGCCCTACTCTGCATAATTACTCACTCCTCTTTCTTATAACTTAATTAAATGTTGGTGCAATTCCTCCGTAATGTTAGCTTGGATTAGAACACCTCCTTACCACCTAAATGAGAATAGAGTAAGCCGCCAAATACAAGATTGTGTGCCTACAGCCCAATTGAGTCATGTTTCTTATTGTGAAAATTCTGCTGATAAAGTTATCAGCAGGATTTTCACAATAAGAAATATAACTCAATTGCTTTAAGTCACGGTCTTTAGACTACCCTCGTCATTTCTTAATAACCATTTGTGATGTACGGAACCTGCATGATTATTTCTGTCTGACATCTTCATAGTGGACCACAACTATTACGATCATTATTGAACAGAAAATATTGGATTCTCTATGCAAGAAATGCAATTCGACCATACATTTTTATTAAATGCATCACATGTTTTAAAGCAAAACCTAAGTCTAAAACATGTTTAATGAGAGATTTGTCTAGAGATCGAGTAAATCCACAAGACCATTTCTTAAAACTGGCTGAAACTATTATTGTAGTCGAGGGCTAAATGTTTTTTCTTCCTTTATAAAGTGATACCCAAAAAGTTTCTTGCCTTAAACAACAAATATTAATTATAGACAAATGGATGTTACTTTCCGAACGATGCTCATACATATTGAGCAACAAGTAACTGTGGGTACTGATGGCAGCAACATTTGCTAGACATCGGAATCATTAGATATCAGACGCCTCTTTCAAAAAATAAGTACAGGGGCTAGATAAAAACTAAAAGACATCAAATTTGAACTTTAGACATAATTTCATAACAATACACACTTACTTCGATCTCTGGTTTGGGTACGATGTGTGTATTATTATAACTACATGGTATTTTTACACATAGAGGATAGCTTTTCCTACATTTTGTTAGATGAAACTGAATCCTAGATTTTGAAATAGTATGTGCTTTGTTGTATGGACACACTATGATTTGAGAATCACTAAAATCCCTGGAACAAAAATATTAAATGAAAACATCACATGGTTGAGATAACACTAGGAAAACTTGTCAATACAAAAAATATTTACAAATGCAGTAATATTGCCTTGTATTATAAATAGGCTAATACTAATCTGCTTTACTTGTGAAGATTTAATTCTGTATACACTTCGTCTTATTTTGGTAATTGTTTACTTAAAGTTGGCTCTTAATTTTCGGGTTTTTTAAAAATTGTCTACTACATACCTTACTTCTAAGGAATAAATAATGTTTTCCTTGCGGAGGTCACTATTTTTCACTGACAATTACAATTTACAAACTATGAAATCGACGAGTTTATAGGTTATACATAATGGCTAATGCTCACATTAATGTCTCAAACGTTACAAAAGAAATTTCAATGTTTATATCTAACATCACAGATCACATAATATGCTGTCAATCTATGTCAATATAATATGCAAATATAGTGTGTAACAAGTGTAACACAAGTACACAATTTGTGTATAATTCTCAATAATATTTGTTGGAAATTGAGTGTCAAGGATATATTTTATTATTATTTGACTTTGCAAAATTTGAAGAAATAGACGTACTTGATTTCTATTTGCGAGATAAGATAATAAAGAAAGAAACAGTGTGTCAAAATTGTGAAAATACTCTCAAATGAAAACATGGGGTTTTCAGTATTACAAAAGGATTAGTTTAAGGAAACAAAAACCACAACGATGTAATTGGAAACGTTCTGCTAAAACTGGGTCATTTATTCCCAAGTCTAATTTTGATAATGTTATTCTATTTCGGCTTCATTAATTGATTATAATTTTAAATTCGACTCGTCAAATTTTTATACGAACTCACCTAGGCCTATCATCCAAGACAATTGTTTATTGATATTCATTTGTAAGAGAAGTATATATAAATGATACAATTACCAATTCAGTCCAAATAGGAGGGCCGGGTAAAGTCGTAGAGATTGATGAGCTGAAATTTAACAAGAGAAAATACAATCACATCCGCTTAGTCAAGGACTTCAGTAAAGAAATTCAGATTTATTGTTTTTTATATCTGTCAAAAATCGCAATAGGCGAACTCTAATATCCCTTATATGAAAATGGGTGGAACCCGGTTAGACAATAATAAGAGACTGCTGGTGATAGTACAATACTCTCTCCTCATACCATGTCTCACACATAACTGTTAACCATAGCCAAAATTTCAAACACCCTATCACCGGAGGTCATACCAATACCATTGAGCGTATTTGGAGGGATATTAGAAGTCACATACCGAAATATGGCATCAAGCAAGATCATTTTCTTGGATACTTAGCCAAGTATATGTTTAAGAGGAAACATTCACCAGAAACAAGATTACACAATTTCTTCATAGCAGCTGCGAAATTATATCACCCAATGTATTAAGGTAAGCAAATTATTAAGTTCAATAAATGTACGAAAAGTTTTGCCCAGGTGATTATATTAACTACCTGGCCAAAGCTGTTGGACATTTAAATAGCAATCTAGCGTAGTCATTGTGTGATTCGCATACATCAAACCATATGCTATTCACATTGCTATTATGTCTTAACATTATGTGTAACCTATAAACCCGTCGATTTGATAGTTTGTAAATTGTAATTTTTCAGTAAAAAATAGTGACCTCTGTAAGGAAATCATTATTTATTCTTAAGAAGTAAGGAATGTAGTAGACAATAAAAAATAAAAAAAATCACAAAAATTAAGAGCCATCTTTATTTTTTGTAACCTGTTGAAACCCAATTTGAAAGTTTAGTTAAAGATCGGCCTATATGAAACTAAAATATAATTAAAAATTTTGATACTCTACAATGCACTTTGATTTTTCTTCTTTTTTTTTAGTAGTAAAACAATAACTAATAATTTCAATAACAATAATATGATAACTAATAAATGTGAAAATAAAAAAGATGGAAAAGCATTTTTAATATTTCATAAATTAAATTAACAAAACAGCCTAACTGTTGTAAAAAATGTTCACAATTATTTCAGGTTAAAACTTAAGTAATTATTACATCGGAATTTCCATGATTTGATTTCAATATCAGCATCACATCTGTAGCAATTAATTTTTCTTTTTACAATATTGTGACGAACATAAAAGTCTTGAATTTATAAATCATTGAAATTACCGGCATAGAACAAACGTAACATAATTACACATCTCATACTCTATGTTGACTGTTCAATGGTTTGAACAATACTAATCACAACTGAAATTTTACACACATGGTATAAAAGCGGTCACCCATCCAAGTACATTAACACAGACAATGTTGCTTCACTTCGGTGATCAGTTGAAACATTGTGTTTGCTATGTAAACTTAACCTACAAATATGTCAATTTCAAAGTAAAAAACATTTTTGCTCACAAATAAAAATGTTACTATTCTTATGAAAACAGGTTGGTAACACAAAAAAAACGGGGAAAAACATAAATAAAATTGGGGGCTACAGTAAACAATTACCCACTTGTACCTTCAGGGTTGTTTGATGATAGGCCTAATTGTTTACTGTGACTGCAACTGGTCTTTTTGGCGATTTTTTAAAATCATGTTCTACATACCCCTTATTTCTTACTAATAAAATAATTTTTCAATGCTGAGTTAACTTTTTCACACAAAAAAAAGTTGGAAACTTATTTTATTATTATTAATAATAAATAACTAAAAGTAAGATCTAGGAAAGATCAGTCTAAGCCAAGGTAACTAATGTAGATCATTAATATTTAATATTTGTAATCGAAAGTGATTTTACATAATATATACTTACATAGTGAAATATTATAAAAAATAAAAACCTATAAATCTCTACATCAGCAATGAGTCAAGTAAAAAATACAGACTTAACATAACCAAGTGAGCTACACCCCTACAACTTAAAGAAATATGGTGTGCTTCCTGTGCTATATAAATAAAACAGATATGTCACAAGACATCAGCTGGCGGACACTGTTACAGGAAAACTGCTGTGTCGTCACAAAACACGTACACGCTATATTTCAATTGACTAGAGATGAGACAAACTGACAAACGGTTATTTTTCAGTAACGGTTAAAGGAGTTATCAGTACCAACGAATAACCAGTTATTTAAAAGGTTATATTTTAACTGTTTAACTCCCAGGCCGTCAACGTCCTTGTAGTTGTACTTACTACATTACTGAAATACCAGTACAACTATTTTTAACTGTTTTCCTTTCAAGTTTCAATACCTTTAACTGTTTATTTACCTTTGAACTTTTGTAACAAAGCAGGTATTCGTATTTTACTTTAATACGAAGAACGTTTTAATGATATTGTAATTATTAATTTGAATATTGTGATTTTTTGATTGTTTTTAATGTTTGTTTCCCATTTCTGCAAAATATTAATTTTTAGGCTACATTAGCAACGCTTTACAGCGAGCTACATTAAAGTATAACATTTAATGCAATCCAACAAAATAATTTTAACTTAAATTATACACGTTATTAAATAATGAATTAGACAATATTTTAAAGGTAACGATATTGGAAAAACTTATTTTTCCTGCTTTAAAGTATATTTTTTCTGACTTTATCGATGCCTTATTCAATTGTTAAGCAAATAGTAACATATTAAAATAAATTATTTGGGGCATTAGTATTAATTTAGGAATATCGTATTAAAATACAATTAATAGCTTTTCAATAACTGAACTAGAAATATTTTATTGCAGATAATACATATTATTCTGTTTTACATCAGCCTTAAATGTCAGTCTAAAAAATTCCACACATCACTAGTTTTTTTTTCTTTTCCCGTCCGACATTATAAATAACTAAAACGGAGATTTTTTACCGATATCACCAAGTAACTGTTATAAGGGCCAACGGCGTACGACACTGACGAAATGATACCGAACCGAAATACCTGAAACCTCTTACTGATTACTGGTATAAGAAACTAAAAATACCTTTTACCTTTAGACCTAAACGGTTATAAAAGAACCGATAACGGTAAAATAACTTGTTTGAAGGTAAGGTAGTGGGAGAGAGAAAAGAATTCTAACTTCTAAGCTTCCTCCCTCCCTTGTCCCAAGGGTTGGGTCACGTTGGGTGGGACGTTGGGGGAGGAAGGAAATAGGTTTTGAAACAAACTCTAACCTAACCGTTACACGTACAGGTAGAAAAAAAACAAAAGAACTATAACAATGTTCGTTTTCGTTACTGCTTCTTGTGCTTACAAAGTTGAAAATAGTACAGTAAAGTAACTCTTAAGGCCATTAACTGTTACTGGAAATAAGTGATAACTAGTTATAACGGTTACTTGTTGATACCGGTAAAATGTAACAGTTAAGTGAAATACTGCTCATCTCTACACTACAATTAATTGACTACCAAAACGTTAAGTTAGGTTAGAGGTTAAATGCTTAGTGTTGGCCCACGAGTGACTATTACCGTAATTAATTATTAAAACTTCTTACATTAATTCGTTATTATTTGGCTGACATTATCACTGTAACGAAATTTAAGTTTTTTTGTGGATGAATAATGTACTGTATTTACAAATTAATTTCAATATAGGTTTCTAACAAATTATAAATAAAATTAATTATTTTTTTAGTGGGATGAATATTAAAGGCTGCATTAATTTTAAACACAATCTCAAAAACTTGAAAGAGTATATTTATTTAAAAAAGTTTAAAAAATATAATAATACAACGTAATAATAATAGTAATAAAATAATATAGTAATTTAATAAAATTTACTGTAATACAATGTTTTCATTTGAATAAGGTTTAGTAATTTTTATTACATAAATAGATCAGGAAATCACTTGACGGTACAGTAATATAAAGTCCCTTGGCTGCAAACAATTTAGAAGATTCACCTTATTTAAATGAATACACAGTTTTTATACCCTATAATAGAATTGAATACATAGAGGTGGTATATATTAAAACGGAGGTCTCAGAGCAGGAAATATTACACGACAACATCAGTCCTTTTCCAATAATAAGAGCACTAAGATTTAAAATGAAAATAAATAATGAATTAGTAGATACACGTTTTGCTAAAATCAGTTTTTACTCTGATAAATTGCCTACATATATAACTTTAAATTATGTATATATGATGGTTGAACCTTATATCATTCCTATGACACAATGTTACAGATGTTTTATATATGGTCATGTCACCAGTGCACCATGCACAAAAGATAGATTATGTAGAGACTGTGGTGAAAATTTTCATTCAAGGGATTGTAACACAGTTATAAAATGTATTAACTGTGAGGGTAACCATAGCAGTAATGCCAAAGTATGTCCTGAATTTATTAAGCATAGTGTTAGCAATAGATTTTCATGTCTGGAAGATGACAGTGAAACATTTAGTCAAAATGAAATATCACGAAATACACCAGATATAAACAAAGATAATTATAGAAAACAACAACATTTAGGCCTAGGATGTACAATAACAATACAATAAAGCAGAATTTGAAGACCCACAGTTCAAACATATGCCACATAAATTTGCATCATCCTCACTGTCACTGTTTTCTCCACATTCGCTGTTCAGGTTTATCACAAAAGATGCTTCCTCCGTCATAAGGTCGATGGCCACCTCTTTCTTCAGATATTACTCTTCGATGGTTTTCACATGATTACATTTCGGTATCCAATTTTCCGGTCCCATCGCTGAAAACGTTTCATCACATAGCTTCCGAATGTCTGCCATTTTAAATGTGGTGTTGTGGGTAGTCACATAATCTTTAACTTCTGCCCAAATCAGTTCGATTGGGGTTAAGTCGGGGTGATATGGAGGCAAACCCAAAACTCTGTGACCTGCCTTGCCTAGTTCTGCGTCCAGAACGTATTTTTTAAACTGGGCTTTGTTGTTCTGGATCAACTTGTATAACTGTGGCTTCAACATTGATCTGTCATATGGGATATTTTTTCTTCCAGCAATTTATTCATTTCGTCTTTCTTACTGTCTGAAGTTGGCGCTTTATCCAGTTCGGAGTTGTAATAGTTAGCATTATCAATAACCAGGACTGTGTTAGGTTTCAGATTTGGAACTAATTGATTTTTAACCCTCTGCATAAAATTTGACAAGTTCATGTTGTCGTGATAGCCACCCGACTTAACCCCCGTTTTCCACATTGCCAGCGCATTTGGTACAAATCCCTCTTCTCCCCCCGCATGGACAATAATAAGTTGATCTCTTTTGGATATTGGCGTATGTAACCCGTTAACTGAATCATCTGCCCAGGTTTTGCCAGATACATGGGAGGTGCAAACATACGACTCATTCATATAAACAATAGGTCTCTTTTCTTCTCTGTATTTTTTTATGGCAAGCATGTAAGAGATTCGTTTTTCTCGAATATCGGAATTCTCGATTAATACTCCGATTATTCTGAACTTTTTCCAACTAAAAACTAAGTTTTTTAAAATCATTCTAACACTCTCTCTTGAACCTTTGTAGTCTATTTTGTCCTTAAGTGTTTCCTGCAAAAGTTTAATAGTTGACAGACGCTTTTCAGTTATGTAGAAGTCATAAACTGTTCTACGAACAACACTTTCGTCAAAACTGTCTATACTTGTTACAGGTTTTTTTATATTTCGGATTTTCCTTGGGGTAGAAAAATAGTTAGCTTCCTCTTTGTCCACACTTAGATTACTCAATTTGGCATTTATTCGAGACACACCAGTAGCTACAGCAGGTAGATAAGGGGGTAATAAGCAGGTAGATAATTAGCTACACCAGTCGCTAATTTAAGGGGAATTTCGATATTGTCAATGTCACTCTCTTTTTTCTTAAATGTGTAAACATTACTCACTATTTCTTTACTCTGGCTGCTTAACGCCTTCCTAGGAACCCCACCTTACACTTTTCCCCCGACATTTTCACAACGGTTCCAATTTGTAACACACACTCAATACGTATACAACACTTATACAACGATGTGAACAGTCACAAGTTTCATCTTAAACTGACAGCGGCCCTAGTCAATGTTTTGAGATTAGGAATAGTAAGGGTGTTCCGCCCCCTTCCCTTTCGGACTCGCCAGTCCCAAGTGCCAGGTTACAGCTGTATATCAATACCAATTCGTATTATGTTTTTGTGCATTGTGTATTAGTGTTCACATGTTCAAAGTGTTTTGTTGTCTGATGATGGTATGACAGTATCGAAACTGCTGTAACAAAGGAAATATCCAAAATAGACTACTTGATGTAAGTACTAATATAGAAATAATTACCAAAGCTGTCACAAGGCATTATGGAAATTATAAATATTATACAATGGAACTGTATATCCATAAAAGTTAAATGGTCAGAGTTTTTACATATCTGTATTAAAAATAAAATACATATTGGACTAATTCAAGAAATTTGTTTAACATGTAAAGATAAACTAACTGACAACAATTACAACATATATAGGAATGATGGAGGGGATAGATATGGAGGTGTTGCATGTATAGTGCACAAATCTTTTGCAGTCGAAATTATAAAAGAATCTAATTGTGATAGTATACAATGTATGGCTATAAAATTAATTAACCTCATAAAACCTTTTTACATTTTGAACATAATATATTGCAGCAATAAAAAAGTTAACAACAAATTTGGGATAATGAATTTTTTCTAAAGATGATGCGTCCACCCTAATCTGTAGGTAGTGATTTAAATGCCCATCATCCTTTTTGGAACTGTTGAAAGCATGCCAAATAGGAGAGATAATATATCAATGGATTTATAATTCAAACTTCATTTTAGTAAATGACTAAAATTATACCATAATTCCAAAACAATTTCACCAGCAATCTACTATTGATTTAACTTTTGTCATGCCTAAATTATACTCACTGTTAAATAAGTGGGAAGTATTAGGCTATCCTATGGGTAGTGATAATTATCCAATCTTTATATCTTTCAACATTAAAAATTCTAATACACATCAAAATTCAACTACTAATTTGGTTAACAATCATAAGAAAACTATAAAAAGGCTAATTGGACCCTATATAACCAAATAATTTGTAATAAAGCACACTTAAATATTTGATTAATTTCAGTGCTGAATTAGATGCAGTTCTAAAGAGCCATCTAGACAGTACTACAGTGTTCAAGGGGACATCTAAAACTATCAAAAATGAACTTTTCAAATTATATTAGAGGTCCGTTAAGAACAAAATATACAAGAGATCAAAGAAGCAAACTTTGTAGCTGTAATTGCTGATGAAACAAGTGATGTATCTAATGTGTTCCAAATGGCTATAATTTATAGGTACATTGTCAGAAACAAACCAGTAGAGAGATTTTGGACATTTTTAAATCCTTCAAATCATTTTTCTCCGTCAACATTCCGAATTTTTCATGGTTTTCAAAAAATTGTCGGCTATATTATAAAATAGGTGATATACAATTTATATACAGTATAAATTAAATATGATTGAAAAAATAAACTAAGTATGATTGACACAATTTGTGTTTTGTAGGCCTCTTTGGGAATTTTAAAATTTGTGTGTTGCAACTGAAGTCATTTGAAAATCATTCAGAATTTTTATTTGGTAAATATTCTTTGTATGTTATTATCAGATTTACAGATATAGTTATTAAAAATTATATTATCGGTAACTATTTACCCTATATTCAAACAATCCGTTCATATTTTACAGCTCAGGTTATGAATTCCTACATTAATATTGATAACTATGGTCAAATCAGTGAATGCTGTGATCTTTGTTTTATAAGGTCTGAACATATATAAGCCTTTATGTTTGGTATATATATATATATAGTCACCTTGTCAGACCTAATAAAACAAATATTTTATACGATGACAAATAGTTTCCTGTAATAAACATGGAAAGATTACACTTCCACTAACTTCACTAAGTTAGTCCTACATATTAACGTATGTTTTCATAATCGGAACTGGATTTAATATCTAACAATGGCTGGATTCTCTTGTTTTCTATGTGTTATTTTATAGTTAAGAAAAGCATTTTGGGATTTGAAACGTGTCTTCCGACTAATAATATGATTTGATTGTTTGAATACAAGGTAATTAGTTAATGATTTCATAATTTTTAATAGAAAAATCCGATAATAATTTACAATGAATATTATTTGTCTTTTATTTTAGGGACTTAAACATTAAAAAGATGATTTCAAAACATTACGATTTATTGTACGATCTCTCTCCTTACGTTTTATAAACAAAATTCATAAATGGCAAGGTTCAGTAATTTTTTCGGTGTGAAGAACCTCTTGAGTCGTTCCGGTTTTCTTCGTCAACATTCCGAATTTTTCATGGTTTTCAAAAAATTGTCGGCTATATTATAAAATATTTGATATAAAATTTATATACAGTATTAAGTAAATATGATTGAAAAAATTAACAATATGTGTTTTGTTGGCATCTTTGGGAACTTTGTATAAATTACATCTTTTATATATTTTAAACCCTATAAACTTGTACATTGAGAGATTTTGCTGATCTTTGGTAATATAGTATAGCTTATCTGTGACCTCTTTGGGTTTTATTTTGCCGGTTCCCCCGGTTCTGTGTTGTGTTGTGTTGTGTTGGCATGGAGAACTAATTTATTAATGGTAGACATTAGTGTAAACAAATAATTTTAGTTTTTTGAAAAATAGAATAAAATTTTATTAGTGTATTTTTCAGATAGATTTTTTTTCAAAAAAAATTACAATGTCAACTAATTCAAAAAAAGAAATACAAGAATTTAAAGTACCTCCAAAATATAAGTTCCAAGAAGGTAATGTAACAAACTAAGCTTAGATGTTAAATTAGTGTAGGTTTTCAAAGGTATTATTCTTAAATTAATTGTTAATATATTTTTTTATATTCCAGTTCTATATTTAATATATAAATTATGGCGTTTGGTGGTTATCTTATTATGTTATGAATGTATTGAGTTCAAAGTTGGTAAGTCGCAGCTTACAATATGTTATTGTATTCTGAAGCTTTGAATTTATAAGATACTTGTGTTTAGATTTGTGATTAAACCCTGTAATAAACAGTCCAAGAAGAAAATATTTACCTTTACTGTAGCACACTGCAAAAACAATTAGGCCCTCTTCTTTAAACAAAAATGTGAAAAGTGTAGGCTAATGATCCTCTGATTAGGGAATAGTCTAGATGTTATCACTATAATAGGTAACCTACCTCATGATATGGACTAATCATTAATTTATTTTAGGGATATAACACTCAAATTTTAATGCCAATATGAATATTGTGCACATATTCATATTTAGAAAGATATGTTATATGGCAGAATAAAGGGTAAATGTCCAGTTGATACAGTGTTGTGATTTAATATAGAAATTTTATGAAATCGTGTTTTACATACTTCATTATGAAACAATTGAATCATCCTTAAGCTGGGTAGACCATTTCCAAGTATGAAAATCCATTATTTCTGTCTAAAATAAGCAATTTAAAAGTTTACATTCAATGATCAGAATTCACAATGAGCCTATGCGTGTCTATGTTTCATAAGTTAAGAATAGCTAATGTATCTTATAATAGATATGTATTACTACACTGTATAATTTCAGAATTATGTGAACTAGATCTCGGGAAGTAACTATATAGTTAAATATCGGTTGTACATCGTCCTTAAATTTTTCTATAAAAAATTAAGAAAACAAAGTATTTACCTTCTATTCAAGGGATCAGATCATATTATGTGGCACAATAAACATTTCAAGTCCCAAAATGCATTAGTTTAATAGAAAATGAGATTTATAAAAGTATGAAATCCAGCTACGTAGGTTAGGAATTTCAACGTTAATACTAATAACTACGTTCATCAAGTCACTGCAACTACGATCGCTTGTTCTCAAGTCAGGTAGCTATATATATATATATATATATATATATATATATATATATAGCCACCTGACGACCTCGCCTATGTAATTTACATCCCATTTTGTAACCTACACAACTTCGATGCTACTAATTGTGAAGTAGATTTCAATACTTTAATAATATTCCTATTTTCTAACAAACTAATGCATTTTCTGACTTTAAAAGTGTCTTACGAAATTAAAAATAATCTGATTGTTTTAAAATAAGGTAGTCATAACATATACACTAACTTCACTAATGTAGTCATACATATTAATATCCGCTTTCCTTATTAGACTTTAACCTAACAGCTGTAATCCCTTGTTTTCTGTGTGTTATTAACAGTGAAGAAATGGATTTTGGGATTTGAAATGTTTATTGCGCCACATAATATGATCTGATCCTTTGAATACAAGGTACATACTTTGTTTTCATAATTTTTTATTGAAAAATCAAAGGATGGTGTACAACCGGTATTTACCTATATATATATATATGAAAATGAAAATGAAAATTTATTTATTTGACCCTCTTTTATACATAATTTTAACAGGAAAAATTTTACAATCTTATATGCTTAATAATAAAATAGACAACTGTTCACATTATAAAATGTAATACATATAAAATAAAATTCATAATAACATAGCCTAATAAACAATAATATTAATAATAATAATAACAAATAATACTTCCTGCTGTATTACAAGATAATAGCAAAGGGTCACTTCATCCCGAGGTTAAAACCTGTTTGGGATGAAATACTCTATACATTTCTAACAATATAGCTCGATGGGAGAAAAACAATGTGACCGACCAGTCCAACCTACATATACACACACAAATTACATTTAGAAAACTAGGATTTGGCTTCTATGACAAACCAATTCAGATCAACATAAAACACTAAAAAAATAGAAATACAATAATAAAACTATAAACACACATACACACACACACACTCGCGTGCACACACACATATATATATACACATACATACATATATATATATATATATACATACACACACATACTGAGACGATTTGGGAAAAGCCAAAAGTCTCAAGCCAATTTAAAACATTTTAAATTCCCGCGATAAAGCCATGTAGATGGGAGACGAGGAGGGACGATGACGTCACGGCAACAGGTGTTGAACACTGCATGTTGGATCGTGTACAGTCGCTCTGTCTTGTTTCTTATTTTATTAAAATACTAAATTATTAAACTAAATTAATGTTCAGTAGAATCAACCGATTAATAATATCGAAGAATAAATTTAAAAGCAATTAAAACAAAAAAGTAGTTCAAGTTTTTATAGGGGCTCAAAAACCTAAAATTTGGAAAAAACTTAAATTCAAAATTCAAAAAACGTAGAGTCACAACTCAAAGGGGAACTAATAATAATCATAAATAAGAAATATGAATTAATAATAATGAACAGGTGAAAATGGACTTAGAAAGTCATTCTTGGGGAGTTTTTTGGAATTTTTGAGTTGAAGGGGGGATTATTTAAAAAATAATAATAAGTACTATTGAAGAGACCACAATAGGGCACAATAATATGTACTTATAATCAAATTTGAAAATAAAATAAGGGAGATATAATAATTACAAAACGTAAAACTTCAAAGCCCAAAAGCGGTTAAATTAAACGTTAAAGGGGTAAAGTAACATGGTAATTATAGATATCTAGTATGTAAAATTGTAAAACATCAAAGCAGAAGTAATAATATATAATGGGGGGGGGGTTTTTATGAACATAAACTCATACGATGCAAACTTTAGGACTTCAAGGACACATAACTCAAAAACCAAACGAGTTGTGGGAAAAGTACAAACATAGTTTTTCGTCGTAGTAGAAGAGGAACAAGATTTCGTCAAAAGAATTTTGAGAAAGGACTTATCTCAAAATTTGGAAAGAAGAAAAATCGAATTTCGGGAAAAGGGCGATAACTCGCGAACGAAGCGCAGTAGAGCGATGAATCAAGTTCCACAAGACCCACAAGATGGAAAGAAAGAAGAATCCGAAAGGAACTTTAAAATCGGTTCGAGCGTTCGAAAGTTATAGCGAGTTGAACGAAAAAACGAACAAAGTAGAGATTTTCATGCAAAAACATGAAAAGTGGCGTGCGCATCCTCAGCAGGAATCCAAAGTTTAAAACATCATATTGCCAACTTGGATCACAGATAACGTTGAAGAAAAAATACAATAAATTATTAATTAAAAGGTGTTTTAATTAATAATAAAGGAAGAAAACTATCCATTAGTCAAAAAATGTGACTAATAAAATATATAGTGTAAATATTTCAGACCAAAAGGGCCTGAAAACACATAATATATGGAAAATACCTTTTTCCCTAAAAGGGAGGAAAATTGGCTCCAGAAAAGTGGATTAATTCCCACTGACAGGGAGACCGTAATTTGTCGTTCGAAAGAAGGACACTTTTGATTTGGAATCGACGCGAAGTTGACGTTTCTTCTGCAACCGACTCTGAGCTGAGAGGAAGATTCAACTGTCACTCTACTTAACTGGACTTAGAATAATTTCAACTTTAATCGATCTTCAAGGCAACTGAGAAGAATTCGAGACCAGCATTCAACTACATAGCAGCTTACAGACTCTGGATCGAAAACATCATATCAACATCATCCTAATTATACAACAAATTCCAAATCCAACTAGAACTTCTAATAAAGTGTGAAGGTATCTTATACTTAAGGAATAATTCGCAAATATTAACTTCATTTCAAATATAACGTCATTAGGGGAATTATTAAAAATTAAATTCATTTTTAAACCTCTGCTTTGGTGTTGAAAATAATTAATAATTTAAATACGACTTTTTCAGTACAGGAAAAACTGTTTGTGGTTCTGTCTGAAAAGTCAAGCGTTTTTATTTTGTTTAAGATATAGAAAATATTACATTGATAAATTTTGTCAAATAAATAAATAGTTGTGTTGTTGTTTAATCAAATTGTTTGGTGTTATTAAAAAAGTTTATAAAGTTAACATTTTTCCTGTGCAAAAGAGAAAGGAATACATAAATAATTCATTTTTAAATTTTGTTGTGTTTTCAATATATATCCATTCTGTATATGTTATTAACCTTGTTTAAACATAAATCTTATATATGTGCTCTGGTAATATAATTTGAAAATTTTAAAAGTTATCATCAGAACTTAAGAGCCGATTTCTCCCAAAAGGCACGACCTTGGAGAGAGAGAGTGTTAATCTTAAAAAAGAGTCAAATAATCGAGCATTGAGATAAAATTCAGGGAATTTTGCGTAAATTAAAAGTTAGTAAGTTTATGAGGACAAGCTCATACTTACTAGAGCCAAGAGTTGCAAAATCTTTGATTCAAAAAAGTAAAAGTGAGCATTTTGGCCTTGCCCGCGCTTGCTCTGAGAAGAAAGGTGGTTCGCCCAGTCGGTGGTGATCGTACAGCGAGTTTAAGAGTTCGTGATAAATAGTGTTCCAAAAAGGGAACAAAGAATCTTAAATTCGTGAAGACAGAACAGAGTGGTTAGTGGTAAGTGTAGCGCAAAAAGAGGCGCGAGAACCCACGACCACGAGCCGGAGCGCGGCAAGTGGCGTTCCAACGTGGGACAAAAAGAGAACCCACGACCACGAGCCGGAGCGCGGCAAGTGGCGCCCAATAGCGTGGAGCACGAAAAAGCAAAGTTTTGGAACAAATTTTCAAAATTTTGAATTTTTCAGTGTTTCATACGAACGAGAATATCTTAAGTTCTGATATAATTTATATGTACATGTGTGTTAGTAATAAGTTGTGCTGGTAATTACAACGACAAATATACTAAATTGCAAAAATAATAATAATTAAAAGTAGAGTCCAAATTAAACCGAAATTTAAATTTTTAATTGATCAAATCAAGTGAATAAGTGAAGTGAAAATGGGACCAGCGAAAGATCCAGCAAAACAGGAAGGTTCAAAGGAACAGGAGACGGAAATGCAGAAAATGGTGAGGTACCTGAACCAAATGGAGGATAGAAGAAAGCAAGAGAGGGAACAGGACAAAGCGGAACAACAGAGAAAAGAAAAGGATAAGGAAGACGAGGACAAGTTAAGAAGATTAGAAGAAAGAATCAAGAGAAACCAGGAGAAGGAAGAGATGGAGGCCAAGTGGATCCAGATGGAGGAATTACGGAAGCAGGAAAAAGAAGAAATGGAAGCCAAAAGGAAGCAGGAAAAAGAAGAGTTGGAGGCCAGAAGGAAGCAGGAGAGAGAAGAAATGGAAGCTAGATGGAAGCAGGAGAGAGAAGAGAGGATGAAGAGAGAGGAAGAAATGGAAACGAAACGTATCCAAAGGGAAGACGCCCGAAAACAAGAAATAGGGAAATATATGGAGGAAATAAAGGAATCTATAGACAGTAATATGGCCGAAAATACGAGACGAATAGAAAATTGTGAAGAAAAAGTGGAAGAGTGCGTAGGGGAAATTTAAAAAATGACGGACAGTTTAAAGGAACAGGGAAATTCAACTAAAGAAATAGGGGAGAAAGTTAAAAAGTTAGAAGTTAAAATTAGGGAAGTCGCCAAAATTAAAGAAACCGGTGGTAATGCGAAAAATATAATTTATTTAGATAGGGCAAATTTAGAATCAAAAACTATAGAATTTTGGGGAAATTCAAGAGATAATCCTGTTCAATTTTTAAAACAAATTGAGGAAGTGTTTCAAGAAATAAATCCGGTTATGGAAGAAAGTGATAAATTAAAAGTAGTGGAGAAAAAATTGAAAGGAGCTGCCATGGAATGGTGGGAAATAATCAAGCGAGATACAGAAGAATATAGCCAGTTTAAATTGCTATTTTTAGAACATTATTGGGGTTATCAAACTCAACAAGTAGTTAGGAATCAGATAGAAAACCATAGGTATAATCCAAATGGAAATATGAGTAGGGTAGATTATTTTTGTAAAATGGTGCGAAAGGCCGAGTATTTGGAACCCAAAATTCCGGAAGAATTCCCTATATACCAACTAATGAGGCATTTTGACCAAAAAGTTCAATTAGCGTGTATTGGTAGGGCTAGTGAGCATTTGGAGGACGCCATTAAGTTTTTGAGGACAATTGAAAACGTAGACGGGATGTCGAGAGAAGTTCGAAGACCCGATAGTTTCGAAAGGAGGGACGGACAAAAAAGAGATCAAAATTTCAGGCAAAGGAATCAAGACTACTCAAAACCATCCCAAAACCCTAACCTTCGATCCTATGGTCAAACCCAAAATAAACCTCAACCACAGATACCTCAAAACCCTGGTCCTTCAAACCAAAAATTCCCACCCAAGGTCACAAAAAACTAAAATACGAGATCTCAAGGCAAAATTTTTGGCAGAAAAAGGAAAATACAAACGGAATTAAGATCGAGGATAAAACCAAATTTAGCAAACATAAAAGGGGGGATCTGAAAATAAATAAAATTAAATTGGGGATTCTAAACACCGAAATTAAAAAAGATTTAATGGAGGAAAGAGATAATAAAATTTTAAATAGTGAAGTTTACGAAAAATGTCCGGAAATAGGGATAGAAATTGAAAATATAAAAGTAAATATGTCCATTGACACCGGAGCTCAGATGTCCTGTGTTCAAGAGGATTTTTATAAAAATGTGCTAAAAAATAGGAACGATAAAATCTTGGAATTACCAGTTGTAAATACGGAAATGGTGACAGCGATAAAAAGCCAGCGACAGAAGATTAAATTACAAGCATTATTGGAGATTAGAATAAATGACCAATCAATAAGAGGGGTATTTATGGTGGTACCAAAGCTGGAGAGTAAAATGATAATGGGTTGTGATTTAATGTGCAAATATCGAAGTCGAATTAATATGGAAAAGGGTTTCCTACAACTGGTAAAAGAAAACGAATTTATTGTAGTAGATTTTCTTAAAGAAAATAAATTAAGATTGAGCAAAAACAAAGTGCAGAAAGAACATCAAGATGGCGGCGAAACCGACAAAATGGTAGCGTCGTCAGCTGCGAAAAATGGAGGCTCAAATTCGCACAAGCGAGCAAAAGGGGCTTGTGTGTTGGCCGTAAAAATGCCTACGGACCTAAAACAGAAAGCAATGGACGTGTCTAGACCGAGTAGTGACGAAACCGATGGTGGTCAAAAGCGAAGAAAGAAGTTAAGTGTAAACAATGAGTCGATAAGGAGGAAAAAGGCAAATTTTAATAAAGATGAAGGGCTATTTAAAGCGTGGGATAAAGGTAACCAATTAATTAATAAAGAAGAAGGGCTGAAAGAAGCGGGGAATAAAGGAAATAAAGTGGGAGGAATAAATAATAGTGGGCCAGAGGCCATAATCTACGAAAATAATAGTGGGCCAGAGGCCATGATCTACGAAAATAATAAAATAAAAAATTACGACAAAAATTTGCAAAATAACTCCGAAAACGATTCAGAACTTACACAAGACAAATTCGACGCAAGAGACGGGAAAGAATGGAGAGCTATAATCAAAATGGCGGATCCGGAGAGACAAAATGGACGAAATTCTCTAAAGGAGAAACAAGGAGAAATGAGATACCGAAAGAAGAAAGTTAAGTTTAAAAATTCTACGAAGTGTAAAATGAAAGAATGGAGGCCCGAAGGGAAAGTAAAATTTAGATGTGAAGGACTTAGGAGATATTAATAGAAAGTAAGAAATTTCATGAATAAAATGTATAAATTGTAGTGTTAAATAGTTGTAAAATGTAAAGTGTAGAAGCGATTATGATAAAAGGAAATAACGGATTGTCAGCTGATTAAAAGAATGTAGCCTAGGTCAGTAAATAACAGGATAAAGCTTGAACAAATTCCTAATTATGTAAGGCCAAGGGCATAGCAGTAACACGTATCCGTTATCGCCACCTGTATAAACAAAGTGTAGATGAAGAGGGGAAGCGGTGAACCGGACGTCAATCAACCAATATTGACAGACAACTTGTCCAACAAATTAGCCGAGGGTGATAGGAATGAATGAAAGAATAAATGTGTACTGTTTTGTTTTTTATTAAAGAAAGATTTCCGAATAAAATAAATATTTTTTCTTTTTAACTGCAATTAGGATAGTAACCGTTGTAGTTACCAAGTATATTATATAAGTAAGGCATAGTTTTAGTTCAACCAAAGCAGATATTTGTAATCATATAAGACGAGTTATTCCTTATATAAATGTAATATGTTATGTGTGTGATAATGTGTTTATTTACAGCAAAGACGTTTAGAAGAAACGGCTGTAATGGACAAAAATGAACTATTGAGCAAATTTGTATGTATACAGTAATAAATAACATGTGTTTTGAATATATAAATATTATACAATAATAAATAAAATGTGTTTTGAGTATATAAATATATGAAATGATGGAGGAGATGTTTTTTAAATTTAAATATATGTGTTTATGTATATTGTTAGGTTATTATGTCAAATTTTATGATGATGATAAATGAAGATGAAATATAGAGATGAATTTGAATAAAATGTTGTAAAATATGTAAGAATATCAATGCAAAATAATACATTTTTGATATATATGTTAATAATGTAAAATGATAAAAGATTTAATGAAGATAACCATTAATAAATAGTTAATATGAAATGTGATATGTCGAAAAAGGGGTTTAATACAAAAATTTTAGTTTAGTTTTTTAAAAAATGAAAAATAGGAATTTTTCATTTTAACCGAAAATTTTAGTTTAAAAGGGCGGATATTGAGACGGTTTGGGAAAAGCCAAAAGTCTCAACCCAATTTAAAACATTTTAAATTCCCGCGATAAAGCCATGTAGATGGGAGACGAGGAGGGACGATGACGTCACGGCAACAGGTGTTGAACACTGCATGTTGGATCGTGTACAGTCGCTCTGTCTTGTTTCTTATTTTATTAAAATACTAAATTATTAAACTAAATTAATGTTCAGTAGAATCAACCGATTAATAATATCGAAGAATAAATTTAAAAGCAATTAAAACAAAAAAGTTATTCAAGTTTTTATAGGGGCTCAAAAACCTAAAATTTGGAAAAAACTTAAATTCAAAATTCAAAAAACGTAGAGTCAGAGACGGTTTGGGAAAAGCCAAAAGTCTCAACCCAATTTAAAACATTTTAAATTCCCGCGATAAAGCCATGTAGATGGGAGACGAGGAGGGACGATGACGTCACGGCAACAGGTGTTGAACACTGCATGTTGGATCGTGTACAGTCGCTCTGTCTTGTTTCTTATTTTATTAAAATACTAAATTATTAAACTAAATTAATGTTCAGTAGAATCAACCGATTAATAATATCGAAGAATAAATTTAAAAGCAATTAAAACAAAAAAGTTATTCAAGTTTTTATAGGGGCTCAAAAACCTAAAATTTGGAAAAAACTTAAATTCAAAATTCAAAAAACGTAGAGTCACAACTCAAAGGGGAACTAATAATAATCATAAATAAGAAATATGAATTAATAATAATGAACAGGTGAAAATGGACTTAGAAAGTCATTCTTGGGAAGTTTTTTGGAATTTTTGAGTTGAAGGGGGGATTATTTAAAAAATAATAATAAGTACTATTGAAGAGACCACAATAGGGCACAATAATATGTACTTATAATCAAATTTGAAAATAAAATAAGGGAGATATAATAATTACAAAACGTAAAACTTCAAAGCCCAAAAGTGGTTAAATTAAACGTTAAAGGGGTAAAGTAACATGGTAATTATAGATATCTAGTATGTAAAATTGTAAAACATCAAAGCAGAAGTAATAATATATAATGGGGGGGTTTTTATGAACATAAACTCATACGATGCAAACTTTAGGACTTCAAGGACACATAACTCAAAAACCAAACGAGTTGTGGGAAAAGTACAAACATAGTTTTTCGTCTAAGTAGAAGAGTAACAAGATTTCGTCAAAAGAATTTTGAGAAAGGACTTATCTCAAAATTTGGAAAGAAGAAAAATCGAATTTCGGGAAAAGGGCGATAACTCGCGAACGAAGCGCAGTAGAGCGATGAATCAAGTTCCACAAGACCCACAAGATGGAAAGGAAGAAGAATCCGAAAGGAACTTTAAAATCGGTTCGAGCGTTCGAAAGTTATAGCGAGTTGAACGAAAAAACGAACAAAGTAGAGATTTTCATGCAAAAACATGAAAAGTGGCGTGCGCATCCTCAGCAGGAATCCAAAGTTTAAAACATCATATTGCCAACTTGGATCACAGATAACGTTGAAGAAAAAATACAATAAATTATTAATTAAAAGGTGTTTTAATTAATAATAAAGGAAGAAAACTATCCATTAGTCAAAAAATGTGACTAATAAAATATATAGTGTAAATATTTCAGACCAAAAGGGCCTGAAAACACATAATATATGGAAAATACCTTTTTCCCTAAAAGGGAGGAAAATTGTCTCCAGAAAAGTGGATTAATTCCCACTGACAGGGAGACCGTAATTTGTCGTTCGAAAGAAGGACACTTTTGATTTGGAATCGACGCGAAGTGGACGTTTCTTCTGCAACCGACTCTGAGCTGAGAGGAAGATTCAACTGTCACTCTACTTAACTGGACTTAGAATAATTTCAACTTTAATCGATCTTCAAGGCAACTGAGAAGAATTCGAGACCAGCATTCAACTACATAGCAGCTTACAGACTCTGGATCGAAAACATCATATCAACATCATCCTAATTATACAACAAATTCCAAATCCAACTAGAACTTCTAATAAAGTGTGAAGGTATCTTATACTTAAGGAATAATTCGCAAATATTAACTTCATTTCAAATATAACGTCATTAGGGGAATTATTAAAAATTAAATTCATTTTTAAACCTCTGCTTTGGTGTTGAAAATAATTAATAATTTAAATACGACTTTTTCAGTACAGGAAAAACTGTTTGTGGTTCTGTCTGAAAAGTCAAGCGTTTTTATTTTGTTTAAGATATAGAAAATATTACATTGATAAATTTTGTCAAATAAATAAATAGTTGTGTTGTTGTTTAATCAAATTGTTTGGTGTTATTAAAAAAGTTTATAAAGTTAACATTTTTCCTGTGCAAAAGAGAAAGGAATACATAAATAATTCATTTTTAAATTTTGTTGTGTTTTCAATATATATCCATTCTGTATATGTTATTAACCTTGTTTAAACATAAATCTTATATATGTGCTCTGGTAATATAATTTGAAAATTTTAAAAGTTATCATCAGAACTTAAGAGCCGATTTCTCCCAAAAGGCACGACCTTGGAGAGAGAGAGTGTTAATCTTAAAAAAGAGTCAAATAATCGAGCATTGAGATAAAATTCAGGGAATTTTGCGTAAATTAAAAGTTAGTAAGTTTATGAGGACAAGCTCATACTTACTAGAGCCAAGAGTTGCAAAATCTTTGATTCAAAAAAGTAAAAGTGAGCATTTTGGCCTTGCCCGCGCTTGCTCTGAGAAGAAAGGTGGTTCGCCCAGTCGGTGGTGATCGTACAGCGAGTTTAAGAGTTCGTGATAAATAGTGTTCCAAAAAGGGAACAAAGAATCTTAAATTCGTGAAGACAGAACAGAGTGGTTAGTGGTAAGTGTAGCGCAAAAAGAGGCGCGAGAACCCACGACCACGAGCCGGAGCGCGGCAAGTGGCGTTCCAACGTGGGGCAAAAAGAGAACCCACGACCACGAGCCGGAGCGCGGCAATACACATACACATACACATATATATATATATATATACATATATCTATATACACATACACATATACATACATACATATACATATACATACACACTAACTTACATATATATATATACATACACATACACACATACACACATATACATACACATACATATGCATAATTCACACACACACACTTCTACCATTCATATTACCGGTGAAGAAGAGAGCTTTCAAGAATAAAATACAGTCACTTACTACCAGTTTATTTTCCCTCACTGGTCACTGATAAAAAACATATAGACCTGCTCCTGTTCTAATAAATATTGTTTCACGAATCTACAGAACTCGACTTTATTTGTACACGTTTTAATTTTTAAAGGCATCAGATTAAAAAATTTTGGAGCAAGATATAAATAAATTTTTTTAAAAATTGTTAAATTTGGTTTTGGAAAAACTACGTTTAAGTCATTCCGTAAAGTCCTCCCTCCACCCCCTGTTGTATAATTTCCTCCGCTTCTATTGTAGAGTAGTCTTAACACTTTAAATATATATAAATTTCTAACCGGTAAAATTTTGAAGATTTTGAATAATGGAGCTGCGTGTTCCAATTTAGTTTTATTTGCTATAATTCGAATAAAATGCTTCTGAAGTACAATGACTGGTTTTAAAACACTGTAGTACGCACCTCCCCAAACTTCAATACCATATTCTAACTTTGAGCCAATCAAAGCATGGTATATTGATTTTAATAATTTCAATTTAGTCACCGACCTTAACATGTAAAAAAACCTAATATATTTAATCAATTTCAGTTTGGTATTATCAATATGCGTTTTCCAGGAGAGTCTGGAATCCATGAATAATCCCAAATATTTAATGTTGTCTACTTGTTCTATTTCTAGGCAATCGCACGTTCCGCTTTCTTTACAGTTAATGCTATGATATTTTATGTTTGTTGAGAAATAGGTCTTACGAGCGACATTATATATTATATATTTGGTCTTAGGGCTCATTACCATATAGCTCTTGGTAAACCACCATCGCAAAACATTTACGTCATCTTGCATATCTTTTCTCAACTGTTCCAATGAATCCGCCTTGTAAAAAAGTGCAGTGTCATCAGCAAAAGAGACAAGGTTCCCTTTGAATCGACCGTTACATAAGTTATTAACATATATTAAGAATAATGGTCCAGAAAGAACTGAACCCTGCGGAATCCCATACTTCAATGTACCTTGATCACTAACGACATCGTTGACCCGAGTTCGTTGAATTCTATCCGTTAAATATGAGCGAAACCATTCAAAAGCCACTCCTCTAACACCAGCATCATACATTCTTGACAACAATATTAAGTGGTCTACTGTATCAAATGCTTTCATTACGTCTACAAATAACCCAGCGCAATATTTACCGTCATTTATACCGCTATATACCTGAGACACAAAATTTATCAATGCATCATTTGTACTCAACTTATGTCTAAACCCAAATTGCATTTTACTAAAAAAACTATTACTATATAGCTACGTTACGAGACCTGTCTACTAGATATACATATAATTACCTATCCGGACCTATTTGCTTTGTGCAGATGAGCATAAACATTAAATGATGAGACACAAAATATATTCACAATAATTTCATATGAATTAGCGTAAAGGCTAGGATTTCGTACTTTTAAATTGCTTATTTTAGACAGAAATAATAGATTTTCATACTTGTAAAGGGTCTTCCTAGCTTAATGATGATCCAATTGTTTATTAATGAGGTACCTATGTAAAACACAATTTCATGATATTTCTATATTAAATCGCACCGTAATATCAACTGGACATTTACCATAATTATAAAGAATTGGGAATTTTTATAAATATGTATTGATGTTGTCCTAGAGATTTTAGTGTGAAATCTCGGCAATTAGTCTTCCAAATAGCGTATTTTCCATCATTTCGTTACTTCTTTTCAACACATTTTACTTTTTATCTTTTACAATTCATTATTTCTGTCCGAAAACAGCGATTTAAAATGACTATTTTAGGGCATTTTGAGGTTATTTTGAAATATTTCATCATTTTAAATAAAAAAATCTATCGATGTTTTTTATTTTGTGCGGAAAATAGTTCTGTTTTAAGAACTGTCAAACTACGTATCATTTTGTATCAATCATGTCGTATATGGTTACCTAACCAGACCTAGTTAAAGAACTATATATATATATATATATATATATATATATACAGGGAGCGGCAGAAATACCTGACGGTTTTTAAATAAGAATAACTCCAATGTTTATAAACATTTTTGAATATTTATTATATATTAAGAAGAGTAAAAGATGGCAATTAATAAAAAACACTGCGAAAAACATATATGCAACCATGTATAGTCTCAAAAAACACAAAACATAAAGGCTACATTATTTAAAGATAATGTCATTTAAGTGGTGGCCATTCTTCAACATACATTCCTCAAGTCTCGCAGCAAAGCTGTCAAACACTTTACTCAACATGTCCGTTGATATAGACGCAACCACTTGTCTAATAACTTCTTTTCGACGAACGCACGATGCTCACTGGACCACTGCTCCATAGCAACTGAAACTCCCTCGAGTGGCCTTGAGAACGCCGCGCTCCCCACCACCCCCTCCACATGACTGCCGTACTGTGCACGAACAAAAACCGTCAGGTATTTCTGCCGCTCCCTGTATATATATATATATATATATATATATATATATATATATATATATATATATATAGAGTTCTTTTACTAGATCTGGGTTTCAGAGACCTAGTCATTATGAATCTTAGATCATAGAGGGGTAGTAATATCGACCTGTATTAGTGAATCAGTGCGCACACGCCCCACAAGTGAAATCAATATGGCTACACAATAGAATATGTAACAAATTGTACAATTTCTAAGATTGTGAAGTAAATAATGAATTGTGACAGATAAAAAACCACTAGTTTTGTTCAGAATGATCGAAAGTATTGAAAAAACACAATTTTGAAGACTGGTAACACACTGACCAGGGTAGAGAACGGTGTACTCTCTTTGAGCTGCACTCGCGTTTTCATTAGGCCTACAGAAACCATATACAAAATGCATTTCCGCATTTCCTGATTGGTATCTGTGGGCGATACCTTATCTCATGGTAAGGTGCTCTATAATCAGATATTGACAAAGACACCTTATCTCATGATAAGGTGGGCTATAATCAGATATTGAGAAATTCTTTCAGGTATCCTTGCATGATAATTTAAATATAATATTCACTGTCCTTAAATTATTATTTTTTTAGAGAAAATGAGGATGTCTTTGAACTATTTATGTTAGTGTTAGTTAAAGTGTAGTGATATTTTAGGTAGGCTATCTTTTAAAAGCCATTGCTTTTATCTAGCGTAGTTTTGGTTAAACCACGGTTTATACTATTTAAACTCGCATAACTCTACTTAAATTGTAACGAATAAAATGTTGCATCCTATCTTCTGAAAGTTTAGATTTTTAAGCACTTTTTATAGCATTTGCTACTCTTTAACATTTTTTAAAAAGAATTCTGTGTGTAAGGTGTTTCTTTTCTTTTTTTAAGAAAATGATAACTTCACAGTTCCAATCAATTTAATTAGTGAATCTGTAGATTCAGGCTCATCAAAAGCTATACATCCTTACTTGAAATTTAATGCAAAATATGAAGGTAATGTTAAAGTTTGAGGAAGGTATCAAAATATCCCAGAATTTCTACATTTTTGGGTAAATGTACAGTTTCTTTAAATAAAATCAAAATAATATCTCTTTAAGTGGATATGTGAAATAGGAGTTTTTGAAATTGTGTATTTGAGTCACATTTATCTTGTTCTATGACTCAAAAAAGTTTTTAACACTAGGTATAGACCACCCTTGTATTTGTAATGTTTATTATCTGAGATCATAGGTCACGTGAGTCTAGCGGTTGTGAAATTATATTGCCCTAAGTATTAAACTAAGCAAATGATTAATTTCATTAAACCTATGAAAGATTTGGCTAGGTGGTTATATAATAGCGACATGGTGTAGTAATTATGTAATGTTGCATGCATCAAACCATTCTCATTGAAATTATGTCTTAGTTTTTAAATTGTGTTTTTTTCTGTGAAAAAAGTGACTTTCGCATTAAAAACATTATTTATTCTTAAGCAGTAATGAGTGGGGTTACGGGGCAAGTGCAGCCAGTGGCTACCACAATCTTATAAATGGTTATTTCAGCAAAACAACATCATCATATGTTTTTGAAAACCTTTTTCTAACATATTTCATGCTGACATTAATTTCACTTGACAAACTTTTTTTTTTACATCTTAAAAAAACCTTACATTTCATCAACGAATGGAAGTGCCATGGCCTAAATTTGCATGACTCTTTTAGACACATATGTATGAGTGTTTCTAGTAGAATTTTATGTGTATAGGAAATCTTTGTGGTCCATTTTGCTCAATCTCGCTAATTTAAAATAATAGAACAGTGGCCTTACTTACCCCATCAATTTTCAACGTGGGGTAAGTGAAGGAAATACCAAAACCTTGAATTGACAAGAACCAAAATAATTACTCTGACTTTTTAAGTGTGCAAATTAATTTGAAGTGCAAAAAATTATCAAAATAAAATTTAAAAATCTTCCTATAATAAAATGTGATCTAAATCATAATCAAGAGGTCACAGAATAATTAATACAAAACATGTAATTACAACAATAAGTTATTATTTTAATTATTTCAAATTAAATATTATCTTTCAAATTTTACAGATCTGTACGTTTCCATGGTTTTTATAATAAAAAAGTTCATAACTCCTGAAAAAGTAAAGATAGATCAATAATTTAAAAACTGCCAAACTCTGCGAAAAATGTGCTATAACCTACTTGCTCCATGTAGCTCTAGATAATAGTTTTAATGGCAAATCTAAGTCATGGTTGCACTTGCCCCGAACACTGGGGGGAAAGTGCATCCAGTGATATGATTACATAGGCTATATAAATTTTTGTTGGGCAAACAGTATAGAATTTAAAAAAACTCAAGTAGTTCCCTTAATAGGCAATAAAACAAAGATAAGGCATGCCAAATTTCATTATTTTGTATAATAACTTGGTAAATTGAGTTCAAAGTTGAACTATGCTAAAACGTGGACCCACTTACCCCACTCCACTCTATGTAGTAAACGATTAAACATTTTTTTTTAAATCCTGAAAATTAGCAGTCAGGCTACAATAAATAAATACCGACTAGTTTATTGGGAAACAGATTAATTAACCTTGAAATGTTGTGGAAGTTAATACAAATCCTTCAAATTTGTAACCAAACCATGTTATATTACAGTTCCAATTACCATAAAGTTTAGCTTCCTTCGTTATGGTGTACTCTTAAGATGGTAACAACTAGTCCTCATGAAGTCTTAGTTCAATTAAACTGTGTTTTCAAAGTTTTTTAAAATATTATCTTTTCACCACCTCCCTTTTTTCCCTGGCGATACTTCTACTCTAACAGCCTTACTTGCATTTACCTGAATGGCAAATTGCAGGGGAATTGTATTCCATCAAATCAGTTTACCCCCTCCCTCGGTAAAATGCTTATGACACATTAAGGCTAGACCACAGTTGTGCACCAGCCAGAGAGGGACCGGATGTGTTAAAGGAAGTGCGTGTGTTCAGTCTTCGGGAGAACCGATTTTTCAGGTACCTCCCAAATTGTTCACTCACCAAATAATGTCTAATTAGCCCATTTTGGGATGGGTCAGACGACCCAGGATTTTCGGTGTGCATCTCCAAATTTCGTAATTAATTAAATATGTGATTAAGTAGTTAACGGGCATTTTGGCCTTATACTGTTATCTTGACCACTAGTTTTAAATAGAGTCATATTTACCCTTAATTCATAGTTAATTTAGGTTATTATATATTATAATTAATAACATAATTTTAATCACTCGTGAAGCTGGCTTTCTGAACTGTAGTATTTAAGAAGTAGAGGGCACATGTCAGGTTAATTCCCCCCCCAACCCAAATTTCCTCCCCGATTTCAAACTCTCTTAAAGATCCACCCCTGCACAGCCCCAATATTTATAAATTTTAATGTAATAGCAGATATTTCTTGTTGAAACTCCACATTCAAGGATAAAATAAAGCAAAAGCTTAAAGTTTCAAATACTTTAATAACATAAATGAGCTACAATTGTTTCGCCTTGCGGGTAGGGGGATAACCTAGCAGGTAGATAAAGCTTTCCTACCTTACCGATTTCTCTATTGTATTTCTGTTTCCTGTTACTTATGTTTAAATAGTCTATGCCTGTTAATTATCAGTTGCCCGATGATGCCGCAAGGTGAAACAATTGTAGCTCATTTATGTTATTAAAATATTTGAAACTTTAAGCTTTTCCTTTATTTTATCCTTCAATATTTATAACCCAGGTTGCTGCAGTTCTGTATATAAGTTATTTGATCTCTTTTATATGTGGCTAGTTTATATATTATTTGGTCTGACTTTAGTGTGAAAGTGTTTGGTGATTGTTTTGATCTTGAATTCCTTGAGTTGTGCTTAAGAAAATGTGAGATATGTATGTTTTCTGTGTTCAGATTAGAGTGGTTATTTTTCTACTGATACTAAATTATGAAGAATTAATGTTTTCTGTTAAATTTAGGTTTAAATTATATATTCTTACTGTAATTTAATTTAAATTAATACGCTACTGTTTCGGTTTATTCTTCTTTTATATTTAGAATAGTTAATATCTATTTTTATTTATTAATGAGCCTGACACTTTAAATACTGATGGCGGATCCAACTCTGGCTTTAGTGTTGTAATTTATTAAATTTCAAATGGCAGTGTTGTTTTCTTTAAAAAAATAATATATATTAAAATAAAAAAAAAAACTTTATTGAAAAAAGTTAAATGCGATTATTTATATGATTGTGTAATTTCGTATTTATGAATTTACTTTTACTTGCACTTTGGCAACGGTTTAGGCCATGAATCTGAACATTTTGCTATAATTTGATCAAAATAGTTTAGTTCAATTTTGAGATATTCAGTCTTTTACGACACTAATAATGTTTTGTTGACTTGAACATTTGAGTGATACCTCCAGACTCAAGAGTTTTGTGGATATCATAAAGTTTTGGTTAGTTTAGGTTATGGTTAGGCTATGTTAGTGTAAGAAAGTTAGTGCTTTGGTATCGTGTGAGAAAGTTAGTGCAGTATTTGTGTATCATTTATTTAAGTTTGTTATACTATAGAACTATGTTATAGTATTCATTTGATGTTAATATTGTCATGTAGATACAGTATGTACAAATTTATATTTGTTTAGGTGAAAAAGTGCTATGTTTTCATGGTCCTTTGATATATGTTGCAAAATGTCTTGGTACCAGACACGATGAAAAGGGTAAAGCTGCGGAATATCATATCCATTATTCAGGCTGGAACAAAAGGTAGGCCTACATTAATTGTAATTTACAGTAACGATAAATTTTGATGGATAATTATATTCTTTAAGTACAAATTGATGGTTTCTGCGACAGGTTAGGTTTTGTAAAATTATTTGTTCTTACTTTTAATTGATGGGAAGATCATGGGTTATGTTAATGTCAAAACATAAAGGCCCAGATATGGTTATGTATTATTTACTGACTAGCAAGTTTAATGTAGAAGGTCATCACTTAAATTTACAACTCACAGTCGTTTACATGTTTAACCTGTCTCTAACTACCAAGGTCAAATTTTAGACAGTCGTGCCACACCTTTGTTAAATATGCTACAGTTCCACAATTTGGCTAGTTTCAGCAATGTTAGTTAGTTAAAGAATTAGGTTTTCTGATAATATACAACAGTAGGCCCTATGCCAGAAATTTAGTTTTGGAGGTTGGTAGACCTATATGAAAGCAGTCATTGTTTTTGTACAACTGATTTCTATTACTATGTTTACTGCTTGCAATATTCATAGTGTTATATTTATTGTATAAAATACTCTCAGGGACTCACTTATAGTGAATATTAGGTGTAGCAACCCTGATGGATCCTCTCTTGGATCTGCACTTTACATCATGTATATAGTCTTGTGTTAGATCCCCCTTTTTCATCTTTCCTATCATGTCTCTCCTGACCAACTTTACTGACCCTTGATGCTGTTAGAGTATTCAAGGGCTAAGGTATTTATTTTTCTAGGGTAAAAAAAAAAAGAAAGAAAAAAATTCTCTTCATATCAACTTGTTACATGAATTATGCCGTCACACTATATGCAACATTTCATATTTTTCAATTTATGGCAAATGTAAGAACTGCTTAAATTTAGGGAAATTTAACTGACTGGTTTAGGATTAAAGATGTTTATGTTCGTTTCTTCGTGTTTTTAATAAGGTGATGAAGATCAATAAAGGTTTTATGCCTTTAAACAAGGAAAAAAGCAACATTGGATCAAGAGATAGAAGGTAGTATTTGTACTATTAGTCTACTAAAGTGTAAAATAACATAATTTATTTTATATATGTAATTCAAAATAAATAAATAAAGTAAAAATAATTTGTATTTTTAGTTGGGACGAGTGGGTGTCAGAAAGCCGAGTTTTAAAATTAAATGATGCCAACCTTCAGAAACAGAAAGATTTATACAGAGCATCAAAAGCTGAGCCGTAAGTTTTAATTATTGAAGTTAGTGATATTTACAACAGACTATTTTTGTTTAATAATATTTTATTTGAACACTTACTAAATAAGGATTTTGTATAGTACACTTTGATTTCAGATATAAAGTATATTTTGTAAAATAGTTGCATATGTTAGCATTGGTTCAGAGTTGGACTAGCTCAGATATATAAACTTACTTGAATTTTCAGAGTTTTACACTTAGAAACTTCATTATCTAGTTGTCATCAAGTCTCTCTGTCCATGTGCCACTGATTTTATTATAATTGTTAATCTGAAATAATTGAAAATTTTTGTATTTTTTATCAAGTGAATTGAGTTTTGTGCACAGCGAACAATTGAGTAAAATAAATGGTTAAACAAAATTTCATACAGTTTCTCACTCACCCATCCCCAAAACCATTTAAAACTGAACCAAAACTATTTGTTATTAAAAATGTCAGTTCGGTACTTGTCAGTCAAAAAGTGTAAATGAACAATTATTACACCATATTTGAAAAAATGTATATATTTAAAACAGCACCAATTTCCTTTACTTGAGTCATACATTGATGTCATCAGCAAAATCGAATTTGGTTAAAAATATAGCTTTTAATGAAGGTGGTATAATTTATTTGAATTTTTGTTAATTATTTCTGAACCATTATATATATTTTTTTACTTTGAAAGTTTACACACGGGTTGGGTTATTATTCTTCCAGTTTTACTATAATTTGAGTGAAATGGGTAGAGTCGATTTTGAGAACGTCTTGTCCCAAGGTATGCCCAAATAGGCTTACCAAATTTGATTAAATTGCTTCATGCATTTGACTGTAGAGCACTATGCATATAACACACGACAGACAGAAATTATTTCAAAAATCATTGTTTTGGAACCAAGGAATCCCAAAACTCAACATTGATTTTTTTTACTCATCACATAATTTTTAAACAAATAATGATAAAAAATGGATTTATGTTTTTAGTGCTTACATATAATATATGTAAGCACTAAAAACATAAATATTATTTAAAATCAGTAAAACCAAAGAATGAAAAAAGTCAACATTTTGCCGCGGACCGTTCTTTGCCTTTAGGTTTGCGTTGGGCTGGCCACTTACCGCTGACCGATCTTTTGTCTTTTACCGACAAGAACATAATCCACAGACAAGGCGATGTCTGCTAATCAGTGTGAAGTCACCAGTACTTTCTACCAATCAACAGTTCGTAATTTTTTGTTTTGATAACTTTCTTTGTATGTTTTATTTTAAGTTTAAATTTTGATTTTAAATTTAATTTTGTCACCTTTTGGACTAATTTAAAATTAATTGATTTTACTTTTTCTGCTAACTTTTTACTCAAGGTCATGCCTTGTGGAAGTATTTGTTTCCAAAATTTTTATCTATTGACACATATATTCATGTATAATCTTAAATTTAATAATGAGCACAAACACAGAAATAATTATAGATCACCTGAAAAACATACATATATGAGAATCAATTGAATAACATGTGCATAACAGCAAAAAGTTAAAATAATCTTTACTTAATTTCTTTTCAATGATCAGTTTGAAAATTGCATATAAATTTCAAATATTCATGAATAAAAATTTTACAATTTACAACAAATTATCTAATATGCACAAAGTATTGATAAAGAACATTTGATTTAACAATTAAAACAAGATACAATTTTTCTTGTTTGATGACCAAAGCATTACACATTTTGAAATGTATTTTAAGAATTTAATGAATTTAAAATATCTCCAAAATTAAAATTTTTTCAATTTAAAGTTTTTTCAATTTGATTATTAGTAATTTAAATGAAAATGTTTTTTCTATATTTTGAATAATCCAATTATCCAATAATTTGAATTGGTACCTTTTGCACTATAAACATCTTATAAGTTGCTGTAGACCAGGGTCTCTGAAGTAGTTTTAAGTTGGTAAGTTTGGATAGTTTCTTCTGACTCCTCTTCCTACGTGTTGTTGGCGCAAGATTTGATGAGAGAGTGTTGATGTTTTATCGACAATTTTGGAAGACCTGAAATTGGGGAAATTCCTGTATCAACCTAACTGATATTTTAAATTAATTTTCCCATTTGTTTTTTCTTAAGAGCAATCAATTGGTTGGTTATATAGGTTTATTTTTGTATTATTATGTTTCTTACAATTTTCTTGATTTTCTATGACCCCTTTAACACCTTATTTTTATTATTATCTTTTAATCTTTTTTGGACCTTGAAAGTTTTGTTTTGCAACATTACTATGCCTTCTCCCTCCAGTGATCCTTTTTCTTACGGTTGAAAGTCGCTCGCTATGAAAATCTGCAAGTTGAAATCTGAAAAATCTTGATTCTTTTTGATATCCCCTTCAATCTGCCATAACTTTTGAACTCATGGCTCAATCTTGATTTTGGTTGTAGATTCTTCTTCCTCTTGATTTTGTGCTTCTGTAGTTAAAAGGTTTCCCGGTTCTAAAGTTATCACACTTTTTTTGAAAGTCTTAAATTTCCAAATTAACTTTCTAAATTTTGTTGTTTTTTGAAATTTTAATGTTCTTAACTTGTTAGCCTTGCTTTAAAACGAAGATTTCACTTTTCACTTTTTTGTTATGCCTCTTAGTTTCAAAGATATTTCTTCTTTGAAGTTCAAATTTTATTGCACTTGATTTTATGTAATAATAAAATCCTCTTTTTACTATTTTTATTAGTATTGCTTGGTCATCTTACAATAAATATTACTTAATAATTCTATTTATCTATTTACCTTTTGATTCTTACTCTTATTTTAATTATTTTAAATCTTATTTTAATCTTGGTATGTTTCCAGTTTTAATTGCCAATAACTTTTTAATTATTATTGCCATCAAGCTTACATTTTATCATTTTGTAGCCCTTTATGCTCTTTATCTTAATTTATTATTACTTTTTCTTTTGTTTATTGCTTTCACTGTTTATTAATGAAAACCCCCACTCAAGAATAACTATTAAAGCTCCTTTTTACTAACTTCCCCATTTAATTGTTTTATTATTATTTATGATTTTCGTATTATTCCCTCTTCTTAATAACTTCCCATTGTTACCTTTTAATTATCTTATTTTTTACGATTTTTGGTTATTCACATTTTTGTTTAAACCTGAATAATTTTTGTATTATAACAGTTTTAATTATTTTTATTACTTTCCCCTTATTTCAACCCTACTGACCATTACAACTTGGTCGAAGCTACTATTGAACAAAGTTTAGAGAAACATAGAAAGTAGATAGAATAAAAGAGATTTAGTGATCCTGTCCGTCACAACACTGGATATGTCCATTTTGCCTCCCACCAGAATAAGATTGATGCATACTTTATTGAAGAATCTACAATGATTCTAACTCTTAGAATGTAGAAGAGGTCCATAAGAGTTTTTTGTGGAGTAAAAAATAGAACTCAAAGATATAAAATCCTACTTTTGCCATTTGTATTTATTTTTGAATGTGTCACATTTATATGTCAAAATATAAAGTTGTTTAATTTTAATTGAGACTTTCATTCTGAAGTAACACTTCGTACTAAACCGTATCACCTAACTTTGTGTCGGAAGAGTATAACTTTATGTAATCATTTGCTTATGGCATTAAGGAAGAAAGTCACTTTCCAGATTTTAGAAAAAGAAAGTGAAAGATTTGCTTCTTCAAAACATATTTGATTTAATAATGACTATTTAATTGAAAACTTTTGCTAATGATAGTTGTATAATGAAAAAGTGTTTATTGCCATTTGTGTAATTAAATATAAGATTTATTATTATGTGTAGGTTCCTTTGTAATGGAATCTGTTGAGAATTGTAATCTCTTCTATTTGCAGCATATTGTGTATATGGTAAATTTATCATTTTAAAAATTCAATCTAAACAATGTATGTTTTTTGATTGATGATTTATTTTGTATAATTTTATACTGACTTGTCTTATACAAATATTACTTGTCAGAAAAGACCAATAAATAATTATGACAAAAAATAGTTTCAAGAACTATCATACAGCTCTAGAAAGCTGATGGACTAGAGTCTGAGCTAGTCATAACTTACAACAACAATAACATTTTTTAGAAGTTTCAAACTACATGAAGTATTTTAATGTAGCCTACTATTTGATGAATTTAATATTAATAGTTAATATGTTTTCATAGAAATCATTCTTCCCTTCGACATACATTCTCTTTAAAAATACAGTTAAAATAACTATAGATTATATGGTTGATGCTCTTTCTATCCATACTAGGTTTCATCAAATTTATACTTTTTTTTTTCAGAAATAATAGAAAGAATAAAAGGCGTCCACCTATCGGAGATGGTCCTGAATCAATAATAATATGTTTTCATAAAAATCATTCTTTCTTTCGACATGCATACTCTTTTAAAATACAGTTTGAATAAGTATGGATTTGGATGGTTGATGCTAATTCTATCCATACTGATTTCATCAAATTTATACTTTTTTTCTTTTCAGAAAGAATAAAAAGAATAAAAGGCGTTCATCTATCGGAAGTGGTCCTGAATCATTAGGTGGTCCTGACAGTAGATCCTCGACACCTGTTCAAGAAAGAGACAAAGAAAAACCAACATCAGTTTTAAAGGCTTTAGTTTTTGCAGCAAATACACAGTCTTCATCTCAAGACTCTGCTAGTGACGTTCCGAAGAAGAAGAAATTACGGACAGACAATGCTGTAGAAACGGTAAGCATATTTTTTGCTTTTTCTGTATTGGGAAATAGATTATGTCCCTATAGTAAGGGACTATAGTAGTGTCCCTTTTCTATCCACTACATCTAGAGAACATTATTTCACCCTTTATCAAACCCACCTGTTCTTTTGATGTACATTGTCAAACCAAAGAGGTTGATATCTTACAAGTCCTTAACATCCAGCGTGTTTGTACTCTAGCTGCATACATTCTTTTTTCTTATTGTATAAAGGTAAAAAACCCCTCAGTCATCGTCACCTTATAAAAAAAGGAAAAAAAAAATAAAGACACTTAGCTCTTGAATACTAGATACTCTAATCCTATTAGAATAGCTTCTAGGTTGGTTAAGAGAGAGCTGATAGGAAAGATGGAGAGAGGGGATCTAACCAAAGACATGATAAAGGTCTTACTGATTGCCGAGCTCGTACTCACTAAAGTGAGGCCTTGAGGAATAAGCTTTATACAGTTTATAACTAAATATACAGCAATTTTTTCAAGCTTACATGGTTCACATTTACAAGGGTCGTACATGTACAAGTCCGTAATAAATTCAAAACTGAGCTTACTTTGTAACGCTGTAAAGTAAGGTCCATTTTAAAATTATTGCCGACTGTGGCAATGAAGCGGGATCGTGTGTGTGGTGTGATTTATTATGACGTAATTACCAGACTCTTGATATGTTATGTGAACGCAGTGGTTTTCTGTGAGGAGCTGCTAGGATTTTAAGATTTTTACCATGCTATTTTACGATTGTGGATTGATTATAGTTGTATAGTCTACTCATTCACAAGACCATCAGCAATTATGAAGCTGTGTCCTCCGACTTGTATCTGGAGCTTTTCGTTTGAACTCAGGACATATTATTCTGAAGCTTTTCGTCCATATTATTCTCTCAGGACAGTCATAATATACAGGATGAATAGGACCACCCGTGCACGATGTATAGCGACTGAACCAAATGAGCTACAGCCTTTGTTTAACTTAACCCCCCCCCCTATTTTGACCCTAGAAAATTCAGTAAAACTGTTTTAAATCACAAAAATTACCCAAAAGTGCTTTTTTGGGAAGTGCAGGTAGTTTTTGGAAAATTTTAAAATGTAAAGGTAAGTCGAGTGATACCTCATTTTAAAGGTCTCTTTTCACTGATCATTTTGGAAAAAAAGTTTTAACTTATCTTACTGCGTATGTACAGGGTGTTCCAAAATGTCAAACAAATAGTGTTTTACAGTTAGTTTTATTGTTCCCACATAACATAGCCTACATAAACCAAATTTTTATCCTAGATTCATGAGAAGATACCCTTTTCAAAAATCTGCTTAAGTTGCCCCTTACTAAAAAATTTTCAAATTTTTAAAATACATACAATTTTGGGGGAAAAAACAGATTAAAACTCAAAAACTCCAAATAGTAACGTTAGTCGTGAAGCACATCATTGAAAAGGTTTTTAAAAAACAAACACTTTTTGTATTTAAAGTTGGACTTTATCTCTAACCGTTTCAAAATGGTGCCTAGGAAACTTATTTTCCAACACTCTTTATCGTCTATTACTCAATGACGTTTGCCATTTGGGGGGGGGGGAGGGGGGGTTGACACCAATCTTTCCTATTCACATTACGCTTACTCAAATAATTTTCATTAAAATAAGCATTGCATTAAAAATATGTAAATGGTTTTACCATTTAAATGGGTGGTCCCATAAACTATCCACCAAGATCGCCTGATTTAATTTGTATGGATTTTTATCTGTGGAGTAAATTAAAGGACTTTATTTATACAGTATGACCAACAATGAGAGAAGACATGATGCTGTGAACTCAATTAGTGGTGATGAAATACTGCGAGCTGTAGATAACTTCAATTCCAGAGTAGAACTTTGTTTGGAAAGCAATGGGCTGCAGTTTGAGCACCTGTAAATCTTCCGAAACAAGAGAAATACAGTACAACTTGTTTAAAATGGAACATGATCGTTCCAGTATTTTTTTCCGTTTTGGGAGGTTTCCGTTTTATTGAGGTTCTTAATTTTTTTAAAAATACTGTACATACTGTATAGCCTAGCTTACTACTTTATCCAACGCCATCCGTCCTTGGCAGTTCAGCCATTAGACAACGAGCCTCCCAGTAGCGTGTTGCGATGTCATCGGGCCTAGCTTACTGTATTTGTTTTGTCACAAGAACAAGAAGAAGGAAATATGTACATACTGTAGTTAAAATAAACTTAATACAGTACGTGAAAACTAGATTTATTAAATCAACTTACATGTAATCTATTCTCTTTTCTAGTTTTTTTGTCCAAACATTTCTTTTAAAGTACACTGTCGCGATGTTTTAACAACAGACCGCTGAATGATCTCTTTAGCGTCCTGGATTAGTTTCATAAGTTCCGGTACATTTTGTTACCATTATTTTTTTATTTAAGAATTTCAAGAGGAGATCCTTAAAAGTTTAATTTTTGGAACCAGGTTGGTAACATCTTTGAATGAGGAGAATTAGAAATTTAATTGACCTGTAATTTATTTAACTCTGGACAAAATCAAGTTAACCATTTACACAAAAAACATGTAACATAGATTAGCACATTTCACTTATTTAATAAGTAAGTAGAACTATCTGAAAGGTAACAATTGAAAGTATTTATATATATTTTACATTATTATACGCCCCCCAAAAAAAGAAAGCTTTACACATTATTTGAATCCCCCCCCGTACACAATTAGTTACTGAGTGAATTTTAAAAAGACATAAACAATTCATCAAAATATTAAGAGTTACAAAATTTAGTTTTAAAATTAGTTATATTAAAGTTAACAATCTTTGACTTATGAATTACACATAATATAATGACAATTGATTAATTAAACCTCTAAAAGTAAGTTGGCCAACTGAAAAGAAAAATTAGTTTTAACCATATATTTTAAGAAATAGTAAATTTATTTATTCTGATTATATATTAAAAAAAAAATTATATTGACGTTAATTTTTTTTTTAATTTTGAAAATTAACCCCTTTGGGATCGTGAAGCCGAAAAAGCATGCGTATCCCATCCAATTTTATTTCATTTTTTTATTTTTACGTTTTGTACATATATTTTTTTTAGAAAAGAAATTTACTACGTCTAGCTCATCAAACATTCAAAATTATTCTACAGAGACAGTTCAAGTTTATTTTTCACTAAGTTAACTCTCAGACTAAATTGTTCATTATTTTGCGTTTTTGTTTTTATGACTTAAGAAGTCCTCAGTTTTTTTTTGCATGAACTTGAAACTCTGCTGGAACTCAGTTTCTTGTTCCCTCTTGCTTAAACCAGCTTTTGCTGCACAAACACATATGGTAATTAAATAGAGCACAGACACTTCTAGACAGGTTTAAACATTTCTATTTTAGGTTTATGAGCAACATATTTTTCTGTAATTAAGTTATTATTTTTTTAAAAGGGTAATTTCTTTAAAGACAAAATGCTATATATATATATATATATATATATATATATATATATATATTTAAATAAATTACAAAATGACTTTACGTTATCAAAGATAGAAAAGAAGCTTTTCCTTTGTTTGAATCTAAGCTAGTACAATTTACAAGCAATACAATATTAGGTGCAATTAAATTAAATGATTCATTGCTTTGATTTTATAATTAGCTGAAGATTATAAATTTGATTTTATACTGATTTTATAATGAAGATTAATTACTTTGATTTTATAAAGATTATATGAATTTACGCTTTAACACGTTAGCTGCCACCGGCCTATTTTCGAATGTTCGGCATAATGCCAACTTTTACTGTTAATCATTTTTTGATATTTTTACTTTAATTGTGTTTATAATACACTAATACAACAAGATATACTTTAAACTGTTAAAATAAATTGTTTAAAAATTTGTTACCTATCGGGTCGGCCGCGATTTTTTTCACCGAATATTGATTGACAAAAATACTTGCCGACCCGATTGGTCGCACGTTCATACTGGCGTATATTTCGTTTTAGAGGTTTGGGTCAACTCTCAAAGTAAGAATAAGCATCTCTACTCCATTACGACCTTCAGGGAAAAGATTGTGTACGCACTACTAAGGTTGCAAAACGGACAAATCGAGCCAGTATAACATGTTGGACATCACCACTTGTCTGAAACGGCAGTATTTTTAGCAGTGGCGGCGTTAGCGGACCCGCGGTGCGAGAGGGCCCGCGAGCCTTGACCGGGATTTTTCGGGAAATTATACAGGGACCCGGACCCGCAACGGGCCCTGCCACACGGGCCCCCCTATCATAACAATATTTTTATGAGTATTGTCAAGAAATTACTAAAATAAGGTAAAATGTCTTCAGACAAGATTGTGCATCGTGCTTCCAAAACAGCAATAACCATTATATTTTAGAGAGCAGTATTTATTATTTAATGTCATGATACGAAGTATGTGTATTGTTTACCGTTGGCTGATAAGTAATTTAGCTATCGCTATGTCGCACATCGCGGTGACTCACCGGCGAAAAGATAAACTCCGGTCCGGAAGGGGAAGATTAAAATTTTAAAATAGTATCAGGTATCAAAAAGATCACTACATTTTGTGAAACATGTCTTGGAAAACCATTTCTTTGCAAAGATTGTTTTAAGAACTTACATAAATAGGCAAGATCCTTGTGAACTCTGGTAGTTTTTCTGTAAGGTTATATTTTTTCACATTTTGTGCTTTATTTTCTCCGATGCGACTTAAAATTTTCTTTTATATTTAAGATGTGTAGTACTCATGTTTGTATACGCGCATTTTAATGACAAAACACCTGTTACTGCTTTTGTAGCAAATAATGTAATGTTAACTGTCCATAAATAACTTCATTTCATTTGAAAGTATAATTTAGCATAGGCATATAACGTGTTGCCAAATTAAAAAATATTCTGACAAATACGGTTTTATATTTATTACATTCCTAACAAAAAACATTACAAATAGATTCAAGTTTTATTCATATTTCAGCACTAAAAATAATGTAAAACTTTAAAATAAAATGTGCCGACCCGATCGGTCGGCAAAATATCGTTTATTAGCAGATGATATATAACTGAAATAAAAAAATGTGTTGACGAAATTAACATTCAATAACATTTCTAGTATTGTGTACTCAAATTATAACTCTTTAAAAAGTTCCCAAACACCACTGATAAACGTCACGGATCGATTTACTTAAGCCCTATAAAGTCCCGCAGCCGACCCGATCGGGTCGGCCGATGTTTCTAACAAGACGAGCTGTGCCGACCCGATCGGGTCGGGGTGGCAGCTAACGTGTTAAAAGAATTTACAGATAACTTAAAATTTAATTATGATTGAAAAGATTTCTAAATATTATATTCCTGAAATAAAAATACATATTTTCTTAATATGGTCAACTTAATTTACTCAAAAAAGAAAATCTTTGAATTGCCTGGTATGATCAGACATGGTTTTTTTGATTGTCAGATGTTATGAGAGATGGTAGATATGCACACCATTGAAGTATGTACTTTCACGTATAAATTCAGTATCGGTTTTTTTTATTATAAATCTCGCACGAAATTTTGACTCATTTTGAAGAACTTAAGGAGACTATTAAAAAGGCAGAGAAATGGTCACGTGCACACGACATTACATTACAACCGAACTTGCTAGACTCTGCCCTTGAAGTTATCTGCTAAGGGTCAAGTCCAGAGTCAGATCGCCCGAGGCTGCCTTCAAAGTTTGTCCACCAGGTTGCAGTAGCTGATGGACGCCTGTGATTAGGGCATTCGTAAATCATAAAATTAAAATTGCAAGGTTGATAATTTTGACGTTACAATTTAAGAGCCGCAAATCTCTGAAGGTATTTCATGCAAGTTAGCACTTCTCCAAAAGTGTGAATTTTCAATTCCCTTTCATATTCGTCGTCATTGTCCGTTTCTTCTGTCACTTCCTTTGCACCATTTTCGAGAGCAATATTGGACGCACTTTTGATGTCGAAAGTTCGTTGTCAAAATTTACGATGACTTCAGGTTGAACAAGTAGCATTCCTTGTACACAGAGATCAGAAATGTCCCTTAAATTATCCACTTCAATGTCAGAATTAGCCAGTGATACTTGAGCAGGGAAACCAGCTTTAAAAAATACACTTTTTCACAGTTTCTGGAAGACTCTTTAGGTGGCCTGGTGTATCCAGTTAACCACATCAAGAACATTAACTTGCTTAACTAGTTCTGAAACATTGGAACAGGTGGAAATTTTAGCAACAAGTGATTGTAGCACCAACTTCCTATAAAAAGATTTCAATGTGTAAATTATAGGCTACCCTGATCCATTGGTTGTGTAACTGAAGTTGTGTTAGGAGGATAAAAGGCTAGCTTCACATTAGACAAATTAATTTTTGGATGACAGCATTATCTAAAAACAATATGACCTTACAATTTTGAAATTTCATTCGTCCATTAAAAGAATGAAGCCACTCTTCCATTATAGAACTGGTCAACCAAGCTTTTTTATTAAATCGCCAAAGTACTGGGAGGGAATTGCGGTATAAGTGTCTAAAAGCCCTGGGGCATACTGTTTTACCTATCACTATTGGTTTTTCAATTTCACCAGTCATGTTTGCACAAATAAACATCGTAAGTCTTTCCTTAGACATCTCCACGTACAGTCAATGTCTTTGAAAGTAACACTCTAAAAAACAGGCCCATTTCGTCACCATTATAAACATTTTTATGTTCATATCCCGCAACTAAGTCTTTAATTTTTGTTTTCCAGTCTGTTACAGTCTGCATATTAACATCATTAGCTTCACCACATATAGAATTGAAAACAATGTTATGACGATGTTTAAAACTCTCGAGCCAACCATTAGATGCCTTGAAATTGACTTTACCTATCTTTTTTGCCGTCTCTAAAGGTTCAGTTTGTATCAATGATCCTGAAATTGGCACTCCTTTAGCATGAGCACTGACAAACCACTCAAACATAGCACGATTTAATTCGTCATTTTCAGCACAATTGGCGATACGCTTCACATGTCCGGTTGTTCCTTTTAACCACCAATCTTTAATTTTAACTCTATTTTTCAAAATGTCATAAATTTGTTCTTCAATAACTTTTATTTTTTCTTCCAGCGTAAGCGTTTTATATTTCGATGACATTAAAAATCACTGTACTGTATGTACACACTATCACAAAAATTCGTAAAAAACTAATTAAAAAAAGGTAACTAAATTACAATAAGTGCTCTATGTAGGCAGTATAAAAACTATTTTTTAATGACTGTAAATTTAGTTCACACGTTCGAACAATATCACTTGTTGTATGTCGGGCAGTAGGCACAAAACTGAGAATAGTGAGACTACTGTACAGTGTAGTGTAGACTAATGTACACATGTGTACAGTACAAAACAATTATGTTATGCAGTACACTAATTTTCAGAACAAATGGGACTTATAGCGGCAGAAAGTACAGTAATTTAAAAAAGGATGGGGCGAGGGGTTATGATTCCTAGAAACTGTCTCATAGAAACTGCCTCATTAGTGCATGTAGCTGCTGAGTTTCGCCAAAGCGCTGATTGTTTGAAGTATACAGAAGTAATGCCGTGGCGGTGGTGCTCTTGGACATCTGACTCTCTTCTCTAGTTAAAGTGCATAAAAGATGAAAAACGTCCTTGAAAGTTTTGTATTTGAGCTGAGTTGTGCCAAAGCGGTGATTGTTTGATCTGTACAGAAGTAATGACGTGGTTATACACGGTTTCACTTTACACAGCACTTTCCCACAGCGCATCTACCGCTTATAAAGGGGACTATTTGTACCCAACAAAATTTCTGTATTCGCGTTAGATGTTTTGTATTAAATTACATTGGTGTAAGCAATTTATTTTCCGTTTACCCAGGTTTCCGTTTTAGAAAGGATCCGTTTTAGGTAGGTTTTACTGTAGTAGGTTATTGTTGGAGTGCAAGTGATTGACATATTGTTTTAGTTTTTTAGAATTATGTTTCAACTGCAATTGTCTTTTAAAGGAAACAAGGGTATTCTTGCCTTTCATAGCACAAAACATGTATTTGTGTTTTTTATTTTTATAACTTGCTGTTCCAGCCTAAAATTAAAATAAATTTAAAAAATATATATATTTTATATAATTTTATAATTAAGGTGAACATGTTTCAATAGTATCAACAATTTACTTATACAACTAAATTAAGCTACATGTTAAATTAACAGAAGAAACAAAACGTTTATAGTTTTGAGAAACTTTTGTTGAAAATTGAATATTATTTTGCCTGTGGTTTTTGTTTGTAATTTTTAAAAGGCTTTGTTTAACTGGTGACCCAAAGTTACAGTTTTTAGTTGTTAAGTTAGTTCTTGAAGATTTTCCTAGAATGAAGGAAATAATATGAGGAAGTTTAATTTTTCACTTTACTTAGGAAGTAAACTCTGTCTGTTATATCATTTTGGTCAATTTCCCTTTTGTCTTTTGATGTTTATGTGCTTCATTTTGGTTTGAATGCAACAAGTTTTTGTTCTAACATCATTAGTAATGCTTCTTTTAATTATTTTTCTGTTTCTTTTGATTTAATTGCAGCTTGATTGCAATTATCATATTTTTGTATTATATAGCGTGCAGTCGGCTATGCCTTAAGCTCAGCTACGTGTAGTGGGGCTTCCTTATCTGAATGTTTCTTGTCCTGTCCTGCAAAATGAAAGATTTTTTCCAAATTCTTTTAATTTTGACATATCTTTGTTTTGAGTTGGAATTTGAGAATTCCAAAAGTGTTGTCCTCTTCCTTAGGCCCTGTAGAATCCATTGAAACTTGAATTGTGGTTATCCAACCATAACTTTCCAAGTTATTCGGGTTTGAATGTTTTCGTTTTATTTTCTTGACCATATTCTAATCCTTACTGAATTTTATACTCTTTTTTTGGTTCCTAGTTCATTTTGGGTAGAAACGAAACAATCTCTTTTGTTTTTCACTGTAGTCCTCTTGGTTGCGAAGTTATTCATCGTCCAAGGTCTTAATTTTCTCATCTAACTTGTTTTAGTGAAAAAAACCCCAAATTCATTATATATTATGCTTCTATTGATCTTACATTACAAAATTACATATTCTTATTCTATTTCAACCATAAAATTTTCATATTTTATTTTCAAATATACTTTTTTTTTATTTGAAAATTTTCATTTTTAAGAAAAAAAATTTATTTGAAAACAGTTTAGCCGATTTTTCTAAACTTACCAATACTGTGCTTTTTTAAGTACTTTATCTTAATTTAATTTTACTTTCTAAAACTCTTAGTTTTTCTTTATTTTGAGAAAAACGTCTCAAGAATTTCTTTTATTATTAACTTTTTTCTACATATTATTACATTATCCCTTTTGGGCTTTATTTGAGTTTATTTAGCTTTTTAAAATATTTTGGATTTTGAGTTTTTCAACGTAATGTTTTTTGGCTAATAAATTTTTAATTATTATAGTTATTAAATTTCTTTTTACACATTTATATATTTTCAGGTTAGATGAATATTAAAAACTAAAAATATTTTTGATTTTTAACAAAATAAGGTTTGCATCTTAACTGCTTGTTACTGAATATAACCCGTCTTCTCCGGTATGGATTGATAACTCTGATGCGATGAAAACATGTATTCTTACAACCTTGTGGAATGTGTGTTCCATTATTACCTGGTAATAATAAAACATATGATTATTTTTAGTTATTAGTAGACATTGTTTTGCTTGAGTCTGTTGTTAGAGAATCAAATTGGTATGCCGAAGAATTATGGTTTTTATCAGTGGAAACCAAAGAGAAATCACGAATATGTCAGTGGAAAGATCTATTACCGAATTGAACACTTTTATCAGACTTCTCCACAAAGGCAATGTAAAAATGCCTGGATTACAAAATTATTGGCGTAAAGATAAGCTGTTCAAAGCCTATTGAAGCCTGTGAGATATGTATTTTGAAGAATACATATCTCACGACAGATTTTTACTAATTTTGCATTGCTTACATTTTTCAAAAAATAACCCTAATAATACTGACAGATTACTTAAAATAAGACCAATTATTGAATATTTTAATAATAAAATGTTATGTGTGTACAGCTCAGGTAAAGAATTATCTCTCGACGAAGCCATGATACTGTGGAGGGGACGGCTTGTATTTAGACAGTATATCAAAAACAAGAAGAGAGTATTTACATTTATTAAAAGAGAGATTAGGTAAGGGGCATTCGGTATACATGGACAACTTTTATAATAGTGTTGAGATATGTGTTGTATGTGTCAAGATAATATGAAAATGAAACGTTAGTAGCTGTAAACAAGAGGAGTGTACAAATAGAGAAGCCTTTGCCAGTGATAAAAATAACAAATATATGAAAGGTGTTGATCGACAAGAAGGAAGACAATTCGCTGGTATAAAAAATTGTTTGTTCATATATTACAAATGTCTCTTCAGAATTCTTTTTTCTTGCAATAACCAAAGTATAGTCAGTCCTAATATGTCACTATTTGACTACCGTTTGATGATTATTCTTGTCTCCTAACACCATTGAAGAAACAGAATGCACCATGCAGGGCTATAACAACAGAACACCTTCCCACTAAATCTCCTGTTGGCAGAAATAACAAAATACTAAGAAAACGATGCATCGTATGTTATCACAATGGAAAACGCAAAGATATAACATACCAATGTGAAGACAAACTGGCATTGTGTTTTAGGTTATGTTTTGAAGCATTCCTTATATAATGACCAACAAACCATTAAAAGTACACCTATTATAAATAGAATTGTTTTGTGTACAATGTTTAAAATATCAATTTACTATTTAGTGTATTATAAAGTGCTGAAACTGGATATGCTTCTAACGAAAACGTATGTCTAAATGTAGTTTTAGTACCATTTTCAAAGTTATTTCCTCCCTAAATCACACAAACGCATATGTGCGTCATCCACATATAACAGACAACTGGATGCTATATCTTATTTAATTTAATTTTTATAAATCAGCACCTGTGAAAAGATTGTTTTTCGTGTCAGCAGGTGACACAAGAAAGACAAAACCACCAAACTTTTATCCTAGATTCATGAGAAGATACCCTTTCTAAAAATGTGCTTTAGAAATATAAGTTGCCCCTTACTCAAAAATGTTCAAATTTTTTAATTAAATACAATTTTTGAAAAAACAAACAGATTAAAACTCAAAAACTCCAAATAGTAATGTTAGTCGTGAAGCACTATAGTTTCTTCGATTGTTCAAAGTATTGTTGATATTCACTTAATGGAATGTTCTTTAGTCCATCCAGTGAATTTTGTTTCACCTCTTCCACAGTCTCAAAACGTTTACCTTTCATATCCCTTTTAAGTCATGGGAACAAAAAAAGTCGTCTGGAGCGAGATCCAGTGAATAGGGGGGGGGGGGAGCAATCGGTGTCATACGGTTTTTCGTCAAAAACTGCTTCACAGACAGGCTTCGAAACAGGCATGAAGTCGGCGCTCCCTTTGCTCCTCTGTCAGAAGGCGTGGAACAAGTTTAGCTGCAACTCTTCTCATGCACAAATTCTCTGATAAAATCCTCTAATTCTCTGATAAAATCGCAACTAATTGATCGATGGTTCGACGAAGGTCTTCACGAACCAGAGTGTTGATTTTATCAACATTGTCGTCAGTTCTTGACGTTGAAGGGCGCCCAGAACGAGGCTGGTCTTCAGTCGATATTTCTCCATTTAAAAAATGCTGAAACCACTCGTAGACACATGTTTTACTTAAAGTAGCTTCCCCATAAGCTGTTTTAAGCATTAGAAGATTTTCCGTGGGAAAAAAAATTTTACAGCCACACTGAAACAGTGTGATATTTGCTTTAACCCGTTATTTCTTCTTTTTGACGTTATTCTCAACAGAAGGTTGTAAATGGGAACTTGAACTTATTGCTATACAATTCCAATAAACCCTTAATTTTATTCAAGTCCCACCTTTGGGGAACTGCTTGATAAATTATTTATTAAAGTCCTTATTCTGTCAAAAACCACAATGCCTCAAGAATAAAATACTGTCTTTAGTATTTATTCTTAAATGTTAGGAATTACTTTAAAATTCCCTTTTTGTACTTTTATTGTTTAATCAAAACTAGCTCTTTTTTCTCTTATTACTTTAACTTTAAAACTCACTCTCAGGGAGTGTCATTTGAAAGAGTTATTTTGCAGGATCTATTTAAAATTGTGAAATTTATGAGAGCACAAATTATTTTAAAAAACACTCTTCATTTTAAGCTGAAAACAACATAGGGTTAGTTTAAAATCCACACAACACAATGTTATCCAGAAATAAAATTTATATTTTACTTAAAATTTCTTTTTTAATTCTTTATGTTATTCAAGATTTTAATTTATAAAATTTCTTAACTTGATATAATCATACATTTTTTAAATTTTAAAACCTCTTACAGAAATTCAACATAAATATGAATGACTCTATTATTTCTCTAATTATTATTAAATTGAATATTATATCTTTACTAAATATTAAAATCAAACTTACTTTAAAATTAAAAACACATTGACTTTAAAAAGTACATATATAAAATAAAAAGAAATTTAAATTTGATAATTTTCCCCAGAAAGTTTTAAAATTTATTTTTTATTTCAAAGCGAATATTTATTTATTCAAAATCGTAACTGTGGTACCTTGTAAACATATTTATAGCTGTTTTCGGCTCCTGTTAGGCAATGCTGATTACAGTTGTTCTAGTGAAGGTTGAAGTCTAGTTGATGTCAGCTAGCAGTCCTCAGTTACGTTGAAATCGGTTGTGCTGTTGTTAAAGTTGAATGGTTGCAGATTGAAGATCTTGTAGTCGAGAAGTTTAAAGATGAATGTTCATTGTTTGGTGTCCAAGTCACTTTGTATAATATAATGAGTAATAAATTAATTTATATTACCTTATAGTTCACCTAGCTATGGCCTAGCTATGGGGTCGCCATTGTTTGGTTTGCTGGCTGATATTTATCTCAATAACTTTGAAAACAAATATTTATTATATAAATTTAACAAATATAATAATGAAATAATTTTTTACGCAAGATATGTTGACGACACGTTCATTATGTTCAATGGCACACTAAGACAAGCAAATAACCTTAAGAAATATTTGAACTCCATCAACCAAAAGATACAATTTACAATGGAAACTGAAGTAGACAACAAAATTAATTTCCTAGATGTTACTGTAACAAAAACCAACGATAAATGCAAATACAAAATATTCAGGAAAATAACTACATCAGATGTAACTATCCATTCACAGTCATACCATTCATTTACACAAAAAATGGCGGCCTATAACAGTTTTATACACCGTCTTATGTCCATACCACTCGATGAAACGGATTTCAAAGAAGAATTAAATGTCATTAAATATATCACACAGGCAAATGGATATAGAAGCCAAATGGTTGACAAATTATTGGAAAGGCATAGGAAGGCAAAATTGACGAAAAAATATAACACTATACAGACTAGAGTAGACAAAAAGAAATATGTTGCTACCGATTATACTGAATTAATGCCCTCCATCCTAAAAAATGCACTCCAAAAGCATAACATCATTGTCACACACCGAACTAATAATAATATACAAAAAATTTTGCGTAAAAAACAGGAAATTCCTACAGAGAAGAAGTCAGGCATATATAAAATAGCGTGTGACGATTGCGATTGTTTTTACATCGGACAGACAGGCAGATCGTTCATAGACAGATATAAAGAACACTTGCCCAAGAATAACTTGTACAATATTAGATCAAGTTTCGCACAACACATTATCGATAACAAGCATTCGTATACTAACTTCGAATCCAACCTGACACCTCTCCATATCTTTAAAAAAGGACCAATGATGAATGCCATTGAAGAATATGAAATTTACAAATCATTTAAACAATCACCAAACGATATTCTCAATGAAAAATTATCTTTCCAATCAAACGCATTATTTGAGACGGCAATGAGTTATAAATAAACTGATAAGACCAACCAATAGTCAGATAACCTTGGCCTCACCGTAATGCCAGTAGTTCGCGAACCATGAAACCGTGCGCATGTAAAAAAATGTTAAAATCAACGTATATGTGTATTTATTTAATTGTGTGTACAGTGTCAATGTTTTTGTGATGTTTAATGTTTTAACGACCTTTACACGGAGTGAAATTACTGAAGATGGAGATACGTCTCCGAAACGCGTCTTTATAATAAAGACAACAAAGTCACATGACGAACTATAAGGTAATATAAATTAATTTATTACTCATTATATTAAAGATGAAGTCCAAGTTTGAATCAGTGTGGCTGTTTGTTGTATCTTGCTATACCATTTGAAGTGCCAGGTCACTTCCAATAAAACAATCGGTATAGTGCTGATCACATAAAGATGATTGTAGATGACTATCCTTCTAGGAGCTGGATAGAGAGTTGTTCTCCTACCAGGAGCTTGATAAAGAGTTGTTCTCCTTCTACGAGCGGGATCAAGACTGAAGAAAAGTTATGTTGAAATGGACCTCCAAAACTTTTTCCCTGTTCCATGGTACCAATTTCTATGAACATTTCCCTTTGATTTATGACGTTTAAAGTTGATTAATTTGATTTATTTCTGCAAGATTTCACTTTAGTTAGTTTTTATTATAACCCTTTTGGTTATTTTAATGTTTGTCTTACTTTAATTAGTTGTTGATTAACTAATTATTATTTAGTTTATTTGTATATGGGTTGCCAGCACTGTTTTTGCAAAATCCAAACACTTGACTCCTCCCCTATTGTGTGGTAGGGGTTGCTGCAGGTTGATTCCTGTAAAGTCTGTTTTCTGGAATTTAATTTGTAAACTTTCTTGAAAACTCCCATATCTCTGGTTCTAACAGGAATTTTGAAAATCTGTAAATGTCATTTTGTTCCTCTTGACTTCTGGATTCCATACAAAATGACCTGTAAATTGTGTTATTTTGCATACACCATTTCTTTCTAAGAGTAGAAAACCCCTAATGTAGATCTGTGTTATTCCTCCCCGTCTTAATAATATTACACTGTAACAACTCCAGAAGACACCAGTGACCTCTGTTGATCTCATTTGCACTTTTTGTAGTAAGATCGGGTCTTTTGCTTCCCTTTTCATAATTGTATACAGGTTTTTATGTTTTCTAATTAGGCCTATGATTACCATCCATTTCCTTACTGTGTACATACACTTATTACTCTTCACAAACAACACAAATAAAATGAACCAAGCACATTTGAACTAATCATTATACCCACCTGCAGAATAATTAATTACTAATTTTGTGTGCTGATATTGACATTGTTGAGTCACAAGGAAGACTGATTTATTCCCTCTCTACTCCAAAACCAGCTATAGCTAGTTTATGCTGATTAGGACAAGCTTCGCCACATTCTGCACAATCTTTATTTTGACACCATTTATTTACAACAGAGCAAAGGAGGAAATTGTTAATTCAATGTATGTGTTTCAGGAGGAGCAGTTTCTGGCGAAAGTAGAAGTGAAAGTTAAAATACCCGATGAACTCAAACCTTGGCTGGTTGATGATTGGGATATGATATGTCGGCAGAAGAAGGTAAATCAAAATTTTTAATATCTCCTAAATGTTGTATTTTATTTATGATTCTGTAAATCAGACAACTGAATTTAATGACTCAATACAAACACTTCTCAGTTTGGGTGGAAACTATGGTACAAAAGGTGTTTAAATATAAACTGGCTAAACTTTATTTATTAAATATTATGATATTTTTATTTATTACAATTATTTATTGATTTACACACTATTTTTCTATGCCACTGAAATATACTTGTTCTAGTGCTTGGAATATTTATTATTTCTAGAAGAGTAGAAGTCTTGTGATTGCATGGTGATCCCATTTTTGCATCGGGTCATTAAAATAACCTTATTAGTGTTGAATTTCTTCCCTTCTAAAAATTCTTTATGTTGGCTGAAGAAGTGAAAGTCCCGATGGTGCTAAATCTACTGTATGTAGAACAAGGTAGGACATTCCATCTGAGTTTCCGCAACATTTCCATCATAAAAGTGACAATATGAGCATTGTCCTGCAGGAAACAAAGAATGTGGGTAACTCTCCTCTTGGAATGAATCACTGTCTTCATTTTGTCTTTAAAAATCATAGAATAGTTTCCTCTATTCTGTGAGATAATTGAGGTGAAAATTCAAAAAAGTGGCCATGATTTTTCGAAATGAAAATGTGGTTTTGGCTTTCGAGGGCAGAGGTGAACTTGAATGTTACCATTACATGCTTTGTCATTTAGATTCTGGAGTGAAGTAGTGCACCCATATTTTATCACAAGTTACTAATACTACAGAGTTTACAAACTTGCCTCCATTCCTTTTATAACCCATCTGGGGTTTTTTTTTTGTCTCCAGAACCCATTTGGCACTCATTTTGCTCAATTTAAGATGATCTTTAAATAATGTTCCATACTATCAACACTTACTTCATATTACTCAGCACAATTTCTATGGTTGCCTCGAATTAGCTCATAAACATTAGTCAGATAGTCTTAACTGGTTCTCTGTCGATAAACATCTGGTTCATTTCTAACTTTATCCTACCCTTCTTTAAATGACTTTCAATCATACACTCATATCCATACTAAATTTTAAACATATCTAATAATTCGTTGTAGGGTAATGAACTGAAAATAATGAAAAAGGTAAAATACAATCTCATTGAAATTTAATCAAGACAGGAATACCCCAAGGTTCTATACTGCGCCCTACTTTTTAATATAAAATATAAATGATTTAACAAGTAATTTAGATGAGAATTTATTTTTGTATTCTGATGATACCACAGCCATAATAAAAAATGGAAACATTAAAAAGTTGTCGAAACATATATATATAAAAAAAAACTAAGCATTGGATAAATGTTTCTTATATAATGGTTTAAAACTTAATAACTTGAAAACTCAAATAATATTTTTATATAGTTATTATGTAATATTGGATTAATTACTAATTGGGCATGACACTAGACGCAAGATTGAGATGGAAGGTACATGTTAAAAAGAAACGTAATGAACTAAATCTCAAACTAAGGAAAATGCATTGGCTTCTTGGGCGGCATTCAGAGCTGTCAGTGCACAATAAACTATTACTTTATAAACAAGTCCTAAAACCTATCTGGACATATTGTGTGCAGCTTTGAGGCTGTGCAAAAAGAAGCAACATCAAAATGATTCAAACATATCAAAATAAAGTACTTAGGGGCATTGTTAATTCCCCATGGTATATACGCAATGATGATCTCCATAAGGATTTACAAATTGCTACAGTTTATGAAGAGGTTCGGCGATTTGTTAGGAAGCATGAAGAAAGATTGCATAAGCACCATAACATCGAGATGCTACAAGTTCTCGACAATTCAGTTCAAGTTCGGCGGTTGGACAGGATAAAACCATTTGATTTGGCCTAAGACAAGACTAATATGTGAATAACACAAGAACAAGTGATTTTGTGTATTGGAGTGCGTCGTAGGATGTGCAGTCAACAAACTCTTTCATTTTATAGAAATATTGAAGATGGATTAAGTTCAGTTTCAATTATTAAAAAAAAAAAAAAAAAAAAAACTTGAAAACTCAAATAATACTTTTATATAGTTATTATATAATGTTGGATTAATTAAATGTGATGTATAAGGTCCAACTATTACAAATTAAAAAATTAAGATTTATGGAACTAAATATTCATAAAAACCTAAATTGGAAAATACATATTGACAAATTGTCCAAAAAAAATAAACTCAGTCTGGTTTAGATTTCACTTTATTAAATATGATCTGGTACTATGGGAGATTTCAGCACATGGATTACACATTTTTAAAATTCAGCAAAGTTCTTAGGATCATTTTTCATTCTAAACCTAGAACCTCATATAAACAACTTTTAAACAAATTTTATATAATGTTACCATCTCTGTACATATATGAAATGTTATGTTATATTAATAAAACTAAAATACTTATTTTGGGTCTTCAAATCATGTCTACTTTACAAGAATAGAAAAAAAAAATTTTGTTCCTTGTATTTAAAACGAGCCCGTTCTATAATAGTATAAAAATATATAGCAAAATCTCTAAAGATATTTAAAATTTACCTGAAGGAGTATTTTTAAAAGATGCAGGTTTTCTGTTAAGAAAAACTTACTATTCAGTAAATGAATATTTGATAAATTCAATTGAATTAGTTAAATTTTTAATGTAATTATTCTTGCAGTTGCCAAACCAACGTAATACTTTTAAATGTAACATATTTTATAGACTAGTTTTGATTTTATGCTGAAATTGTTAAATTAATATTATTGTGTTGCACTGTTTATAATGCATAGATAATATTGTTATATGAAATTACAAAATTAATGTAGTTTTAAAGTAAATGACCAAGAGTGAAGTAATTGTTAGGATAAATAAATTTTGATGTGTCGCCTATCAAAAATTAAACAGATGTATTGTGAATAAACAATTGAAATGACATGTTAGTTACAATTTACAGGAATGCTGCAAAGAGGAAAGTAGCACTTTAATGAAAGTTCAAACATGCATATGTTTGGACGAGTCACGATTAACTTGAACTCTTAACAAGACCAGAGCATAAAAATTTCTCTTTGTAATTGAATGCTACTTGTATATAGTAAACAATAACATTTTTGTAACTGTACTGTTGTGCTTTTAATAACCAAACTGAAGTTATTTTTCTAATACCCCTCTAATAACGAAGTTTATTTTGTAAAACTCAAAACTTATAATTTATAAAGACACCAAATATAGTTAGTAAAGACTATAGAATGGTGGAAATATGGACGATTACTTCATTATATCAGCAAATTGCTTATTGTTTAATTGGGGTGAAACAATTCTTCACTACAGTGCTAAGTTATGTACTATATTTAAATTTTTTTTTTTTCAGTTGGTTAACCTGCCAACCAAAGTAACGGTGGAACAAATTCTTGATGACTACTTGAAATTTAAAATATCCAGCAAAAGCAATACACCTAACAAGTAAGAATTTTTGTCTATAAATGTATATTATTTTCCAATTATTTCAATTTACGTACAAAAGGAAGTATTGTGGTGGTGTAAATAATTTCGATAACTTGTTCATGTTGTTTAGATTTTAAAATTAAATGGTAGATTGATCGTATAAATGATATAGTTTTTCGGACATTTGCAATCTTTTGTGATAAATTTAATACACAACATTTCAAGAGCATGGAAACTAGTTCTATTGACTATGTAGTCTAGGGTACTTAGGCTATTTGATAAACAATATAGCCTATTATTATTATTATTCATTATTCTGTTGCTCCTCCAGGTTTATTTACATATAAAATAAGTGATAAAATACTTCATAACGGAAAACACATTTTTTACACAGTAAAAGATGTAACTATGGTCATGGTCCTCATATTCTAGGACTATGTTAGAAACTAACGAGCTAAAGGTAGGAAGCCCTTTTGATTAGTTCATTTGGTGTTGTCTTTTCGTGGGTCACTGTACTACCCACGGTTCTAAGGACTTGAGGTTTTTCCAGATCACATTTGACATCTCAGTCATTTTGATCTAGTTTTAGCCCTAAGTTCTAATGTAAGATTACTAGTTTTCACTTCACTTTCCAAAGTTGTCCTCAGATATTAGACTTTGTTGACGCTTTTCATGTTTATGTCCTAGACTACACAATGCTTAAAAAATATGAATCGACTCTTGTTATTGAGTTGACAAACACGAAAAGAGTCAAAATAGCGTAGTATCATAGGACTATGCTAGAAACTAAAGGGTGATTCAATAAGAACGCCGGTTTTTAAGTGTTGAATAAAGTACTCTATATTTATGAAACGTAACATATTTCAACATCAATACAAAGGATATATGTTGCTATTACACATGAAAACATTACCTATGAATAATTACATTAATTCATTCCTTGTATTTTAATTTTGTTTCTACTACAGTAGGGCCCCGATTATCCGAGTAATGTGGACCAGAGGACACTCTGATAACCAGAAACTCGGATAACACGGGCAGACAGACCTGCGAACGAGAGAGTCCCCCGCCGCCATTGAAATCAATGGTAGAGTTTGCGTTTTCGGCCGCCAGTCTGTGTTGCAGGCGTTGCAAAGACATTTAGGGGTTGATACAGTAATAAATAAAGACATAAAATTGAATTAAAATATTGAGTTTACTTTATTACGAAACCCACAGTACGGTCATAATATAAAAAAATACAGAAATATGCTGTACTGAACAGTAAATAAAAATACAGTTCTTGTAAATCAAAATTGTAGCCTACAAATTTAAAACAAGGTCAATGGTGAATATGAAAATACACTTAAAAAGAGCTACAGTATTGAAAATTGTTTTTTACTGGTACTTTACCAATGAAAATTAAATTTTAAAACTAAGCCTACTTCTTGAAAAAGTTCATCAGAGTTTTCTGCTTTACTGAACTGGCCCGCTTCTTTGCAGCACAGTAAAATAGCGAGCAAAATTACCGAGCGGTCATCCCACTCAGCTCGCTCTGGTACTGTACAGTGTACAAACACTCGGTTAAACCGGAACTCGGTTAGTCGGGGCTCCGATAATTGGGACCCTACTGTAATTACTTTTGACACATCTATACTGTTCAACATTCCTGACCAGAGTTTTACATTTTGAAACCTCTACTTTTCTCGACGTTCCACAAAGAAGTGAAGAGTATAGAAGCGTTCTTTCACTCCCTCCTCTCACTTCAGTTCCAGAACATTCAATGACTCTTACCAATCAGCATAACAAGTCTCCTTTTGTTTTTTTATATGAAGTATCACACGATATGTGAGACACGCCTCTGTTCTACAATGTCCGATACACTATAATTTGTATCTTTGTTAAATTGAAAGGCATTATGGAAAATATTGTCATTATTTAAAAAAAACTTTTTCTATTAAATGTTTACTTTTTGTATTTATCCATCAATCTCTCACATAAATTGTCACTTATGTCTTAATTCCTACACGTTACTCAAAAGTACCATTTATTTATAAATCAAAATATTATTTAGTAAAAACTATACATTAATTATTATTCATTGGTTGGAGATGTCCAATGCTTACAAATGCACTATGTCCCTGACACACTTCGACTTCATCTTTGGCGTCGCCATAAGCGATCCACTTACGCATCTCTACGCTCTCTCTCGAACCCTTCCTGTGGGTTTTCAGATTCCTTATTTCTCTTTTGCTATACATTACCTGTATCTTTTTGGTTTCTGGACCTTACCCACTGTTGAAACAATGCTTCAAGGGCATTGAACAATTGCTTATTGAACATTGTAACGGGGTTGGTCGTGTTGATTCAAGTAGTACACTTGAGAGACTTCCGCCAACACAGTTCATTTCGAGTCGGAGTAATGAACATCATGTGTGTGTACTGTACTGCTATCTGTAAAAACCGAGTTTGTACAGTGTTCTAATATACTTTATGCTATTGCTCGCAACACAGTATTTTAGTTAGTGACGCAAGTTCAGTGTTTACAAGCAGACTATATCAAAACGTTTTAGAGTGGTCTTAACTTGCAAGCTCATTGTGTTTGCGTTACGCGATATTCACAGCTTTTGCTATCACAAATATAACTTATCAAAGCTCTCTGTTATATTTTGTGTTGAATGCTTTTCCTAGTTGCCAGGTAGGAAGTTTGCCTTGATGTCACAGAGTTTATACTCTCTCCACAGGACATCACCCAGGAAAAGAGATGCTGGCATCCACAATTTTGAATTTCAAGTTACAGTGACATTCATTTTAATCACAAAATAGACTGAGAGCAATTTATTTTCTTCTAAACGCAATCTTACATTTGTATATGGTCGTCTGAAATAAATGCGATAAAAGAGCATTCATAATTACAATTAATTAAAGTTTTGACCCAGTTCATATGAACCAGAGTTATACGCTAATCCAATAAAATGCAGAAACAGTAAATAAAAATGTATTATAATAAGGAATAAATAAATAAAAAGTGAACTATTATAAACAATTTAGTGAGTCAGATATTAAGAAAGAACATTCTCGAAGCAAAGAGGGAGGTTTGTTTAATAATTATACGATGTTCCAAATAAGGTAAATAAACAGGACAATTCTGAGAAAAATGTTTGGAACGGGAGAGGAAGAGTGTGTCACTTGTAGTCAGTTGTAAGAAGTCTCTTGTAGGAGCTGGACTGAGAGAGTTGTTTTGACCTTCAGTCAAAGTTAGAATCAACATTTGATAAGTGAACGGATAGAATGTTGAAGTGTTTAATAAGGGTTGTGTATAAGAGGGGAAGTGAAAAATATAAAGTTATTAATTATTTGTGAATAAAAGTATTTAGATCAGAACTTGATATCCGTAAGTAAGAACGAGATTTAGAATATTGCTGCTTAAATTAATGTTTATTTAATCTCTCAAAAAGTAGTATAAACAGACAATTAGTTTTCTTCTTTTTATTTAATGGTGAATCAATTTAAGAATGGAAAATGATTTTTATTGATGCATTGTAACTAATTATTGCTTTAGATTTAGGTTAAACAAATATTTTGCTTTCCAACAAATTAAATTATTACAAGAGATGAGTTTCTAAGAAATTTATTGGGAACACTTATTTCTCTGATATCACCTGAAATATCAAGGTGTATGAGTACAGGAAGTGAGAGGTAAGAACTCAAATTTATAGTTTCAAAACAGATAAATGAGAATGACGCAGAAGCAACTTACAAATGTGAAAACCCTTCACTTGCTATGCTCTTGTTGGTGACTTGGCCCTGCCATATCTCGTAACTATACAAATATTACATTTTAAGTTTGAAATTTCAAGAGTTCGAAATTAGATGTGCAATAACATCAGATATGGGTTAAAAAAAAAAATTAAACGTTTTAAATAGACACCATTCTGGCACATTTTTAATTAGATTTTCTGAATTTCAATAGGATTCTATATGAGTACACTATATTGTCACTTTTACTAAATTTGTTGTTTCTATTTAATTTTTGTGATCCCTATTATGTTTATGTATAAACGATGAACAGCATGTCGAAAATTACTTTTTCAGTTTTTTGGCCTTGAAATGTAAAAGTTAGTCAAAAAACGGAGGTTGAAATTTTCGACAGTTACCAAACTTTCCCTATAATGTGTAAGTAAAATTAATAAATAATTTTAGATATTACCAAACTCTGCAAGTTTACAAATATACAAAATTGTATTTTTTTAAATGGTAATTGTAATTAAGAAATATATAGTTTTGTAAATGTGTGTTTTGTAAAAAATTAAATAAAACGAAAGAAGTAAATGGGGGAATGTCAAAAACAAAAAATGTAATATCTGTCACACTGTTACATAAAACAATTGTGGGGATTCGCTACCATGATGCGACCTTTTGGTTATTTGAATTCCCCCTTGGATATGTGCATAGCCAGAAAACGTGAGGCAAGTGTAGAATGTGCATTGTTCTTCCAGCTGTTAGGTGCGGTCGATTTTTAAGCGAGTGGCCCAATTATTTACGGCAATGATATCATCATCGCAAATGGTTGGGTAAACTTGCCACATAAGTCTTTGGACCTAGAAGTGAATTGATGTTTAATGCACGCAAGTAATTTAACCGAATTTAGACAAGTGAGTCAAAAAGCCAGCATCATTATAGCTGATTCATTATTAATATTATCGTTTGTTCGGACATTTGCCATCATTTGTGTATAAGAAACAAAACACGACGTTCCGAGAGTATAAATCAACTCCCATTATCAAGTGCCTAACTTACAAACTAAAACATGCAGACAGAACACTCACCTAGATGTCTAGGCCTATGTTCAGAAACTAAACTTAATGAAATAACACACAGGACAAACCCTGAGCGGTCAAAAACTAAGAAAAAAACTCACATGTGATCAGGAAACCACAAGTCAAAAGAGATCATGAACAGAGTACACAGCAGCTGACAAATACAAACCAAAATAGGTCTGTTCACAGTCATGGAACAATTAACGGTCGTGAAACAATCTGCCAACTGGGAGGGGGAGGAGTTAAGAAACCTGTAGTTAACGCCTACAGCGTCCTGTCTTTTAATTTCCTAGCCTTTGAACATGTTATAATTCCTTCGCTTTCAACAGTTAAAAATTCAGATTTTGTTTATTTTCAACTTTAAGCTCATTTTTAATAAGAGGTAACCACAAGGGCCTCATTTCTATACTAGTTTGTCTGTTATTTTTATGTATGAGGCTTCAATTATTTTTCGTTTATATAAATTATTTTCACGGTGTATTATTTTTGCTTCTTCCCAATTAAACTTATGATTTTCGGACCTTATTGTTTCTTATACACAAATGATGGCAAATGTCCGAACAAACAATAATATTAATACAAATATTCCATCGTTAAGTAATAATTTTAAAAATAGAATTGATTCATTATTGTCAGACCATGGTTACATTACACCTAATAACTAAACAAATTATTAGTAGTACACAAATAGGAAAATACACACACACAAAACACTAAAGTTTTAATATTTTGTATACACTGTTTATTTTCTCTATCAGTAGAGAGAAGACTAAATTGCAATCTGTGATTGATCTATGTTAAGTGTTGAACTACAGACAATTTTTTTCTTTCTTTTCTTCTAGCCTATTGGAAGAGGAAAAAAAGGAAAGATTAAGATTAGAGGGTTCTCTAGATTTTGACAGTTTCCATCTTCTAAGTTCTGAGAGCTTACATTGTGGAGGAAGTGATTTTATAATTTTTGTCATTGAGCAGTCATCAAAAGTTACAATGTTGTGGATTGCTGCATGTTGTGCAGTTGGTTTCTCTATATCCATGATTTTTACATCATGTCTGGCCATTCATCCTGGTGCTTATGTTGTCTGTGGTTGGGCCATAATTACATCTAATAACTAACCAAACTATTATTAGTAGTATACAAATAGGAAAATACACACAAAAAAACCACTAAAGTTCTTAAATATTTCGTGAACTATGTTCTCTTTCTCAATCAGTAGAGAGTATAAAAGAAGAATAAACTGCAATTTGAGATTGATTTTTGTCCAGTGTTGAACAAAAGACAATTTTTTTTCCCTTTTCTCCAAGGTATAAAACATTACTTTGTAAATATTCAAAATGTAAACTGAATATAATTTTTAAAGTCAAATATCTCTGAAAAAGTAAATTTTACGGATATTTTACAAGAGACAAAATATTTATATTTTTTAATGACAAATTAAATAGGTTTTTAAATTTCTCTGTAACTTGAAAAATAACCAAGTTATCATCAAAAATAAAATGGAAAAATTGGTAATTGTCAAGAAAACTCAAAATATTGTGATAGGCCTACTAGTCATATCTTATTATACAGTGTCTGTAGGATAGTTATATTTATTATTAGTAACCTCTTTGTATTAACATATTTTATGTTTACACGAATTGTTGGAATGAAATAAGTATATATGTTTTATAATTTATCAATCAAGTTAGTTACCATAAAGATACCAGTTTTTAAAAATATATTTATTAATTATCAATGCTATACGATTATTACAGATCATGCCAATTAGCATGGAGCGCGAACAGGGGAGTGTGCAAGTCTCCTACTCCGGCACTCACTAGTCTGGAGAACATTTCCCCTATCGCGGCGGTGTACAGTTCGCTAAAAGCGTTCACAGTGACACAACCGTAGAATAGCGTGGCTAGACAGCAACTGACTACTTTTTGGTGCTGACTGTACTGAAGACTCACAGTCGAGTAGGAGAGGGTACGACCTTAGAGCGCATGCTCAATTGACGCTTTACGCTGCCTGGCACAGTCTATACAAAAATAGTTTGCTTTTATTATTATACATCCATAAAAGGCCACAACAAATTTTGTCGCCGAGGGTTAAATATTTAAAGAAATATTTAATATTACTTCATAGTCTAACTTGATGTAAGTAATTTAAAATTAGTTAAAAACAATAATATAACTGTATCAACTTTAATAAAATATTTATTTAAATAGTTATCAAGAATTTTATATTTTATTCAATCTCAAATAATTTGAATATATAAGTCCTGCACTGGTTTAATATTTTTGTTTAAATGATACTAGAAAGCTGAAAACCTGGACTTAAACTATGAATCTAAAGAACTATTGTTGCACAGCATTAGTGACAGCGGAGGACCAATGGGGGATGTCCCATCAGGAGTAAAACGAAAATCTTAACTGAAAGCATAGGCCGAGTTGTACATCATTTTAAAATGCTTTACTGGCACAGTTTAATGCCGCAAACCGCACTTCAAAAGGTTGATCCAGTACAAAATGACATATGTTCAAAGGTTTTACTTGGTTGAGGACAGACATTTTATTAGTATCCACAATCATAGCACACTAATAAATCAAAAAAAGAATGCTGCTGTAAATACTGATTTAGGTATGCCTCTCATATTACAAAAGTACATTATGAAGTTGGTACTCAGTTGATATGTCCTTTCTTTATAGAAGGCAATTTAAATGCTGCATCATTTGCTCCAAAATGATATTTTGCCAGTACTTTAAAACAGGTTTGGAGAAAATCTTCAGAATATCTTTTTTCATCAGGATAGAGCGCCACCACACTATGGAATACAAATAAGAGAATATTAAAACACTGTTTATCTACAAAGGTGGATCGGTAGGCGGGGGACTGTACAGTGGCCAGCACGTTCACCAGATCTGTCTCCAAGACAAGGAATACTTCAATGCTTCCTCCAATTTCCCAGCAAAATTGTGTAAATAGTTGTTATGCATGTCTTTCCAACTGCCAAATAACCGGTGTAGAACAATTCGAACATTTACTCTGAAAACATTTGATAACTCTCTTTTTTTAGTAAAACCTTTGAATATCTGCCATTTTGTATTGGATCAACCTTTTGAAGTCCGGTTTGCGGCATTATACTCTGACAGTAAAGCCCTTTAAAATGATGTACAACTCGGCCTATGCTTTCATTTAAGATTTTCTTTGTACTCCTTATGTGACATCCCCCCTGGTCCTATACTGTCACGCATGGTGTGCAAGAATTGTTCTTTAGTTTCATAGTGTAAGTCCAGGTTTTCACTAAACCGCTGTGGGAGCGGACCTAGTATCTCCTTGTTTTACCTGGAAAGCTCTCTCAGACAAGTACAAAGCTAGAATGAGGAATATCGAGTGAGGCAGAAAGATTTTTATCTTGCACAGCAATCCCTTGTGCCAAACTCTATCAAACGCCTGCTGGACATCCAAGAATGCAGCTGAGCAGTATTCCTTTTTCTCTAAGGCCTGTCTATGCGCTCTGATCAACTCTTGAGTGATACTTATGAAACCCAAATTGATGTTGTAGGATTATGTGATGAATAAAGTCGACAAGAATATTCTTTTTCACAGCTTAGACAGAACAGGAGTGAGACTAATGGGGCAATATAAACTGGATTCATTGGCTGACTTGCCAGCTTTAAGGATCATGACTATCTGTTAGACCTTCCATATTGATGGAAAGTGAGAAAGCCTAAATATCGAGTTAAACATATATCATAAGAATACCAAGGATTTTCTAGGAAGTTCTTTTAACAGTTTTGGGGTAATCAAGTCAAATCCTGGGACCTTTTCTCCTCTTATCCAGCTACCATCCAACTAAGTTCTTTAGGAGTGGTGGTTTTATTGGAATGCACAGCTCCAAATCTTGGTTGACGATGGAATCGATGTCAGAATCAATAATATATTTGTTAAAGTAGCAGCTTTATCTTATCGCTTTTCTTCAGAAGGATATTTTCTATCGCACTACTCGATTGTTGGCGGTTAGCAAAGTTGGAGTTTTGTTCCAACAAAGATCCATTTGCCTCTGCATATGTTTTGCAAGAACTTCCCATTTGATTAGACACTCCAGAGCTTGTCTGACTCTTTGGATCAGAATGAAAAAGTGGATTAGCGGAAGATTTTCTAGGCACTTTCGCAATAGGATATTTGTTTCTTCTTGCTAAAATCTCCTTTTATACCTAGCAACCTTTATAGTTCGCCGAGTGATCACATTAGTATAAGGCACATTTAGCAGTGAGTTTCTGTCTTTTATTCAGCACTCAGAAGTTTTATGACCTTATCCACATTTAACACACCTCATGCAGTTGTTCTTTGAATGACCATATTGTTGACAACAGTAACATTGTACAATGGAGTTTGATTTATGTGGATCTTCTATTTTAACCTGTTGATGAAATATGTGCTTCATGCCCATATTTGTTATTAACACATGTTTCGATGTTAACAAAGAATGTAGATGTTGGGTTTTTATCAGGTTCATACCCGGGATTTATGATTTCACCTCTCACTTTGTTATCTGTAGATTCAATCTCATCAATGATAGCACTGTGAGGAATGGAATAGAGAAGATTTTTTTATAACAATTCAATAGCTCTTTAATATGTTTAACTCAATATTTAGGCTTTCTCACTTTCCATCAATATGGAAGGTCTAACAGATAGTCATGATCCTTAAAGCTGGCAAGTCAGCCAATGAATCCAGTTTATATTGCCCCATTAGTCTCACTCCTGTTCTGTCTAAGCTGTGAAAAAGAATATTCTTGTCGACTTTATTCATCACATAATCCTACAACATCAATTTGGGTTTCATAAGTATCACTCAAGAGTTGATCAGAGCGCATAGACAGGCCTTAGAGAAAAAGGAATACTGCTCAGCTGCATTCTTGGATGTCCAGCAGGCGTTTGATAGAGTTTGGCACAAGGGATTTCTGTGCAAGATAAAAATCTTTCTGCCTCACTCGATATTCCTCATTCTAGCTTTGTACTTGTCTGAGAGAGCTTTCCAGGTAAAACAAGGAGATACTAGGTCCGCTCCCACAGCGGTTTAGTGAAAACCTGGACTTACACTATGAAACTAAAGAACAATTCTTGCACACCATGCGTGACAGTATAGAACCAGGGGGGATGTCACATAAGGAGTACAAAGAAAATCTTAAATGAAAGCATAGGCCGAGTTGTATATCATTTTAAAGGGCTTTACTGTCAGAGTATAATGCCGCAAACCCGACTTCAAAAGGTTGATCCAATACAAAATGGCAGATATTCAAACTAGGTTAGAGGCGTGACCTTCGACAGTGTGGCGGAAGAACGGGAGGGGGAGCGGTTTTACCGAGGGGGGGATCTGGGATGTAGTGGTTCTGTTGTCTGCCCCAGATGCCAAAAATCAAGAAAACAATCAAAACACAATTCAATTTGTTTTGATTTTTCTTATCTTTTCTGATGGTTTCTGATAGTTTTAGGATCGAGTCGTGACCCACCTGTAACCCTTCCGGGGCCTACTAGTGGGTCGTGACCCACCGGTTGGGAACCGCTGGTTTATACTATTTAATTGTTACCATAGAAACTATTATTAAATCCTTAACTCTATAAAGTTGCTTGTGTCCGCGAATTATAATAATTACAATTTATTTAAATGAAAGCTTATGTATATTCTTAAAGTAAACTAAAATATAGCATATTTTTTAATTAAGGGCTATTTTGAAATGACAAAGAACAGATTAAAAGATAAAAATGATTTACCTACATTTTTTTTTCTTTTTTACATAATCACCATATATTTTTTGATTTCCATATATTTTTGATATCGTTTCAACAGTTTCCTTATTCCATCTTTGTAAAAGTCCGTTGCCAGTTTCTTGCACCTTTAATATCGGCGACATTCAGTTCGTTATCATTTTCAAAATGCTGCCATCCAAGAAATACTTTTAAATGGAAGAATTAGTTGTAATCATTTGGTGTGAGATCAGTGCTATAGGGATGGTGATCGAAAATATTCCAACCAAATATTTGCAACAAATGAACCACTTTGACTTGATGTGTGAGGTCAACCATTATCGTACAAAAACAATCCCACTGGAAGATAACAATTTATATCTTTTGTTTTGTATGTCTCATCTCAGTTTCCACAGTATGTGTCAATATTATAGCCCTGATCTCGCATCAAATGATTACCACTTATCCTTGCCTTACATTTAAAGATATGGCTTTAGAGAAGACCCTTACCCTTATGTGAGCTGGAATGGTTTACAAGCGGCTTTAAAACTAAAGGTGGAATAGAAGCTGGAATCCGTGGTATCAGACTTGGCAGGAATTTGTTCTACTAATGAGAATGTACCCAACAGTGTCTTAGTCAAAAATTACAGCCTTAATGATTTGCTTCCGAGAAAATTTGAGGCTTTGATACAAGACAGTTAGGCAACTTTGAAAGCCCTCAATAATAACGAATTTAGAAACTTTTTCAAAACAACCAAAACTGTTTCATAGACATATTTGTAAGACTTGGTTTAAAAATAATAATTTTAAAGTAATATAAAATACTAACCTAAAATACTAAAACACTATACTGATATAGTTATCTAAAATACTGTATACATTTATATACTGTATTTTAATCGATGCTTTAATCTAAAGTTTTATGATGTTAAAATTCTATAAAGTGTTCACTTTAAAATGTTAATGTCGATTTTAATAATGATAAAATAAATATTCAATACCACTAGGTACAAAAATATGACATGTAACATTTAAAAGTTTGTATGAAACATTTTATTTAACATTTTTTAAAGTACTCCATATAATATTATAGGGAACAATTTTCATTTATGCAATCACCTAACATAAACTTCCCTTACACTTAGCGCACACTTTACACAAAACTTAATATGTTATAGGTTAATTTCCTTATTTTCTGTCAGTCAATCCAATATTTATCCAGATGGATAACCGGTTTCAATGATTAACCCTTTGCGATCAGACAGAATATTTATAGGTTGTCCTGATCTGTCGGATGGCCAGCTGTACTGGCCGCGGACATTTGCTCTACAACTCGGATTTAATTCCACATCAGTTGTTCCTGCCGCTCGGATGGCCAGTGGTACTGGCCAAGATAAAAACCGCCGAACGCTCGGAAGGCCAGCAGCACTGGCCAAGAAACATTTGTTGCATTTTAACAATATATTTTTATGTTGTGATGTGTGTAGAGTGCTGTAACCTATAGAGAAACCATTTAACTAAATGACCAGCAGTTCTGGCAGCTTTATCGTTGAAAAGTATCACCGGGAATGCCAAAATCAACACGTGCTCTTTTCTTACAACATTGAGAACATACACACAGTGTCTTGTGATTTTTGTATAATTAGTAAATTAGGCATAATTTTCCTTTTTAACTTGAAACATATGTTTTTGTTTAGTTCATTATCTTGTTTGTTTGTGTATCTATATTAATAAAATATAAAATATTGTTTGTTTGTTTTAAAATAAAAAAACAGTAAGGTGTTCTCGTCAATTTTAAATATATGTGATTTTTGTATAATTAGTAAATTAGGCATTATTTTCCCTTTTAAATTGAAACATAATTTTGTTTAGTTCATTATCTTGTTTGTTTGTATATCTATATTAATAAAATATAAAAAATTGTTTGTGTTTTAAAATAAAAAAAAAAAAAACTAAGGTGTTCTCGTCATTTTTAAATATGTGTTAGTTTTGTATAATTAGTAAATTAGGCATTATTGTCCTTTTTAACTTGAAACATATGATTTTGTTTAGTTCAGTATCTTTTTTGTTTGTGTATACCTACTAATAAAATTTTAAAAATTGTTTGTTTGTGTTAAAATAAAAAACTGACAAGGTGTTTACGTAACTTTGAAATATATGTGATATTTGTATAATTAGTAAATTAGGCATTATTTTCCCTTTTAACTTGAAACATACGAATTTGTTTAGTTCAGTATCTTGTTTGTCTGTGTATATTAAGAAAATAATTGTTAAAATGGAATTGGTTTTTGTTTAAAAAAAAAAAATTACCCTTTGTAAAAATTGCAGTCTGTGATAAAAATAATTCCGACCTGGTGGGAAGAAGCCGACATTATGAATGCCGAGTTGACGCTTAGTGGAGCATGGCCAGTACAGCTGGCTGTTCGACCACCGGAACCAATTTATGCGGAAAGAATTCCGAGTGGCTGCTGACTGCGTTGTGGCCACTCCTACTGGCCTGCCGATCGCAAAGGGTTAAACCTTCATCGTTAGATCCAAGACATGTTGTTCAGTCATTCAAAGGCATCGTCTTCGTTAACTGGCACTTATTACTTGATGACATATAACATTTAAATAATGACACATTGACACACTGAATACAATTATATACATTTATACAAACTGGTTGAAACGATTAATTGCTAATAAAAAATTAAAATTTAAAAACTGATCTTGTATCGGTGGACAAGAGTTGTAGCAAGTGGTCACTGATAACCAACTAAGCAATCTATGGGTCGTGTTATTTAATCCCTTCCCTTAGTTAAATTACAGTACAGTATAACAAACACACAGAACACAATTCTCATAAAAAAATATGCCTAAGTATCAGACGCGTTTCAACGACAAGGTCGTCCTCTTCAGTAATACACCAGCTACACCAACCAAACCACAACAACAGTGTTAAACATTTCATTCAAGCAACAATTGATTTTATTGTTTAACTTATTATAGTGTTCATTTTTAGTTGCGCTATATATTTTTAATTCTTTGAGTGACGATAGTAAACTGCCCTTTTTGCAATTTCCAAATTATGGTCTATGGAGGTGTGTTTGTGATCATGATCTATGAGATGTTGGGTGAAATGGGATATATGTTTGACCATTGTAGTAAAATGTTTCACATTCAGTGCATGTGATTTTATACACACCTGATAAAGTGTTTTTGTTGATTTGGACGTTACTTTTCGGTTTCAAAATATTGGCTAATTTATTTGAGGTCTAGGTTATCAGTGATCATAAACGTTCTACTCTTGTGCACTGATACCAACATCAGTTTTTTAATTTTTCTATTTATAATAGACAACTAAATGTTTCAACCAGTTCGTGTTAATGTGTATATATAATCGTATTCAGCATGTCAATGTGTCATTATTTAAATGATGTAATAAGTGCCATTTAACGAAGACGATGGCTTTGAATGGCTGAAAAACATTTTGTCTTGGATATGACGATTACGGTTTAACCATCGAAACCGGTTATCTATCTGGATAAACGTTGGATTATCTGATGAAAAATAAGCTAATTAATCTATAATATATTAATTGAAATTAGAATCCAGGAAGCCATATCTACATTATGTCTAAGTTATATTAAAAGTTGTCAAAGTTGGCCTGGGATTGTTTAAAGTGCCGGCGGACTTTTACGAAGATGGAATAAGGAAGCTGTTGAAATGATATAAAAAAATGTGTTAAAGTCAATTGTTATAATGTTGAAAAATAACAAAGATATCTAGAGTTTTGTTAGTCGTAATCAACCATTTTTATCTTTTATTGTGTTTATTTTTAATGGTACTTGTAGCTTATTTATGTAGCTTAACTATCTGTTTTTGTTCATAATAAGGTCAAGTTTGGTAAACATGACCCAGAATTAACAAAAAAGAGATTCACTAATGAGTTGTATTATTCTTTGATGAATAACATTTGGTTTTAGGGAAAGTGCCATCGTACACATAACCAGTGGGATTAAAGAATACTTTAATGTAATGCTTGGGTCACAGCTGCTTTACAAATTCGAAAGACATCAATACTCTATGGTTGGTGAAAATATTTTAGATTTTATTTTTTAAAGTTGTAATTTGTAGAGAAATTTATGTCATTATTTGAAAACTGAACAGTTTCATGCAGGTTGGGAATGATATTGAAGATGCTGGTTTTTGATGTTTTGTAAATCTGATAATATAATCTTTTATCTTATGTCTAATTTTGAGTTAGATTTAAAGTATCATTGCTATTTACAATTGATTTTGAAAAGGCTTTTAGTTTCATGTAGTTTTATGACCTGTTCCATTTCTAAGTTTAGTAGTTATATAATATACAGGGATGTTCATATGTAGCTTAAGTAATTTATTATACTCTTATAACAATGGTAAATCATTTTTACAATTGTAAAAAATAAATAAGATGATGGAAACAATTTAACTTTGAAGATGTTAAAACCCATCTTAATTGGTGCAATTTTGTAGTTTTTCTGGAACAGAGCTACATACTGCGATAACCTCACTAATTCCTTGACCACCTTTCTGCTGGATGAGATATGAGCAAGACTTGCAAGAATATATCAAAGCAGGGAACTTTGACTTTTCTCAAACTCTATTAGTAACTAACTTTTTCTTTGACATTAATTTCACTTTAATTTTTATTAATTAACACCTTTTTCTCTTGGGCCTTGGCATTTGGAGGAATTGTTATACCTTGTTTGTTTATAATTGAGCACCAATATTTTATTAATTTTTTTAAACTAAACACACACACACACACACACCTTTCATTTATTCAAAAAATTTACTTAGTATATTATAAACCTATGATATTTAACAAAATTATGACCAATACGAATAATAGATCTCTTGTGAAAAGTTATAAGAATTTAATTAAATTTAAATTTTGATTCAGATTTTAAAAAAAATTACTAAGATTTTCGCCTTTTGCTCTTAGGTACCTTATTTCATTTCTGATAGATTCTTGAAGATCTAGAAGTTGTTATCTTAAGGCCAATTTTTTTTTGTCCTTAGAACTAATAAGGAAAGAAAAATTTGATTATATTAAAATTTTGAAAAAGTCTTTTCCTTCTTTTTATTATGTTGAATCATAATTACTCTAATTTAATATTCACCGGTGCTGTGCCCGTATCTAAGACTTTACTTTGTTTAAATTTAAACTAACACTTTCATGGTGCACTATTAATGTACAGTAGAATCTCTGTGAACCGGCCTCGGATTAACCGGTCCTCGGATTAACCGGCCTATATCGTAGTGTACTGGTTGGATGAGAGTTTCCGAAAATAAATTGTAATTGAAACACCAAATCGGCGGCGATATCAAACGACTTTGTTGATAGCGGTATCCCATTGTCGGCGGCGTAAAAACACCGCAGCGATATCAAACGACTTTGTCGATAGCAGTATCCCCCTGTTGGCGGCATAAAAACACCGCGGCACCAAAGCAACGGCGAGTCAAACGATTTTGTCGATAACGGTATCCTATTGTCGGCGGCATAAAAACACCGCGGCATTGGCACCCGTCGGTATAGCAGACATACACCCACAAAAACGTTTGATGGGCCGCTTTTTTTCCACGAATCATTTAAGTATACATTATGGAAAATATAACATTTCTTTTCAGTTTTCGGAAGCGTGTGTTGGTTTGTTTGAGACGCGGTTAAATGTGTCAAAAGACTTGACAGAGGGGAATCTGTAAAAAAGCTTTGTAGTGTTTAATTTTTTTATGTTTGATGTATAATATACATAACATAATATATACGACACATTTATGTACAATAAAATGAGTTGCAATAACATCTTAATTGCATAATTCTTAGTGCTACCTGATTAAATAAGCTTTCTTTGAACGAAAACCGATTTTTCACGGGAACCTCGGATTAACTGGCCAAACGGGCAACCGGCCTGGGTGTCAGTTCCGACTAGACCGGTTAAGAGGGGTTCTACTGTATTTTGCTTTTTACTATTCTTAAAGATTTATAATAGATGTTGATTCCATAAAAATGTGATGGCGGTTGATTTTAGAAAACATGATCGTTTCCTTCGTGGTTCAGAGATAGAATGTTTTATTTCCAGACATTATTGTCAAACTATCTGAAAACTAATATAAAAGTATGACAACTTTCCCTTTTTTTGTTTTTCAAAATCGTCCACTTTCTCCTTTGTTAACCTACTTTGGTGAATTTGTAATTCTCTAGACATCTACCTTTTTTTCACGGATTCTCCACAATTCCTGCTTCCTTCTGATGATATTATTGAATTCCCTACTTTCTTTAGTTTAATTTGAAACTTGACTGATGATTCTAGGTTGATTTTTAATGAAGTTATTCAACTTTTTGAATTTTTGATTTTGTAAAAAATTAGTTTATGCCCTTTTTGGGACTTAAAAGCAGTTACGTTCTACTACTCACATAGTATTGCAATTATATTTTTAAATTTTAATATTGAGTCATATATATTTCCTTATATATATATACAGTAAAAACTCTCTAATCCGGATTAATGTGGCGCCGGCCGATCCGGATCTCGGGGTGGCTATTTTTATATAGTTCAAGTGGTTTTAAACGTGAACAAAACGTAGCAAATTTATGTTTTTAGCGCTAAAACGCGTTGCGCTTACGATTAATTGTAGCTTTACCATGCAGTATTCTAAAAATTAACTATGGTTTTTGAAATGACTGTAATATATAGATGTTACGTTTTAACTGTACTATTATGTAATTTGCTGTAGTTTGCCGGTACGGTAACCGGTAACAAAAGTACCAAAAACAACAAAAGGTAGGTTAATTAAGTAAATATTACAATAGCTATGTTTAAAATTCTATTTATTTTAAGCTGAATGAGGCTCAGCATAAAGTACACAAACAACAATTAATTAGGTCTACAGTGTTAACTAAAAATATGAAACGAAAAATGAAGATTAGAAAGACCGAAAACAAGTCTTAAGACAAAGCGAAAGGACGGCCGAAGTTACGCTACACACAAACACAACAGAACTGACTCCATGACAGACAATGCACCTGCCGTGTGACCTTGTTTACGCACATCCCTACCGCTTTCTTAGATATTCTTGGAATCAGAACTACTGCCCAGTGCCCAGCTCAAAAACATCGTTCACTACTATTCGGCCCGAAAATATTATTTTTATATAGAAAATTGTATTTTTATTATTTTTTATACGATGGCATACGACAGCCGGATATCGGAATTTCCGGATATCAGAGATCTGGATCAGAGAGTGTTTACTGTATATATATATATATATATATCGTTTCGTCACAATTCGAATTATCGTGCCGGGAAATCAACACCGGGTGCATCATTTGCCTTGCGTAAGGAGACGGTCATTGTGCGGGGAGTGTGTGGCAGGCAAGGAACGAGAACAGTCGCAGGGACCAATCGGGTGATCGTTTTAAGTTTCGCATCCATGTAAACCTGAACAATGGTCGGCTAAGACCATTTGGACGGGTCTAAAGACCCTCAGGAATATGGATAATTAAGTGCTCGCGAATTTAACCGGAATTGTATCAGAGATAGTTATGACAAACAACGGTTACGCTGTCTTTGAAACAGACCACGCTTCCCCTTAACATTGTTAATACGTAAGTAAACATTAGTTTAGCATATTTGATATAATAATTAATTGTTTAACTCATATAAGCTGGCTTAGTGTATCAGTGACCTGGAGTGTTAATTTGAATAATAGCTAATTAATTTAAGGGTCCACACACATTCCAATATCCCCAATATTCGCCCCTATGTAACCATATCTCCCCAAATATAACCATTACGTTGCATATATGTAATAATCATAGTTTCCATTATTGTATTTAAAGCTTTTACATTGATCTAATATATAATCGGTTGAACTGTTTTTAATGAAATTTTGGTTTATTTTGGGTTTTATGGATCTTTATTTTTATGTTTATCTATATGTTTATGGAATATCATATTATTCCAAATTATAAATTGTTTAAGGATAAAATAAAGCAATAAAGCTTAAAGTTTCAAAATATTTTAATAATATAAATGAGCTACAATTGTTTTGCCTTGCGGCATCATCGGGCAACTAATTCCCTTTAGTACGGGAATTTTATATTACATTCTGGAATTTCTTATTTATTTACATTTTAGATTTTTTACGTAGCGGTTTTTTCTTAAATACAGTAGAACCCCTCAAACTCGACACAATGTGGACTTTAAGGTTGTCGAGTTTGGGGGTTGTCGAGTTTTAGGGAACTTTGGTATTTAATGGTTAGGTTTGCAACAAATACTCAAAATTATTTTAAATAACTGTACATTTATTGATTATCAATGATTAAACGTTTATTGCAAAAAAGTCCCTGCCTGACAACAAAAAAATAGTGTGTTCAATCACACATTAAAATTAAATTTATCGATCGGTCAAATGAGATTTAAAAAGTGTTGGCCTTGTACAATAGGTTTAGCAAACTAAAAAGACCTATTCTAATATGCTGTAATAAAATTTACAGTAAAAACAGACAGTCCATTAAATATTTTTAAAGATTAAAACAATTTTATATATAAAAAAAAAACATTAGAGCAAAGTTAGCATTGTTTGAAAAAACTTTTGATTGATCTTTGTTTTTCATTTTCGACTTGACGTCTGGCAGCTTCATCTCGAAGTCGCTGAAGAAAAAGAATGTCCATACCAAACATAGTCCAATACAAATGCTATAAATTGAACTGCTGATCGCATGTAATTAAGAGTCGGATCATTTTTCTCACATGGTTAAGACCTTTATTACAAAACTAGAATCATAGTTCTACGACGCTCCGTTGAATTGTTATGACAAAAGACTTGCCGCTTACTTTAATGGAATCGGTGCTAATGACCGGTAGCATCCGGGTGGTTAGGCGCTTGGGTTCACAACAATATGAATGTTTTGACAACAAATGTTTAGGGCTGTCCTGGTCTATCTGGACCCTTTATCTTTAACTTTGGCCTCTACTATACAGTAGGATTAGAAAGTGGCTAGACAAAGGAGCATCCCTCACAGCTGTATAAACAAAAGTAACAAGCCTCAACCTCAGGGCATCTGGCAGGCGCACATGGCGTAAAACAATGCAGTGAATGACCTTGGAAATCCCATGCTCCTTGTCACTGGCCCTGTCGAGTTTGACGGAATGTCGAGTTTGAGGGGGTCGAGTTTGAGGGGTTCTACTGTAGTTCTTAAAATACAAATAATGCACAGTTTTCTTTCATGTGTAATTTATAAATTAGTTCCATTTATAATTATGATAACACAAACATAACTTTAAATTGTGGTTTAATTTTCCAATTGTTTTACTGTTATAAGCTTATTCAGACACCCTTAGCCTGTGTTATGTAAATTCAACTTTCTCTTTCTCTTTTCAACCCTCTACATGTTATGGAACTTATAATTTTACAAAAAATTATTTAATTTAAAATTTTATGACTTGAATGGTTTAAACCAAAATCTAATCTGTTTCAACACATGACTGCAAATATTTTTGTCATTTTTTGATTTCACAAAACACAACAGAGATGAATTGTTTCACGTTCATTTAGTATTCATAGCTTCTGTGTAAACATTTTCTTCTTGACAAACCCCCATAAGAAAAATCAATGCATGTCAAATTAGATGATTGAGGAGGCTAATCAATTGGGCCACGATGATCATTCTATTTCCCGGGAAACTCCTGATCCAATACTTCTTGGATCGAAATGCTATAATATAGTGGGATGTCGTTAATGAAAAATAACATCATTGCCACAGTACTGTATAATTTGAGGAATAACAGTGTTCTCTAGCATGTTTTCATAAACATTTATTGACCATACCATCAACTGACTGTCTACAACTGACAGTTGATAGAGTAAAGTGACATGATAGCATCTCAGCGGTTTCCTAACTTTTTACATCTTGTCGCAACTATTGTTTATACTCTGGTAACTGTTCTGGGACTTAGAATAAAACTTAACCTAATCCTAGTATTTAATTCCTAACATTAGGGCTTGTGTTATAAGAATATTATGAAGTTTTGTTTTTGTTGTTGTAGTGTGTGTGTTTATTTAGTGGTGCCCTTACTTTTATTACTTTTGTCATTTCCATTATAGTTTATATGTAAGTTTTTGTGAATCATTCATTATGTAAATTTATGGAGAAATCAATCAATCAATAAAAAATTTTTTTTTAAAATCTTGAAAAAAATGAATGTGTGCCTTTCGATAAGGCATTCATCAGGGTTAACTAAAATTCTAAAGTTTGGAGTTTTCATATGATCAAAAATAATGGGAGGGGCTGTTAATTTATGATTATACCATATGCAGTTACTCTGAATTCAAATGAGTTATGATATTAATTGAAAATTTACAGATTTTGACTGAGCATAAAGATGTGCCAATGTGTAAAATCTATGGAGCTGTACATTTACTTAGGCTTTTTGGTGAGTAACATAATTACTGTATTTACAAATTATTATTTTTTAATATGTCAGTTGATTTTATTATTGTCCCTTCTTTACCAACACTCACATTTTCTATTCTACAGTTAGGTTAGAGTTTAATAGAGCACATAACCTATTATGTTTAGATCTTCAACAGAGAACAGTGTTTACAAATTATTTCAGAAATTTAGTGTTTTATTGTGTGTTTTTCTATTTGTGTACTACTAGGTAATACCAAGGACCACCTTCCAAGGTATGCCTGTGTGTCATATTAATTCTACAGTTATTAGTCTTAGAGATCAGGATATATTTAATTAGGCTTAGAGAATAATTAGGTTTAAGTAGTTTTATAGATTTAAAATAAGTTTTGTTTTGTTTAAAATTTGTGTAAATTATTTTTATTAAATTAGCTCATAAAATTTATTGTGAGACAAAAGATAAAGAAAGTATAGGAGTTATTGAATTTCCAAAAGATCCTCAGAATGTAAATACCCATTAAGAAGACGGAACCTTAGAACGGACCTTTTTTTCATAATAAAGTGATAAAAAGATTAATGATTATATACATAAAAGTGGATGAAAGATTTTAAATGTTCTTTTGTAAACGTGTTACACTTTTACACAATGCAAATACATTCTCAAAACAATACAAATGTGCTACCAGTTGGATTTGTTTATATGGGAGATTAGCCATATAAAATTGTTTGTATACAAAAGTCAAAGCCTTACCAAATACACATCCTCTCAAACAACATTACACCAATCAACAGTTTACAAGTACTCACTTGCATAAGCCAAGTACTCGCTTAATAGGTTTTGTTTATCCTCTACACTCGATGTTTTACATTTTCATTTCACTAACATACACAAATCACTTCATCAATAATAAAAAGAAAAACTTTAATAAAATACAGACATAGACACGGGGTGAACAATAGAACTGTACTAAGTCCAATTGCGGGAAAATACAAGGATCCGGGATAGAGGGAAGTTTTTGTCTTAACATGCAAATTTTGTCATCTCGCACAGTACGGCTACCCTAAACTTTGACTGTCCACTGGCCAAAACTTACAGTTATAAAGGTGATTTTATTAAAACTTCGAGTTGTGAGATTTTTGAGCTCCTACTTTGAGTTATAGAGGTTTACTGATGTGTCCATAAAACCAAGAAAATTCGTCTTATCGAGGTTTTTTCTTTAAACTGTTCGACTTATAGCAGTAAAATTAACATTGGGGTTATGGAAAGTTGTAGAGGAATGGTAAAAATTCGAGATATTGAGGAATTGGAGCTATCAAGGTTTGAGTTATCACAGTTTTGTTGTACCTAAAGATATTGAACATCTTAACCCAATTCTGCTTCGGTCCTGGACAGCACCCACTGTAAATACCAAACTGTGTGGTGGATTAATAAAAGGAAAAAAGAACACCCAGAAGCATTGAGGCAAGTCACTTCGAAAATGATAAGTTCCAGATATCAACGATACCTCCTTATTTACACAAATGGCTCAGTGGACCCAATTCATAATCAATCGTCTCTGTGACTCTGATGTGTTTGTCCTGTATTTGATTGAATCTTGAATATTTTAAGAATCATGTTGCTAGTATCCAAGTCACAATTGTTTTAACTAACAATTGAATTACCTTATATGGTTTCCGCCAGGTGACTTCTTTTTTTAAACACTAACACGTTTCAGAGCATCTGCTCCATCTTCAGAGATTATTCACTCAGTTGAGATCGTTAACAACATTAAAACATAAAATATAAAAACACACGGACATATATATATATATTAATTTACACATCACTTATCGTATCGCAACACTTGTGATGCGCTTCATATTGATGTCCTAGGACAACTAACGTCTTGTATTTACAACATGGTTTATTTAAGATTATTATTTTGGACTTTAATTGCCATATCGTATATTGTGTTGGAAGAGAATTTATTGTGTTGGAGATCGTATATTGTGTATAACGATCTCAACTGAGTGAATAGAACTCTGAAGATGGAGCAGATGCTCTGAAACGCGTTAGTGTTTAAAAAAAGAAGTCACCTGGCGGAAACCATATAAGGTAATTCAATTGTTAGTTTGAATATTTTGTTCTATCAATCTGTCAACCATGAAAATCTGTATGACTGACTCTAAATCATCATTATAGGCAGTTTCATCCAACAAGACATTCCCATATTTTTACTATGTCCATAACATACATCTGTTATATAACTTGAATAAAGAGATACAAATCAATGGATTCCTGGACATTCAAACATAAGGAGGAATGAGAAAGTGGATGAAGTAGTGAGACTGCCTTCAAAACCCCCACATGGTGAAAATTTTAACATCAGGCATAAATAAATTAAACAAATGCAATCAATATTTGGAGAGAAAACTGGAAATCCACAATGTCAGGAAGGAATTTTTATGTCATCCAACCAGAACCCAATGATCTTGGAATATACAACAACATCAACAGATAAACTCAAACATTCATATCTAGAGCAAGAACAGGGCGTATCATAACAGAGCAGTAGTTACACAGATTCAACTTGACTGATTCTCCTTTGTGCAAAAGATGTAAATTTCAGAATAGAAACACTTGAGCACATACTACTGGAGTACACACTACAAGAATCCTGTAAAATACAAGCTGACAGTTTTTAAAAACTTGAATCAGGTGGAAAAGTAGGAACTGCTTATGATGGCTGGTCACTTAGTATATGAGATGAGATGAGATGAATCGTGCCATCGATACTGGATGATATGATGGATGGAAATCACTAAATTTACTGCATTTTGTCGCTAGAAAAAAGACAAAGTTTGTTGCAGCAGAAGACAAAATTTATATCATATTTGTCTATTTGTCACAAGTCCACTTTTCTATCAAACTACTCCACATCTACACTGTGTTATAGTATTTTTTTCCTTCTAATGGTGTCTTCCAAATTATCGCCGCTCTCATAGTTCGTGAGATACAGTCATTTTAAAACATCATGACTATAACGATTATTTCCACTGCCATTTGGACATCGGCACTCCATGTCACATGTTGATTAGTAATATTTCGATTTTTGTGATGATCTATATATCATTGAAAAGAGGAAGTTTTGATGTTTGGTAAGAAATATTGCACGCCTCTGTGGGAAAAATATTTTGATAGTACTGTATCTTCAAAGTTGAACTTCCCAGATGGAATTAGATTGTTTTTGTCACTGAATGAGATTTACATGCTGGCACTGTGCCATTTTTAGTGTGTATTATTATTCTTTTTGAGTACATTTAAAAAAATTTATTGTGATTTATTTATTATGTTTGTTGATACAGAATAATCTTCATAACTATATAGAACATTTAGTGTAAGTGTTTGAATAGCCTAAAAAATATTTTATGCTGTTTTATAGTAGTTTTTGGTACTTTTTTGTTCAAATTTTAGTGATGTAAAGACAATTTTTATCATTCTATATTACCTGACTCTAAAATATATGATTTCAGAAAATTTATGAATCCACAGTTCAATTCAATCTACCTTAACCTAATTAATGGTTAAGTTAACCTAATTAATAACAAGTTGAGTTTTAGATACAATAAATAATTTTGTGTATTTTTCACAAGAAATTATTTTTTCT